>WOXC01006112.1:0-442500 GCA_011680675.1 Gymnobelideus leadbeateri | reverse complement strand
ACAATATTGCCTGGAAAGAGCCTGAAATTTTCTGAGACACAAAAGTTCTCTACAGTTCAATTCCTGAGTCATTACACTCAAGTATCTTTGTAAATCTGTCTGTAAAACCTATGCAGCCATGAAAAATCAGCCATAGTTGGCATTTGTACTAGCCCTGCCCTCTCTTACAATGTACCAAGTACAAACTTGCTTAATAAAAGTAGATATTTTTAATTTTTTATTGGGTTATTTATTGGACCATATCTGACTATTTTCATTCTAATTGGCTTGGCCAGGCCAAATGTCCAAGAGAATTAAGATTACTTCTCAGAACATCACACCAATTTTATCTTCTTAGATTTATTCAGGGCCTCCCCCAATGATTTTCCCACTCTCTTAAAAAAAAAAAAATACGTGTATGCACTGTCCTTTTATATTACTGGGATTTCCCAATGACTTCTTCCCCCAACCCTTATGGAACTCTATCTCTCAACAAAGAATACAGCTAAGAAAATAAGTGAAGAGATTGGGTGGAGAGCCCCTAAAAATAATCTAGACATGATTATTCTATAGTTATATATTATGAGTCTGCATTAGGGAATGGTAGAGTTCAGAATGATTCGTATATTAGTGAACAATTTCAAAGGGGCTAAAAAATCAAAGAAATCTTTTCTTTTAGGAAAAGGAACAAATGCCATGTGTCACACTAAGCCTATTGTTCACCACCTTGTCACTGAGAGGAAAGAGGAAAGTATACATCACCACTGCTTTTCTAAAGTCATAATTGCACATTGCATCGTTTGGAGTTCCAATGTATTTCAACACTGATTTCCTTCACATTATTCTCTGATTGTTTCAATGATGATAACAGTTTTTATGGTGCTCCATTATTTATCAGTCTTTAGTTACATTATCTCATTTGAGCTTCATGGGAACCCTGGGTAGTACATAGTAAAAGCATTGCCACTCCTACTTTGAAGGAAGCTGAGATTCATAAAGGTATATCAAGGTCACAAGAGAATAAAAGGGCAGAGCCAAGTTTTGATCCCAAGTGCCTTGATTTCCAATCCAGTGTCCTTTCCACTACACTATGTTGTTCCATTCTTAACTCCATCATAATGAATGGAGAAATTGGTGTACAGGAGAATGAAAAACAGCATGGCATTTGGGAGGGGAGACTATAACATTCATTTCCATTCATCCAAAAGAAGATATCTCCACATGTATGTCCCCTTAGGAAAATCCCATTAACATAGGTTCATTCTGACCTGTGTATCTTCACTGTTGACTAATGTAGAATCAGTATCTTGATCAGGGGTGGAGAACCTGCAGCCTCGAGGCCACATGTGGCCTTTGTTCTGTGAAGTTTGGATTCAGTCAAAAGGCTACACCTGAGGAACTAGAGGGCTACATGTGACCTTAAGGCTGTAGGTTCCCCACCCCTGCTCTTGATCATTTTATAGCTCTCACCTTCATGAGTGTATTGTGATTGCCACTAGGTAGAAACTTCTTATCAATCCCTAATTTCAGTCAAATAAAATGAAAGAATTGAAAAGTGCCATGTTGGGAGCAAAAAAAAAAAATTCACCCCAGGTTGTTCAAACAGATATGATGGGCTGCAATGTTAGCTATAAAGATAAAAATCTTAGAACAAGCAATAAGAATAAGAAAACACATTAAATATTCCTAATTTTTTTTTCATTAACAACTTCAGCAAAGTTGCAGGACACAAAATAAACCCACATAAATCATCAGCATTGCTATATGTGACCAAAAAAGTCCAGCAGCAGAAGAACAAAAGAAAAATTCCGTTTAAAATAGCTTCAGAAGATGTAAAATACTTGGGAGTCTGCCTGCCAAGGTAAACACAGGGACTATATGAACAAAATTACAAAACACTTTTCACATAAAGTCAGATCTAAACAATTGGAGAAATATTTATTCCTTATGAGCAAGGCCAAGCAAATATAATAAAAAAGACTTTCTACCTAAATTATTTTACTTATTCAGTACCATACCAATCAAACCACCAAAAATTACTTTACAGAGCTAGAAGAAATAATAACAACATTCATCTAGAAGAGTGAATATCAATGGGAAAAAAATGTAAAGGAAGGTGGCCCAGCAATACCAGATCTCAAACTAGATCTAAAATGGTAATCATCAAAACAATCTGGTACTGGCTAAGAAGATGAAATAGGTGCTGCCGTTATTCTCATTTTGGAGTTAAGGAAAATGAGGCAAACAGGGGTCTAGTGACTTACTCAAGGTCACACCATTAGTAAATGAGGCTAAATTTGGTCTTCCTGATTCCAGGCCCTGGGTTCTATCCACTCTGCTATTTAACCGCCCACTAGAACTTCCTGTGCTTTGCTGGTATTGTCTGAAGAGGCAATCATCTGTGACTCTTTCCTTGACAATTTTTAACCTTTGTTCACAATATGTAGGGTTATTTGGGTTGGATAAAAAAGACTAAAGAAAAACCCTTAGTCTTTAGTGCTTAGACTACAATTGAATTCATTGTTCCAAGAGGAAAAAAAAACAACTCACCAAGTATTTGTTTAAATTGTTTTACCACCTCCTAGCTCTATGTCTGAGCAGCTAATTTCAGTTCAGTTTAATACAATACAATCCTGTCCAATTCAACAAGGATTTGTCAGGTTCTTAGGTTCTTATCACGAGCCAGGCATTGGGCTAGGAACTAAGAATACAGGAAAAAGTCTTGCCCTCAAGGAGTTTACATCCCTCTTTGATTTTGTGCTTCAAGTGTATAATGAGGGGGTGAGAACACAGCGAGGCTAAGGTCCCTTCCATCTCATGTGAAATATGGATATCCAGTGTGAATATTTGGTGATACTTCCTTGAAATTCTGGAACATAGAGCAACTTTCTTGAAACCACTCTGGTGTCTTAAAAGAGGGGCCTTTCTGGCCTCTATCAGGATCCCCTCTGATTCAGATCACATAAGACATCCAAAAGCAGATGACACAGGATTCTCCACCACTACCACTGAGAACACACTGGTATTTATTACAGATTTTCTTTACAACTCATAATTAACTGACAAGCTTAAAGATAAATATTTGGCAACTGAATTTTGATTACCCAGTTAAAGAACACTCAGTTCCTTCATTATACTGAAGATTCCAATCAAGGAAAAGTTACTCAATAAACAGTCCCCCCACAATTAGACTGCTTCAACAAACTGAGCATAGATTTTGGGTTGAAAAGGAACTTGAAAGCCATTAAATTCAACCCCTTCCTTTTACAGACAGGGAGACTGGGGATCAGTGATGTTAAATAACTTTTTTAAGATAGCAGAGGTAATAAGAACATAAAAAACAGGCTTTTAACTCTGCTCTTCTGATTCCAAATCCAGAATTTTTTCCAGAGTACTATTTAGATTTGAGCTGAGCTCAACTGATCAATTCAAGCAAACAACTTGTTTGTTTTTCTTTTTATTCAATTGACATATGCTGGAGAAATTTATCAGACAGATTGTTGTTTGGGGCTGTAAGGATTAGAGCTAATGGTGTTTACTCCTCCTACATACTGTCAGCAATGTCATCTTGGAATATACACAAAATTAACCCACACAATCATGTACATAATTATAGGCCTACCTACCCCATTGTGCATGCAAATGGCATAGTTGTATACAAAAAATAAAAGGGAGGCTGGATAAAAATTAAGATATTTTTCAACTGTGATTGTCTGACCTGGTGATTATTAGGCCTAAAAGAGAAACACATACTACTAAAAATACATTGAGGAAGCAAACGAAACAGTTGTTATGGGAATATGTTGAAATCACTTTAAGTTAATTTGCCAAAGATAAACCACCTCAAATGACAGGTCCTACAAAAGTCTATGCTAATCGCCCTAGTTAAATGACTGATGGAATGTTTCCCTCAAAGACAGGTCAAGAAGATGAAGAATCCCCACTGCCAACCAAAGAGAAAGTTCCCCTGGCCTCCTATTTAAACATTGGCCTAATATTTAATCCATTCCAGGACCATTCTGATTCATCATTATGTCAAGTCCTTAGAAATTTTAAACTGAAGTTGCCTTTGGACATATTGGATAGAAAAGGAAATGGGCAGAGAAACATCTGAAAGTGACCAGAATAAATTAGGTAACACAAGCATGAGAAATTTGGTACCACCAGTGGGCTAACACTAAATGCAGGCTTCTATGGGGATAGTTGAGAATGTCTAGGAAACATAGACATTATTTTTTTTATCTAAATCCCAGCATTGCTAGATATTACTAGCACATGAGCTGTGATGTGTTCAATGGGAACTTTGTGGTCAGGGGAAGCTGAATTCACCACCAAAAGAAATATTGACTGTAGAGGCCAAACATTAGGTTAGATTGTCCAAGTGGGTGGAGAATGAAGTCATATGTCTGAAAAGTACATCAGTTTCGGACATCTCATAGGAACAGAGAATGGGATGATGTGATCATAGTTTTAGATCTAGAAGGAACCATCTAACTAGGGCATCTAGTCCAGAGATGTCAAACACAATACAGCATAGATTATATCATTAATGATTTTCTAAGTCAAAATGCACCTGTGAGGATCCTTTTTCATTTGAGTTTGATGCTCCTGGGCTAATCCAATTTTTCAACATTTTACAAACAATGAAAATGAGGCCCAGGAAAGTTAAATGGCTTCCCTAAGGTCACACAAGTGATAAGTAACAAGGCTGGGATTTGAACTGAAGTCCTTTGGCAAAAACGTCTGTCTTTCCACCATGGGGACTGCATCAAGTAAGGGCATCTCAAAAGTGAGAACTGATATAAAGAGCAACCACCTTCTCCCTTACCAAAGGTGAGTACTGATCATTCTTCTTCCTCCCCCATTTAAAGGATGTGGAAAAGTAAAATAATGAAATAAGAGAAACATGTCAAAATAACAGTGTTCCATTTGTCTAGGCCAGCCCAGCTGCACAGGCAATAGAGGACATTCTGTGTGGGCTAGTGTACTTGCTGGATTAATACCTAAGGCAGGTAAGACAGCAAACCAGATACAGGAGAAGGGGGTGTAGGGGAAGAAGGGAAATGATATAGCACCTACTACATTCCAGGCACTGTGCTAAGTATTTCACAAATATTATCTCATTTGGTTCTCACAACAGGTGCTGTTATTATTCCTTGAGGCAAACAAAAGTAACTTGCCCAAGGTCACACAGCTAGTAAGTATCTGTGACTGGATTTGAACTCAAGTCTCTTCTGACTCATGTCCTGGAATTTGTCCACTGTGCCACCTAGCTGCCACTATAAGATTTGCCTACCAGACAAACTCAGTAGTTAGCCAAGAAACACAGTCATTGTCTCCTTTCAAAATCTATTTATTCCCCTGCAGGGCACCATGGTTTGAGTGCTTCTTGGGTGAAACCAAGAAATTTTCAGATGAGATGAGAGGCAGCCAAATATCAACTCATCTGAACTAACACAAGATGCTGGGCCAATCTTGACTTCATAAGTTCAATCTAATGAAACACATATAGATTCAGTTTCCTGACTCTCACTCAGATCCTGAGTTCAAGTAACTGATAATTCGTCATAATCTGGTGGTAGCCTTGAATGCTTAGGAATGGTTTTCGAAGAGCCTGATGCAGGGGCCCCTTCAGGTGATCTTCCCTCCCATGATTGTCAGGTGATTCAAGTTTACCCAGACAGACTTCATTAGCTTTTAGAAAGGTACATTTCCAAAGGTGACATAGTAAAAGCAGTTAGCACAAAATATCCCCACCCCCAGCAGTCTGTGACACACCCTTTCACAAGTATATACAAGCAGACCTCATTTTATTGCTCTTAACTTTATTGTACTTTGCAGATAATGTGGTTTTTACAAGTTGAAGATTTGTGGTAACCTGTGTCGAGCAAGTCTCGGCACCATTTTCCCAACAGCATGTGCTCCAGTTGTGACTCTGTCACATTTCTGTAATTCTCACAATATTCAAACTTTTTCATTATTATTATATGTTATCGTGATCTTTGATCAGTTACCTTTGATATTACTATTTTAATTGTTTTGAGGTAGCATGAACCATGAATTTAATCAATAATTGTTGTACATGTTCTTACTATTCCATGGAGCTAATGTTCTCTCTCTCTCTCTCTCTCTCTCTCTCTCTCTCTCTCTCTGTCTCTTTCTGTTTCTATCTCTCTGCCTCTCTCTCTCCTCAGCCCTCTCTATTCCTTGAGACACAGGATTATTAAAATTAGGTCAATTAATAACCCTACAATGGCCTCTAAGTGCTCAAGTGAAAGGAAGTGGCCAACTTCATTGTTGTCTTGTTTTAAGAAACTGCCTCAGCCACTCCAGCCTTCAGCAACCACCACCTTGATCAGTCAGCCACCATCAACATTGAGGCAAGACCCTCCACCAGCAAAATGATTATGACTCACGAAGGCTCATTTTTCAAAAACGTAATACTATGGCATACTTAATAGACATAGTATCATATAAACATAACTTTTATATGCACTGGGAAATCAAACAATTCATGTGATTCACTTTATTTCAATATTCACTGTACTGGGGTCATCTGGAACTGAATCCAAAATATTTCCAAGGTATGCTTGTACAGAGACTCTTCAGATTCCATTAATTCCAATGACTGATTCCAAATTAACTTGATGATTTTATACAATCCCCACCAACCCCTGGAGAGTAACTAAGTCCCTCAATCGATAGAGACACCTAGTTAAAAAGTTTGACAACTTTCATCCATTTTCAGTGTCTCAAACAAGTCAGCTATCAATAACCACTCCAGCCTGATGATCTAAGTGGCAGGTTATTGTGAGGAAGCCATCCTACTTCCATTTTAGTGAGTTACTTCTTCAACCCAAGTCTAACTGCTTTACAAAATTAATTTAGACTACTTAGTCTGGCAAGTTCAGATGCAAACTCAGTGCTGAAAGAAAAAGGTTAAGAATTTTTCAGAGGCTAAACTCCTAGAGTATTGCTTGCTTCAGCTACATGTCTGAAATTTTTATTTCTCTTAGCAATCTGTGCTTGGGCCTTCCACTCAGGGTCAAGCTAAAGTGATATATAGTAGTATGCTAGACTTCTTTAAAACTCCAAAATACTTTTTAAAAGAGACTCTTTCTGTCCTTATGCTTTCACACTCAAGAGACAACAAAGGAGGAAAGAGACAGCAGGCTGTCAAAAGAACAAGGTCACCTTCAGAGTGAGTGAAGAGGGAGCAGTGAGTAGGTGAAATAATGTACCCAAGGCAAAAGAAATTCTCTACTCAACAGGATCCCTGGCATAAAGGCTGTCTTTGTTTAGCCCTGTGTGGGCTTATGCTATGACAACAGCCTATGCTTTAGTTCTTCGAGTCAAAACTCCCATAATGTACCTTCACATTGTCTTGGTGTTCATCCAAAATCATACTACAATTTCAAAGGGGAACATAATGTTCAGCATATGAACACTCAGGTTCCAGGAAATAAGAGCCAAAGATATGAAAGAAGGAAAGAAAAAAAAAAGAAGGAAGGAAGGAAAGGAAGGAAGAAAATAATCACAACATAAGAAAAACAGTAATAAAAATACCCTGAGGTATATTCTGTCCTAACCTAATGGGAACTTAACTGCTGAGCTCTCTCAGTATGTTTTATGTAGTTTTATTGAACCTATCCTCTCCTTTCTCCCATTATATCACCACCATTGGTCAAAGAAAAATAAAATGGTAGAAAAATCCTTCTAGACATCTACAACCAGGTTTGGATATCAATCCCCTATGGCCTGTGAGATAATCCCACTTAAAAATACAAAGAATTTAATCATAGAACTAATCATAGAATCCTAGAGTTAGAAGACACATTAGATTTCAAGTCCAACCCATCACTAAAATATGAATCCTCTCTGTTACACTGCCTAATAAGTTGATCTTCTCCAAAAGTGGTATTAGTGATCTTCTGTTCTTCTGGTTCTACTTGACTGATTCTTCTTATTCTCCGATTCAGTTGGTCTCAAATACTAACCCTTCTCTGAAGTAATATTCCATTCTGGCCTCTGAGCTCTCCCAGGCTTGGAATGTACTCTATTCTCACCTCCATTCCTTAGAATCATTACCTACCATCAAGCTGCTACCTCCTACTCAATATGCCTTTCCCCAAATTATTAGTGTTCTCTTGTTACAGAAATTAACTTGTAATTACTTATTTACAAACATATTATGTACCACAACCACCTCAAAATTATCAGTGCCAATTTAGAGTTCCCTAATTAACTTAATGTTTCTCTGGTTTTTTTTCATGTCTGTTATTGGGCCTAGCTGACCTCCTCATTAGCAAAAGTCTCTGAATATGGCCTTAATTTAGGAGATAGTTTTTAATAGTGGCTTCTATATTATTCTGTACACTCTTAATTCCTGTTTCCTATTTATTGTCACCTTTATACTGGCTACTTGCATTTTGTTGTTATTCAGTCATTTCAGTGGTGTCCAACTCTTCATGACCCCATTTGGGGCTTTCTTGGCAAAGGTACGGAAGTGGTTTGCCATTTCCTTCTCCAGCTCATTGTCCAGGGTCTCACAGCAAGTAAAGTCTGCGTTTGAATTTGAAATCAGGTCTTCTGACTCCAGGCTAGGCACTCTTATCTGCTCTGCCACCTAGCTACCCCTGGTTACTTATATATATACTTACTATGCAAACTGGTAAGGTGGTCCAGGGGACCATAATGAATTCAAATTCAGTACAGTATTGTGCCATGAGAATTTGCTTGTTATAAGTAAATTACTGAAACCAGTTCATAGCTTAAGTACAATGTTTTGTATTGTTCCCTATATGCCCAGAGGTTTTCTGGCTAACCATAAAAACTCTTCTAATAAATCCTGCCATCCTGTCCCCCTGTACTTTTTGCTCTAAGAATTACCTACATTAAAGAATTGCCCTTGTGCCAATCAACTGGGGAATGGCTATACAAGTTGTAGTATATGATTGTGATGGATTGCTATTGCTGTAAGAAATGATGAACAAGATACTTTTGAGAAAAGTCTGGAAAGACTTACATGAACTGATACAAAGTATAGTGAGCTGAACCAGGAGAATATTGGACACAGTAACAATAATGTTATATGATGATCAACTGTGAATGACTTAGGTATTCTCAGCAATACAATGATCTAAGACAATTCTGAAGGACTCGTGATGGAAAATGCTATCCATCTCCAGAGGAAGATTTGATGAAGTCTGAATACAGATCAAAGGATATGTTTTTTTCTTTATTTTTCTTGGAGGGGTGTCTGTGTTTTCTTTCACAGTGTGACTAGTGTGAAAGTGTTTTGCATGACTGCACACATGTAGCCTAATTAAGTTGCTTGCCATCTCAATAAGGGGGGAAGGAAGGAAAAAAGGAAGGGAATTTGGAGCTTGAAATTTTGAAAAACAAATGCTAAAAAAAATTGCATGTAATTGGGAAAAATGAAAACATTCAAAAAAGGAAAAAAGAATTAAAGGCAGATCAACATTTTGGAGAAAAGATTGGCCTAGGAGCAGGGAAAACCTTATTTCAAGTCCCACATCTCACCCAAACCATTTGGGTGACCATGAGAAAGTCACTAATATCTCAGCATTCCAGGAAATAGGCAACTCTCTAAGACTATAACTTACAGAAGAGGTTAGCATTTCCATACCCCCAGTTCCCTTCACAGGAAAAAAAAAATCTCAGATACAAGTTAAAAAAAAAAGCCATGCAAAGATTTAAATGTGGATTTATTTCCTTTTTAAAAAAATAACAGCTAAATTCCAACTTCCTTTTAAGTCTACATATCAAGAGTCCTGTTAGGGGTTAAATAAAAGACGGATGTGGCTATGTAAACATCATAAATACTCCTCCAACTGTGAGTTAACTATTGTAATAAGACAAGTGCCTGCTTATAAAGTTCAGACTAATTGAAACACAAGTTCCAAATGGAGACAGTCATGTTTACCTTCAATAATTTCTCCTGGGGGGAAAAAGATTCTTGTTTCAAACATGAATATGCAGTTAGTATGATAAAGCTTTCGTTTGGCAAGAGTTACTAGGCCCATTTTTTAAAGTAGGCAAAGTGAGTTACAGGAAGTAACATGGATTTAGAGTTGGAAAGGACAGAGACACCATCAAGGCTAACCCCCTTAGTTTATTGATCAGGAAACTGAGACCCAGAGACGTTAAGTAACTTGCCTGGTGTCATACAACTAGCAAGGGTCTGAGGCAGAATTCAAATCCAGGGCCTGACTGAAAATCCAGGGTTCTTTCTATACTGCTTATCTGGAGCCCACACCCTACAGGTCAAAGTCTTACTGTTGTAGGCAAGCTCTATAGCTAGAACATTTTGTTGTTTAGGCTCAACGTGGGGATGAGATGAGGCACTCACCAGGCAATGAACACCTGGCAAAGGTAAAGGTTCACTTTGCCTACACACAATGAGAATACAGCAATGTTTAGTTTCTCTGGCTGCTGCTCCCTCCTGTCGGTCTGGAAACTAATCTGATCAGTCTGGGTATAGTGACTCCAGTAGCCTCAGACACCCACCAATCTGAGAGGCACAAAGCCTACGTGGTTTGGGCTTTCTATTGGCGCTAGGCTAGGAAGCTGTATCAGAGAGGCTGGGGCCAATCAGGTTCCATGAGAAGAGGAAGCTTCACCAGGGAAGCTACTAGGAAAGCTAGGGCTGAGGCGGCCTGTATGGTGGGTTGTGTGGGGGAGAAAGTTGGGTTAGAGTAGGGGTAGTTTTGTCTCTCCCATACTTTCAGATGGAAAGTGTTTAATAAATGTGTGTTGAATGAATTTTGATGGCATCTAAAAGAATTTGCAACATTCTATACCCATCTTCCTCCTTCACCTCTCCAACAAAACAAAGATGATCTCCTGGTGCCACATGTTCTTTGTACTACTTTATATATCTTCCTAGGGCACTTAAGTGACACAGTGGATAGAGTGCTGGGCCTGGATTCAAGAAGACTTGGGTTCAGATCTGGCCTCAGACACTTACTAGCTGTGTGACCCTGAGCAAGTCACTTAACCCTGTTTGCCTGAGTTTCCTCATCTATAAAATGAGCTGGAGAAGGAAATGTCAAACTACTAACAGTCATCTTTAGAAAGAAAACCCCAATCAGGATCATGAAGAGTTAGACACAACTGAAAGCAATTGAAGAACAATATAGCTCTTCCTATGAGTTTTAGTTCCGTGGGGATGTCAGATCAGTCATAGACTATTCCTATATTGCTGATGATTGCACTCCTCACCATTCTATACATAACTGGGGGAGGCTGGGAAAGAGGAACTCCCACCTCCAAAATCCCTAAACAAGGCATTATCCCTAAATTCCCCCAGCTAAATGAGACACATCTCTTTGGTGAGAGGACTTCATTTCTCTGAACCTCTCCTTCCTCCACCTGAGATAATAAAACACTTCCCTAAGTGGATTGTCATGAGGATAAAATAGATTAAGTATCTGAAAGTGATTTGAAAACTGCAAAATACCTCATGAAGGTGAAAAAGTAATTTTTCTCCCTAGAGGAGAAAGTGCTAGGGGAGTTCCAGTCATTCATCATGTGGTATTCTTACCACTCTGCCCAGGATTCCTGTTGAACTTCTGCTGCAATATTGAAAAACATATTTTTATTTGATTCTTCCCTACAGACTTTTGTGTTCTGTATCTCACAGCTAGACAAGGTCACAGATAGAATGTTGGGATTAAGAAGACGCCTTTGTTTCTGAGAGGTCAGCATCATTAAAGGAGCTTTGTTATTTCCTAACGTTTGAACACATTGCATTTGTACTTTCTGTCCCAGATATACATACTGATGGACAAGGTATAGATAGATAGATAGATAGCTAGATAGATAGATAGATAGATAGATAGATAGATGATAGATGATAGATGAAAGATAGATATAGAGATAAATGTATTTATGTATATTGTATATATGTATGCATACACATATGTACACACTCTATATATACATGCATATTTCCACATATACATGTGTGTAGGTGTCCTGTTCAATTGCATATCATAATATAGGCATTAGACATTCTTCATTCACTTGGACTTTCTTGTTTGGATTCTAAGACCAAACTCCTTTGAGTGATTATAGATCTCTTCCAAGAGATTCTGCAGTGTTCTGGGGCCTAACACAACTATCACAATATCATCCACAAGAAACAACCAGAGAACCTCTCCATCCACAAGGAATTTGCCTTCAATTTGGACTCTGTTCTAGATGTCCTCCATCATAATGGCAAATATCTTTGGAAAGCATGTATCTCTCTGTTTTTACCTTGCCTGACAATCAGGATCAAAGGACAGTTCAAGAATGATGATATTGTTTTATGACTGTAAGAAATGAAGCACAACTGTCACTGAAGATTTAAAGACGAATATCACTCCAAGGATAACAGAGATTGGGTGTGAGTAGGATGCAATTTAGAAACAAAGAGGAACTATCATGAAGAAAAACAATGTGAGATGTTATCAGGGAAATGTGTGAAAGGAAGAGAAGATGGACTAGTCAAATAATGAGAACAAGGAATGATAAGTAGGTAGCAAGAGTAAGTCACTGATACCCTCACAATGTCAGGAGAAAGACCTCTAATACATTGGGTGGACACCCCATAAGGAACTTATGGGAAGGTATAATCAGAGTAATACAGAATGGATTGAGATAGGGCTGGATTAATTGCTATCTGAATTGTCAGAATACTCAAAACAGTGAAATCACAGACTCATTGGAAGATTTAAGCCATGTGATTTCTTTCTTAGCTTAAAAAAATTAGAAAAATATCTATAAAATACAAATTCTTCTCTAATTTACAAATGAGATGGCCTTCTAAATCATCCCTGGACAAGTCACTTCATGATCTCATTCTAGAAGGGTTAGAGGACATTCCAACACAGTAATTTAAAACTGGGCTTCTTTTGGTGAACATAAAGGGTGTTAAGAAATTGAAAGCCATTTGGGTAACATGGGGGCAGTTTTGGAAACATTAAGTGAAGCAGGTGGATGAGAGCAACCATGCATGATTGGTCAGGAGATCAAGCTTAAGTTGTTTTTGTTCACACTGATTAAATTTGATGACCTTCCAAGCATTATTTTCAAGGGATGTGAGTTAAGGATGTAAGACTTGTTTCTCATTTCATTCTTATATTTTAAAAATAAATTTGTACATTTCTTTCTAATGTCTACAATATAATTATACTTGAAAATATTGCTTATGTATTCCTCTTTCTATTGATGCCTTTTGTTTTTACATCACAGTAATTTCTGAATATATTCATTTTTCCTCCCTTACACACTGAACTCTGAATCACTCAATCAACAAGTATTTCTCAAATGTACTACATTTCAGACACTGTGCTAAATACTGGGATACAAATGCACATAATGAAGCAATCTTTACTCACAATGATAATATATTCTACTAAGAAAGATAACTAGATAGCAAAAACAACCTTTCTTTGTAAAAATCAGGGAAAAGACATTTAAGCAAAATCAACTGAAATTAACCAGATCTAAAAGTGTCTACAACATTCCATATCCATAGTCCCCTCAAATCAATGATGAAAGGAATGTGATGCATTTCCTTATCTTGGCTTCAGGACCAAGATCAATCATTATATTATAAAGAATCAGCTTCATTTTATTGTTGTTCTTATTGTTTATATTGTTGTGGTCATCATGTACATTGTTTTTGTGATTTTCCTTACTTCCCTACTATATCATTTCATATGCCTTTACCATGGTTCTCCTCTCCTTCCACTCACTATTTTTTTTTTTTTGCTTTTTTGGAGGGCAATTGGGGTTAAGTGACCTGCCCGAGGTCACACAGCTAGTTTTTGTGTTAAGTGTTTGAATCCAGATTTGAACTGAGATCCTCCTGACTCCAGGGCCAGTGCTCTATTCACTGTGCCACCTAGCTGCCCTCATTATTATTTGTGTCATAATTATTTCTTGTGTCATAATATTTCTAGTTTCTTTGTTTTTTTTTCATATGGTGAGTAGAAAGGTAAACTGTTGTTTAAAAAAATATCTAAGAACCATGAATCTTACCATGGCACTAGCCAGGCCTTTGCAGAGCTTGTTGTCCAGATTAGAATCTCTCCTTTCTCCTCCTCCCTGCCCCCACATCACTATTCTCCCATTCCTCCTACACAGACTCAAATGAGAGTCAGAAAACTTGGAGAGGATCCAGGGAACAGGAAAGTAGAGATGATGAAAGGGTTTAGAAATGGGCTCCATGAGGATGTTGTTTTTGCTGTTGTTGTTCATACTCATTCTTCAAAGAAGAAAAATGATGTCTTCACTTGCTTATGAATTGGATTTAAGTGAGGCAGAACTGGAGAAAGTCATCTCTCTTTCAGAGCGTCAAAGTCTCGTGGCAATGAAAAAGTCAAGCTGCCTGGTAACGACCTCGGATGCAGTGGATGACCTTGGTCTTTCTAAATTAAGGTCTTTCCTAGCCCTCAGTTTCTCTGAGGCAATGCCTATTCAGTGATTAAGGGCTAGGTAAGATTTGAGACAATATACTCCCTAATTTACCAGCACAAAAATATCCTCAGTAAAACTATAGCTAAGAAAACAAGGCATTGAAATAATGATAGGTGTTGAGAAATGAAAACGGCAGATCTCTGGATATTTGAAACACATAAAGGTGATGGTAATCAACCATAGATTTCCATTTCCACATATCAGGACTGCTTTATACTACATAGATTGGGAGTGGGGAGCCGAGGTGAGCTATTCGAGTCAATACAACAACCATTTTAGTTGTCAGACACAACAATCTCAAAATGTTTAGGATAGTGGGCCTTTCAGAGGATAATTTAGATGAAATTCTCTCTGAAAACAAGAAAAAAAACAAGTGGTGAGCCTTCTAAACCAGTGCTATGATGGTTCTTAGAACTAAGAATTGAAACTCCTTGAGAACAGGTATAGTTTAAGTTTTCTCTAACCCTAATTTACATCAAGTAGTTTTTGTTTAACTGTATACCTCTTACTTGTACACTCTTGTACTGTTTACAGCCATTTTCTTCAATACCTCTTAAGCATTTAACCAAAACTTCATGGAACCAAAGTGACAAGCCTAAGTATGTGAGCCAAAATCATAATGGATAGCTCTCAAGAGGAGACTTTTTCTCTCTTTTAAATATCTCCGATGGAACAATCTTTTTTTCAAATGTGATAGTAAGGTTACACAGTAAAGTTGATCTCATAGATCCCCAGAATCTCCCTTGATTTTTCCTCCCAGGAAACATCTGCCCACACGTTTAAAAATTCCCTCAAAGGGAGTCAACACTATACTCCCATGCTCATAGTACAATGGAGTAGGATACATACCAGCACGACTTTGACTCTGAGGGCAGAGAAAACATTAATCTGGCTTTGTGGAAAGACAGTTAGCTCTGGAGTTAAGAGAACCAGGGTACACATCACACTCTAATATTTGTAACTTAGGTGAACTTGGACACGTCATTTTAACTTCTCTAGACCTCAGTTTCCTCATCTGCAAAATGAAAGGGTTGGATTAGAGAGACCCTGAACAGTCCTTTCAAAATCTAAATCTACAATTCTATGATCCTATCCTATCCCTCAATAGAAAGAAAAGTAAAACTTGTTTTGGTTTCTGGATCCATGTTTTACCACAATACAAGGTGGTGTGGTAACCAACCAACCCAAACAAACTGGGAAGAGCTACTATGGAGTACATTTTGTAATGACACTGAATTCTTCATGAGTAAAACCATTATGCCCCTCTTCCCTTCTAAACTGGTACTTTTTCCTTCTAATCATCTCCACTCCAAAGCAGGCCCTTAGGAGGTACAGAGCCAGTCAAAGTTAAATCTGTTTTTAAATGGTTCCCTTAAGGCCTAGATATACACTTCTTACTTGTATGTGCCCTGATCTATAGCCAGGGCTGGCCCCACACTGAACCCTGAAGTTCACTAAATGTTTTCACACCCTTCAGCCATAATTTGGTCATGACCTAACCTCACCCTGCCATGGGCAGTGCTGCCTTGTGCTTACCTGTTCCCAAATTCTGCCCACCCCAGGTAGTATCCCTTGCTTCCTTCTTCTTCCCTCCTACCCTTCTTCTTCCCCACAATCTGCTTTCCCCAAGCTGTGTCAGATAAATACTCTGTTCTTAGGACTTCAATAGATCACTTGATAGGAATGAAGGTGGGCTGAAATGCTATGTCATTGTTCCCAAATTATATATTTATGATTTCAAAGAGAATAGCCAATGCCTAAACCCAAAAGACAGACAATAATGATGGAAATTTCAGACAGAGGGACAGGCTGGAGGGCAATAATATTTTAGGGCATAAAGGCCTTTCGGTCATATAAATGACTTACTAAGCATAGGATATACCTCTACCTTCAATTTTTTGACATGGATCTGGGCCAGGGTGGATATGGCCCTGGAGGTGCAGGGCAGTTAAGAAAAATTGTTGTAGCCTATACAGCAGTTCCAAAGCTAGGATTCACAATGGATAGGCCCCCACCCTGAAGTTCAGGAAGATTCATCTCCCTGAGTTCAAATCTGACCTCAGACACCTACTGGCTGTGTGACCCTGTCCAAATCACTTAACCCTGTTTGCCTCAGTTTCCTCATCTGTAAAAGGAGTTGGAGAAGGAAATGGCAAATGACTCCAGAATCTTCCCCAAGAAAATTCCAAATGGGGTCCCAAAGAGTCAAGCACCATTGAAACAACTAAACAACAGCACACACAGCATTTAATTTCAGATTCTTTTCCCATTAACATAGCCTAATGAAAAGTGAAATTAAATGGTTTTTTTTTTAATTATCTAGTCCAATGAGGAAACCAAGGCCCAGATAAATGAAGTCCAAAGTCATGGACCTCCATCACTAGACAGAGCCTGACCTATTGATTCTCCATCCGTACTTTTTCCACTGCCCCATGTAGCCTCTCTCAGCATAATTACTATGAAATTTCCTAGTGCCTACTCACATCTACCCTTCAAAGATTCCAGCGTGCCACTAAGCCATTTAAGTGGACCCTAGAGCGATGGAAACACAGACTAGAATGAACTGGCCCTCCTTGCTAATTGCTTGGTTTCACATGGTTTTGTTGTTGCTTTGTTTCCCCCCACCACAACCACCACCAATCCTTCAGTTCTCCTCAACAATAACATCAAATCCCACCAATTCATTTTCTTCTCACTTGACAGCAGTATCCCCTCACAAACCCTGGAAAGACTGCAAATGGGTTGTGGCTCAGTGTCATTTAATTTCCTAGACAAAGAAAGCAAAAAAATGTGAGAAGCTTAATTTCCTATTTGCCCTTATAATTAGGATTTCACTCATGTTGTTTTTTTTTAAACCATAATGAGACTTATATAACATATTTTTGTTTTAAGTTCCTTTCTTCAATAAGTGTATCTATAATTATCCATGATGATGAGGCCAACAACTTTTGTTAGATCAATAATTTTTATTCTTTAACAGCAAAAATACCAATAAGACATATTTCTCTCTTATGACATGTATTCAAATGTTAAGTATATGGGGAAGAAGGGAAATTTTCACCTAAAGTCCCTCTGAACATGTATGACCTATATCAAATTGTTTTTTTATCAATGAGGGAGGGAGGGAGAGAATTTGGAACTCAAAATTTTATAAATGAATATTAAAATTGTTTTATATGTAACTGGCAAAAAATAAAATACTAAATAAATAATTAAAGTCCCTCTGAATGGTCTATTAGTTATGGACAAGAGTTAGAGGACACAATAAAGAACCCATTGGGTGCTTTACATTTTCCATATGAATATATGACAGAAGAGATCTTGCTTTGGTATTTCTAACAGTCTTTAACCTAACCCCAGAAAGCATTTTTTACTTAATTTTTTCAGGCTCATCATCAGCCCTGGGGTAATTCAGCCCTTTGGCCAACCTATAAATAGTGGTCCTCTCATCACATCTGCCTCTCTACCCACTGCAGGGAGAAATGGATGTTTGGCTGGAGTAGCCATAGGAAATTAGGAGAAAGATAGCTGCAACATAGAAGTGCCACTTCCTAACTTTGCAGTAAAAAAAGTCTGTGAGGATACTGGTAGTATGACCCCTTTTCAGAGTGACCTGGGAAGTCTGCTCACCGCGGTTCCGCAAAGAATTGACCAAAGCCCAACACAATTAGAAGTCCCTGACCACAGTCAAATAACAAAGACCAGAGGCATCAAGTCTTTTGGGTTCTAGTTCCTATCAGATCCCAAGTTCCATGGATTCATGCCATGAGGCTCATGTCCTGACTTTTTTGGGCCTCTGCTGATGATGACCTGTTCCGCTGGAAGTGTGAGTCAAACATCCTATAAAAACTACATTATTTATATTCTTTTGACTCCTCACAGAGGGCACAGATGTGGGGAACTAATAAACTCAAAGAATATATGTCTCAGAACTCTTGTATCCAAATCATTTCCTATTCCTGGAGGGACTTCCAAGTTTCAGAGAATGTAGATGGACTCACAGTCACTTGAAACATGTTTTATTGTGTTATTATGAATTGTGTGATTGTTGTTGAGTAGAGTTTATTTGTTTATAGCATTTATGTTAAGAAAAAAATTCTATGTAGTAATCAAGCTTGTGAGCCTGTATCTGTAGGGAAATCAAATCTATTGTATCATGGTCATATGACTAATGCTGACTAAAGTATGGTGAGATCAAAAGAAGGAAATAGAATTTCACCAGTGGGGGAGGGAGGGGTGCCAGATTTCACTTTTATTAAGTCCACAAATTCATACATCTTTTGATATGACAACACCACCATGTAGACATAGGCAGAGTTGAAGGGTAAAAGGTTGCTGGCTCTCTGAGCATGCCACTTACAAAGAGGACTACCATCCCAGGGGGCATGTGCAAACCACCATGGTGAGCATGGGATACGGCCAACTCCCAATCCCAACAGAAGCTGTTAATGCCACTTGTTGTTAAGTCAGTATATTTCATCAGGCTCTGGGAGACAGTGTCTTCAGTAGAAAATGCATCAGTTTTGGAGGGAAAAGATCTGTATTTAAATCCCAGTTTTATCACTTGCTCTCTGTGTGATCTTAAACAAGTCTTTTAATCTCTGTGGCCTCGATGTCATCCTCACAAAATGAGAGGTTAGACCAGGTGACCTCTAATGTCCCTTTCAGGTCCAAACAGCTAATCTTTTTTACCAAGAATGCAGAGCATATGACCTCAGCTATGCAGTTTTCTCACCCTGGCCTGGGGCCCATCCAACACCTAATGTATTACTAGAGTGCGTTTTCTAGGGAGTAATGGCAGGCTTGAATTTTGCCTATCCATTCTTTCTAATAACCACTTTTACCAAAACATAATTCCCACTCAGTCATTTGTTCTTCATAATTCACTTTATCTCTCTGGCCCTTCACCCAAAATCATTTCCTCTCAGTCACTTTTGCAAGATTCACCTCTGATTCTCCATAAACCCTTAAACTGCTGTGGGTAGAGCCTCATTCCTCTGGTTTCTTTTGTGATTTTCTTTTCCCTTCAAGCCTAATTTACTTCAGTCTATTTTGGTTTGTGTCCTAACACACGTGAGGGAAAAACAGTTGTTTATCAAGTGTATTGGGTAGCACTCTCTGGGAATTCATCACCAAACTTTGAAATTACCTAAGCTGACCTAACTCACTTATGTCCATTTCACTTTTCCCCCTCAGTGAAATCTGTGGTGACTGATGATTCCTGGCATCATGATTATGTTTTTCCAAATTTAAAGGCAATCATATAAAATAAACCCTGAATAAAAGACTTGCCTGTTGTAAAAGAGATGTTCAGAGTACCAGATTTAGAACAGAGCACCTGCTTCCAAACGTACTTCTGGCCCCAACTAGCTGTGTAGCCAGGTCTCCTAACCTCTCTGGGCCTCCACCTCCACATCTATAAAATGGGAGTGTTAATGATACCTACAGTGACTAACACACACCATTGTTGGGGCACTCAAATGAAGTGAACTATGGAAAGTGCTTTGCAAACTGGAAAATACTTGACAATTTTACAAGAATTTTAATAATAGCATCATAGATTTAGAGCTGGAAGAGAACTTAAGAGCTACTAAGTCCCTTACTTTATGGATATATAAACTGAGGCACAGAAAGATGAGTCAATTTATCCAAGTTCACACAGCTACAAAGTACAAAAGGTAGAATTTGAACACAGATCTTCCTGATTCTAAGTCCAATGAGTGAATAAACCACGCCATGCTGCTGCTGCTGCTGTTGATGATCAATATACGAAGAATTAGAAAGTCAGTTACTTGATAATAACTGATTAAGTATCTCCTAAGTGCCAGCCTCTGTGCTAAGCACCAGGGCTACAAAGGAAGGCAAAAGAAAGTAACTTTTCACGAGCTTACACTCTAATGGAGGAAACTACATGCCCACCATGATGCAGAGCAAGATGTATACAAAACAAGTAAGAGACAGTCAATGCAGGAAGTCACAAGCAGTACAGGGAAGTAGAAAGGCCTTCTTGTTGAAGATAGTATTTTATCTGGAGCTTGAAGGTAGCCAGGGAGGGCAGGAGATAGAGAGGAGGAGAGAAAGCATTCCAGACAGGGGAGACAGCCAGTGAAAGTGCAGGGAGTCAAGAGACGGAGTGTGACTGGATCACAGAATATGTGAAGGTGAGTAAGGGATAAGAAGACTGGAAAGACAGGAATGGGCTGGGTGACAAAGTGTTCTGAAGGACTAACGATTTTATATTTGATCCTGGAGGGAAGGAGTCACTGGAGTTTATTGAATGGGGTAGTGGGATTGATATAATCAGATCTGTGCTTTAGAAATATCAATTTTATAGCCAAGTAGAAAATGGATTGGAGGGGAGAAAGACTTGTGGCAGAAAGAACAACCAGCAGGCTATTGCAATAGTCTACACATGGAGGCTGCCATGTAGCTTAAGTATATAGAGCATTGGTCCTAGAGTCAGAAGGATCTGAGTTTTAATCTGGCCTCAGATACTTACTAGCTGTGTGACCTTGAACAAGTCACTTAACCCCATTGCCTCCAAAACAAACAAACAAAAAGCAATAATCTATATGATGATGAGGGCCTAAACAAAGTTGTGGCAGTATCAGAGGAGAAAAGTGGGGTATGTAAAAGAGATGTCAGGAAAGCAAAATCAACAGAAGTTAGAAACTGACTAGATATGAAAAGTGAGAGAGAATCAGAACTTGAGGATGGGTGACGGGGAGGACAGTGATTCCCTCAACAATAATAGTAAAATTAGGAAGAGGGGAGTAGATGGAGAAAATATTATGTGTTTTTGACATGTTGAGTTTAAGATGTCTATGGTATATCCAGTTCAAAATGTCAGTCGATTGGAGATGTGAGACTGGAGGTCAAGGAAGATCTGAGAGTCATTGGTATAGGGATCAACTGAATCCATGGAAGCTGATGAGATTGCTGAGTGGAACACTACAGAATGGGAAGAGAAGAGGGCCCAAGATAGACCCTTAGGAGACACCTACCATTCGTTGGTGCAGCTTGGATCAAGAGTAAGAAAAAGGATGTTCTAGGGAAATAAAGACAAAGATACAGTAGTCCCTTTCCTCAAGGAGCTTTTTGTCATTCAGTCATATCTGACTCTGTGACCCATTTTGGTGTTTTCTTGCCAAAGATACAGGAGTAGTTCACCCATTTCCTTCTATTGCTCAGTTTACAGATGAGGAAACTGAGGCAATCAGGGCTAAGTGGCTTGCCCAAGGTCACACAGCCAGTAAGTGTCTGAGGCCAAATTTGAACTCAGAAAAAGGAGTCTCCCTAACTCCAGGCTGGGGGCTCTATCCACTGAGCCACCTAGCTGCCCCTTCAAGGAACTTGCAGTCTATCAGATAACCGTGAGAGTGAGCCTTATGGTGAAATAATCAGAATAGAATCATCCTTAGAAAAGAGTCTCTCGAGAGCAGACTAATCAGTCCCAAATGAAAAAGCAAAGTCATAGATGTCAATGTAAGACTTTGGAACCTGTGCAATGACAACAATGCCTACTCATCACCTCAAGTGTAGCCCATTGTACAGAAGACACCAGTCATGAGGAGGAAGCAGCTAATGTCTTGGTACTACTGGATATTGTGAGACCAAACAAACACCAATCCAGAGAAGTTTATGTTCATCATAAAACAGTAGCTTAGATAAAAAGTCAATCATTGCTCAGTATTCTGGAAAACATCCTCTTACTAACAAGTCTAATGCCACAACCAGAGAACACTCACCCCCTCACAATCTGGTGAAAAGGTGACTGAGAAAGAACTGCCTCTTGTGGGAAGGAAAGTGTTGGAGAAGCTAAGTAGCTTCAAGAAGGCTCAGTGTGCTTTATTTTTTAATCTGATGCAACATGAACTGCCTGGATTCTAATCCTAGCAGCATTAATTCAATAAAAATAATGGTAATGGTGATGTTGATGGTGGAGGTGGTGGTGGTGATGGTAGCAGTGGTAGCAGCAGCAGCTGCTGCAGCAAAAATAATAGCAGCAGCACCACCAGTAATAGCAGTAATGAGAGTGGTGGTGAGAGGAGGAGGAATAGGAGTGAGAGTAGGAGTGGTAGTTATTCTGTATTGAACTCCTAACTGTGGGTCCACACCTCTGCTCCCTGTTCCCACCTCACTCTCTATATTACTAAATAAGGCAAGGAGGTTGCTCAGTGGATAGAGCGCTGGACCTTGAATCAGAAAGCCCTGAGTTCAAATCCTGCTTCTGATTTTGCTAGTTCGTGTGACACTGGACAAATCCCTTATTCCTCAGTATCCCTCAGTTTCCTCATCTATAAAATGAAGATGAGATTACTTTCCCCATTACCTGGGAGGATCAAATGAGATATTTGATAAGTCCAATGCAAATCTTACAATGCTATATACATATATACACATACACATATATACATATATATGTTGGCTATTGTTATTTTTATTGGTGGCATCATCAACTCCAATGGCTTTAATTATTATCTCTATGCAAATTACTCTCAGATCTATATCTATACAGTCCTAGGCTCTATTCTGAGATCCAGTCCTTATCACCAACTGCCTGTTGGACATTTCAAACTAGATTTCCAGGAGGCATCTCAAACTCAACACATCTGAAACAGAGCCTGTCATCTTTTCTTCAAAACTCACTCATCTGGTGAATTTCTCTGCTCCTGTCAAGGACATCACCACCCTTCCTGACACTCAGGTTTAGAACCTCAAAGTCATACTTAGATTCTCACTGTCTCTTAACCCAAATATTCAGTTTTATCAAGTCTTGCTGACACTACATCAGCAATCTCTCTTGCATGCATTGCCTTCTCTCCTCCTGCAGTAAAGACCCTCATCAGCTCCCACTGGGCTATTGCAATAGTCTCCTCTCTGCAGAATTCTCCATACATCCTCCAGGTCTATCTGCATCACTCTTCTGTTCAATAAATACCAGTGGTTCCCTATTAGTTCTAGAATAAATATAAACTCCTTTGTTTCGACTTTTAAAGTGCTCCACAACCTGGCTCCTACAGACTGTTTCAGGATTACTTTATATGCATGTACTCTTCAGTCCAGCTTGACTGCCTTTCTTGCCATTTCTGACTCGTGATACTTCACCTTTGCGTAGACTGTCCCCCATGCCTGGAACAAGCTTCCCCTCCCCCAAAGCCTCTACCTCCATCTCTTAGAAGCCCTTCGTTGTTGCTGTTTAAGTGTTTCAATTTTGTTACACACATATATACGTATGTATTTGTATATGTATATCTATATGCATATGTATGTAGTATCATGTGAGCATATATGCGTATATGTTTGTACATATATACAACATAAATATAAAGTAGAAATACAAATGTAGTCAAAGTAGTTGATAATAATTATTGTTGTTTAGTCAGAAATGACTCTTCTTGACCCCCTTTGGGGTTTCCTTGGCAAAGATACTGGAGTCATTGGACATTTTCTTCTCCAGCTCATTTTACAGATAAGGAAACTGAGGCAAACAGGATCAAGTGACTTGCCCAGAGTCACACAGCTAGGAAGTGTCTTAGATCACACTTCACCTCAGGTCTTCCTGAGTCCCGTACTCTATCTAATTCACTACCGATACCCTGATAATAAGGCACTGTGCTAAACACTTCATAATCATTATCTCATGTGATCCTTACAACAGCCCTGGAAGGGAGGTGCTATGATGATCTCCATTTTAGAGATGAGGGAACTGGAGAACACAAAAGCTAAGTGACTTGCTCAGGATCACACTCCTACTGTCTGAGCTTGGATTCAAAGCCAGGTTTTCCTGGCTCTGGGCTTAGCATTCTTCCACTGAGTCAGCTACGTGTTCTCATTAAATAGACAATAGTTAGGGAGGGAGGATACTAGCATTTCAGGGGTTCAGAAAAGGGGTCATGTAGAAGATGGGGCTTGAGCTATTGCTTAAAGGAAGAAAGAGCCTCTATGAGCCAGATACACAGAGGGGATGTGTTTCAGGCATAGAATGGGGGACAGCCAGTGCAAAGGGATGGAGACAAGTGATGGAGTGGTGTGTGTGTGTGTGTGTGTGTGTGTGTGTGTGTGTGTGTGTGTGTGACAAGGTAGCCTGTTTGGCTGCATCCCAGGGTGAAGAACAGGAAGTCATGTCTAATAAGGCTAGAACAAAATGCTGAGTCCTGGTCGTGAAGGGTTTCAAAAGGTAAACAGAAATTCATATTTTATCCTAGAGGCAATAGAAAACCACTTGAATTGATTAAAATAGAGGTATCACATGGTCAGATCTGTGCTTGCAGGAGAATTGCTTCAGCCGCTGTGTGTAGGATGGACAGAAATGGGAGAGACTTGAGGCAGAGACACCAATACAAATCGTGTACTGTAGAATATATCTACATCTTCAAAATCATGTAGAAGACCTTCTATTCCCTAGGAGGCTGCTGCAATGATCCAGGGGAGAGGTGATGAGGATCTGGGCTCTGATGCAAGTCCAAGGTCAGTGTTCTTTCCACTGTTTCTTTACTGCCTCAGTATGAAAACCTAGGTTCTTATGCTAACTGGATCACTGACTATATATCCTTGAACAAGTCATTTCATAGGATTTCAAGATCATGGACTTAGAATTGTAATGGATTCTTAGGGATCAACGATTCCAAATGCCTCTTTTTGTTAATGAGAACATTGAGGTTCAGAGAGTTGAGCTGACTTACCCACAGTCACACAGCCAGAAAGAGCAGCACCAGGATCAAGTCCTCTCAGAACAGACCCACAATGCCCTCCAGGTGGCACCCTGCCTCCCACGTCTCTGCAACCCAATTGCTTCATCTTTAAAATGAGAGACTTGGATGATTTTTAAGGTATAGTGTCTAAGTCATTAGACATAGCAAGCTCACCAAATGAAAAAACCCAGCCAAGATCTGTGACATAGATGATGGGAAGCCAGGAACAGAGGGCTACATGTTTATGAGAAGACATTGGAACAGTAAGGCAACCAGTGAATCACCAACAAGTATTTGGTACACTCCTGCTATGTGGACACATTTTAATCGCATTAAACCAAAGCACATTTAATTGTGAGAGCACTTCCTGAGCAAAAGGGGAGCAGTCACTTCATGCAGCCACCACAAGTCCAAGTAGATGGTCATTTGGGTATCCTGAAACCCTGCTTTTGATATTTTCCTGTAAAAGTTTCATTGATAGAATATATCTACATCTGCAAAAACATGTAGAAGACTTTCTATTCCCCAGAAAGACCAGAGCAAAAGAAAAGTCAGAAAGGATGTGTGGGAATAGAAATTCAGAGAACAGACACCATTACCAGATGTTCTCTTCTGGTGGAAGTGTGGGATCTGGGAGGAGGGGGAGGGGTAGAGAGGAAGACAGGATGGAAAAATGCACTTTTGTGTGATCTGAAAAAAAATTAAAAGAGGATGTGAAGTGAGAGAGGTGACATCCTGGCCAACTAGATAGCAGATATCATTTCTCTTGCCTAGGTATTGCCTAAGAGTTTTTGGCAAAAAGTAATAATAATAATAGCATTTATATATGCTATCTCATCTGATCCTCACTACAACCCTGAGAGGAAGGTAAGTGCTATTATGATGCCCATTTTACAGATAAGAAAACTGAGGCAAACTACAGTTAAGTGACTTGCCCAGGGTCACACAGCTAGTTACCATCTGAGGCCAGATTTAAATTCAGGTCTTTCTGACTCCAGGTGCAGAGCTTAATCTGCTCACTGTTAACACCTAGCTGCCTTCTTCATCCAGGATGAAATTGATTACCTCCAGTACTGGGAGGGAAGGTGTTGCTTTCTATTCGTGTGTGGAAGATCTCAGAACCCCAAAGTGAACATGAGGCTGAGATGTCCCCTTTGTAAATACACAAACCTTCTACATGGGAAGATTTCACTTGAGATTGGCATTTCCATATCTGGGCTTAAACTTAACAGAAAGAGTCACCAATTTGGACAAAGATGGAATTTCTGGGCTACATTTTGTTGGCACAGCATTGAATCAAATCTAGGCAAGATTTTAAAAACCACAACTGATCTTAAATACCAATAGGATACAAAACAACTTAGATAGTTTGAGTTATGGTCATAGAGTTAGCTATATGTGGCTTGGACTTGCCCACTCCCCTATAGCTCTGTTTATACCCTGTAAATTAGGTGCTGCATGATTCCAGGGTATAATTATGGGGTAAGATCAGGACAAGGTATTTGGGTCAGCCTTCCCAGAAGCTTAGAGTTGGAAGGAAAATCATGGTCTTTAGTCTAACTCATATCTTAGCAGAAAATCCATCTACAACAATCTCTTAAAAGAATCTCACCAGCCTCCCCTTGATGTCTTCTAGTTGGGAATCAACCCACTGCTTCCCAAGGCAGCCCGTTTTACCCTGGACTGGATCTAATTTTAAGGGTTTTTTTCTTCACATTGAGATCAAATCTATTTGTTTGCAATCCCTTCTTCTTCTCTTGGGACCAAGCACCACAAGCCTATACCTTTTTCCTTTTAGTAGTTCTTCAAAGACTTGAAGACATAAATCAGTGTCCCACCTAAATCTACTCCTCTTCAGGCTAAACATTGTGAATCCCGTCCATTGATCTTCATATGGCCTTCATCACCCTGGTCACTGCCCTCTGGACATGCTCGAGTTTACCCATTTCCTTCTTAAATTGTAGTTCATAGAACATAATAGTCTAGTTGGGGTCTCAGTAAGGCAGAGTATACCAGAACTATCACTTGCCTCTTGGGAACACTAAGCTTCTCTTAAAGCAGTCTAAGACCACATTATGTGCATTTAGTTGGCACAGTAGATAGAGTGCAAGACCTGGAGTCAGGAAGATTTCTCTTACTGAGTTCAAATATGGCTTCAGACACTTATGAGCTGTGTGACTCCAGGCAAGTCACTTACCCTTATTTGTCTTAGTTTCCTCATCTGCACAATGAGCTCGAGAAGGAAATGGCAAACCACTCCAGTATCTCTGCCAAGAAAATCCCAAATGGGGTCATGAAGAGTCAGACACAGAACAAGAAGACTACTTTAGCTTTCATGCCAGCCATGTTACCAGAATAACTTATGTTAGCCTTATGTTCTATTAAAACCCCAGTTGACAAGAACTCTTAGCCAGTCATACCATCTCTCCATCCTATACTTGTGAAGTTTTGAGGATACCTTTATGACTTTATATTTGCACCTATTAAATTTAATTTTATTAGATTCAACTCATCATTTTTGGTTAAAATATTTTTGGATGCTGATTCTTTCACACAATGTGCTTGCTGTTCATGTGTCCCAGCTTCATGTTATTGACATATTTCATAAGCAAATCTCCCATAACTTCATTAATAAATTTTTTGTTGCTTTTTTGGAGGGGTAAGGCAGGGCAATTGGGGTTAAGTGACTTGCTCAAAGTCACACAGCTAGTAAGTGTTAAGTATCTGAGGCTGAACTTGAACTCTGGTCCTTCTGACTCCAGGGCTGGTGCTCTATTCACTGCATCAATAAAATTACTAAACAAGATAAGACTTAGGGCAGATTCCTTGAATACTCCACTAATGACCTCCCTCCAAGTTGGCACCAATCCACTAATGACTGATAATTAGATTCTAGAATTCAATCTATTCTCAATCAACCTAACTCTTCCCCTCCCCACCCTTCCCTGTCTCAATTTTGTCCAAAAGGAGAGCTTAAGAGACTTCATCAAACATTTGCTGAAATTCATTTCTAGGTTCATTTCTATGGCATTGTCCTGACTAACCATTCTAGTAACTTTGTTTTAAAAAAATCTGAAAAAAATTGTTCTTGATTTTCCCACCAGGCTTCACTCCTTTGGATTTCTCAGTCATGTACAATTACAATTACAGTCCAGTCACAGGAGAGGAGTGCCAGACCCATTCTTCTTCAACTGGCTCTCATATTGAAATGTATGTTAGAGATGGATGACCAGATTACACTACAACTATAGACAGACAAATCAGATATTGCTTAGGCAAGAGGATATCTGGGGAAATTCCAGGGTCTTTTCCATGAATCCTAAGAACCTCAGTCAGTGGTTTAGAGGGGGATCCCACCAAGGATACTGAGAATTGCAGTAGTTCTGGAAGAGATAGAAAGTTTCAGATTAAGAAAAGATTTTCAGGAAGACAGCTGAATAGGTCATTTCTCCTATAGGCACAAATGAAATCAGAGGATAAAGTCACTTAGGAGGACCAAATTTCCAGGCTTCTCAGAATAGATTTGAGACACCATAAGAAAACTTTTTGGTTATATCCCACTACCTTTTTTGTTGGCTTGGAATTTATAGCTCCCTTATACAGAGAGACCGCACAGCTCAAAAGAAAGAACTCTGACTTGAGTCGCCTGCGTGACTGTGGAGAAATCAATAAACTTCCCAGAGCTTCAGTTTCCTCATATGCAAAATGAGGGGCCTGGTGTAGATGGCCCCTTCTAATTCTAGCTTTTGTTGTTGTTCACTCACTTCCAGTTGTGTTCAACTCTTCATGATCCAGTTTGGGGTTTGCTTGGTAAAGATACTGGACTGGTTTGCCATTTCCTTCTCTAGCTCATTTTACAAATGAAGAAACTTAGACAAACAGGGTTAAGTGACTTGCTCAGGGTCACACAACTACTAAGTGTTTGAGGCCAGATTTGAATTCATGAAAATGAATCTGACACCCCGGACCAGCACTCTATCCACTACACCACCAAGCTGCCCAGAAGTTCTAGCTATCAGATTAAGTGATTTGTTATTGCAAACACTCCCATCATGCATGTATTGTATTTAAAAGACCTCTGGATTTTAGTGTAGTGGACTTGAGTCCCTAGTCCAACTCAGTGATTTACTCCCTACTTATGAGATCTTGAGCAAAGAATTTGGTCTTGTAGCCCTTAGATTTTCCATCTACAAAATGATCGGGAGAGACAAAATCCAATTTCTCATCCAAATCTAAATCCTTTGGACTTAAATGACAAAATGTCTTCACAAGGTCTGGACTATTTCATATCTTCCTAATTAGAGAGCCACAGTTTACCTCTAGTTAGTTGAACATAGTTGCAAAGAGGATTTGACTTTGGGAAAATAGTCATCCATCTAAACTACCCACAAGCAAAAGTAAAAGTAATAGTTTCCAATTATTAAAAGGATATTTAACAAGAGGCTCCTTGGTTAATGTCTTGTAACCCTCACACGATCGGTCTGTACAAAGCACTATCTCTGATGATTTTTATTGCTGAGAAGGCTAAAGTAAAAAGAGAAGGAATGCTTATAATCCTAATTTTGTCACAAAACCAAAAACCAAATGCCTTCCTCTATTTGAAGAATATCTGGGTTTCTATTTGCCTGAAGAAATGTAACAACAAAAGGATAACCACAGCCTTGCGTGATTCTATTTAAAAAAAAAACAACAACAAGGGAGTCCCCTGCCCATATTGAAGATGGTGGCAACATCTCTAAACAGCTGTGACTCACAGCAACATCATTCTCTAACAGTCCTGACCACCAAAGGAAGTGTGTGAAAGGGCATATGCCGTGAAAGAAAAAAACAAAAACCCAAAAGGGCACAAGCAAGTTTGCAGCTCCTGTGCCAGGGTGTGGCCCAGGTCAATGAGGGAAGGGAAGAAAACATTTCCAAAGTTACCTAGACAGTGGAGAGTAAAAACAGTCTGAGACCACTGCCTTGGTGGGTGACCAAAGCATTGAATTTTTCTGGATCATAGTTTGTAAATAAGAAAATAGAGAAAGGGCAATACTCTCCTTGGATTTTCCATAGTGCTTTTTCATGAAAAGAAAATATTAATAATGGCAGTGCCTCAGTCACTTTTTGCAACACTCAGTGTATTTAATAAGCATGCAAATAGAAGATTTTATTATACCAATTTCTCTTGTAGTTGTTGCCTAGAAGCAACCTAATTCTCTTTTCATAGAACCACAAAACCTCTGAAGTTTCTGGAAAAAAATTCCTATTTTCCACTCCTGTGGTACAGGGAACCAAATTTTCTCATTGCCACATCAAATTCTGGTTACCTTCCCATGGTGTACCTATCTCTGGTTCTAGACAGGGAATGGAGCTGAAATGAAGCAAGAGAAGTGACATTTCGGCCAAAAGAATCACAGTCCCAGCTATATGTCCTGTCATGGTAGAGGAGAGAAAGTAGGAAAGAAAAGAAGCCAAAACCTAGATCAGCAGCTTATTGCTTTCCCTGGCAGCCTTAAGCCAACATGGGACCAAGTGCAGCAGTTTGTTTTTCCCCCACCCTGAAAACCAGGCATATTGATTAGCTACTATTTGCCCATATAGGTCCTGATGCAAATGAGAGTGTAGGTTGGGAGTTCAAAGCCAAGCTGTAGTACTCCTACTGAAGGCATGCCAACGCTGGGAGGAGGCTTGTGAAAGTGATTCAGCTTCTAGAAAAGGTACACACAAGTGCACATCCCCCTCCCAGTCCCCTTGCCAGGGCCTGATTTCCTCCTCCCCTGGACCTCACCCTCTGAAAATATTCCAGATATTATAGACTAGAGAATCTGAAAGAGCAGGTGAATGAGAGCAAAAGCAGGGGGGAAAGTAAATATGACAATTCTGCTCTCCTCCTTCAACTAAGGAGACCTCCAAAGGAGGGAGCGGAGTTAGGAGCAGAGAGCGGGAACTGTAAACGCTGGTTTGGGTTTTGGATCCTTTCCCCCCTGAAATTCCCACTCAAAAGCACATGCTGGCAAGAGCTCAGGTTGTGTTACCATTTAAAAATGGAATTGAAAAATGCCATTCTACATATTCACTGATTAAAAAAAGTAAAAGAAAAAACATGGGAGAGATCATAGCCAGAGAGCTGCAAAGGGACCTCAGAGGTTCTCTAGCCCAACATGTTCCTTTTACAGATGGAGAAACTGAGGCCCAAAGAAATTAAATTACTTGTCCAAGGCCACCTGGGTAAAGGTGCTTATTTCCAGATGCATATGGACCTCACTTTACACAGTTCAAATGCAACCAAAATAGGGTATACAAATGAAATCATGTCCAAATAATTTTAAAATCATTGAAAATCTTAGACTCTTTAAAGGAATCAGTGCTTAGCACATCTACATAGTAAGCACTTAATAAATACTTGTTACCAACTGTATAATTGACAGAATCTTATAGTCAATTTTCTTATATTATAAATCAGTGAATACTTCTGTAAAGCCAATAATTGCCCTCCTCAATTTTGTTAGTCTTATAAAATATTTTTGTATGTCAGATTTGCTTAAGGGAGGGTAAGCCTGTATAAAAGAAAATAGGTTGTTTTGTTTTTGTTTGTTTACATAAAGTAATACAGTTTTTATTTCTAATTTCTATCCTGCCTAAAAGCAACTAGTATTGTCATGAAGAACATAGGCTTTGAGAACCAAAAAAGCAAGACATTAATGATTTCCTCTAGTGAGGAACAGAGTATAACAGGGAGGAGGAGGTGGACATAGAAACTTGAATTTCTTCATAATTTTGCTGACAACTAACCCTGACACAATATACATATCTCTCTATGTAGAGGAGTCAGGGTAGGTAAAGGGTGAATTCAGACAGCCAGCATTTAAGGACCATGAAAAAGAGAGTAACTTAGTACTGAATCAGTAATTGTTTCAGTTTAGTTTTATTTTGTTTTTTACTTCTTCTGTACCAAATCACAGCTATTTCTTTCCCTCACCTCCAAAAAATGCTTGAAATAGAAAAGACTCATGAACTTTCACTGACAGATACTTAAAACATGAAAAATTAACTCATAGCTCCTATTATGTGAAAAGAATCCCAAGAGACTTGTTGAACTGTTAAACAGACATTTGACATTCACTTCAGATCTGTACTGGCTAAGCAGCAACTCACAGTCCCCAAATAGCCTGGCCGATCAGCCATCCACAGGTCATCCATCTGGAGGCAGTCATGTTTTGCTCTAGGAAAGATAAGAGTTGTGAGGAGTACCTCCCACCACTTACAGGCAGCAGCAGACACTCTCAACCTCTCCACCTCATGAGGAAGTAATCTGGACTGAAAATCTCCATCTCTCAAGATCACTCTTCAGTCACCCATGCTTAGGGGGAAAATAAACAAACAAAAAAGGAGAAAATGGATCCAGGGATTTTAGCTCCTGTCTCAGGCATGGCAAGTACATGTTTTTACTGCCATGAGACTGTATCTGCCACTGCTGCTTCTGAGGAGAGGAGAGAAGGGGAGAAAAATATCAGCCCTAACTAGACATCTAAGGAGAAAGCTAGTGTTGGCTGTGTCCCAACAAATAGGTTAATTGAAAAGAGTTTTTTTTTTATCTCTTCACTGCCTTAACTCACCAGAGGAAATAGATCTTTTTGACTCAGGGGTCAATCATCTTTGACATCTTCCTCAGCATGGGAACCAAGGGACCAACTAGAAGCCTCTGATTATGTGTGTGCCCTTTAGTAAGGAACCAGATCATATATACATATGTATGATCATATAGTTCCTTTAGTAAGGAACCAGATCATATATACATATGTATGATGTGCCCTTTAGTAAGGAATCAGATCATATATACATATATGTATATATATACATACATGCATATATATACATACATATATACAGGAATCAGATCATATATACATATATACATACATGCATATATACATACATATATATACATATATGTATATATGATCTGATTCCTTACTAAAGGGCACACACATAATCAGAAGTAGCCTCTAGGGACGGCTAGGTGGTGCTGTGAGTAGAGCGCCGGCCCTGGAGTCAGAAGGACCTGAGTTCGGATCCGGCCTCAGACATTTAACACAAAAAAAAAAAAACAAAAACCTAGCCGTGTGACCTTGGGCAAGTTACTTAACCCCAGTTGCCCTCCAAAAAGCAAAAAAAAAGTAGCCTCTGTATATGCCTAGACCATTGAAAAGTGCTCCAATCCAAGTTGTGAAATGTGAATGTAATGGAATACTATTGTGCTATAAGAAATCATGAGCATGCAGACTTCAGAAAAACTTGGAAAGACTTATATGAACTGATGCTGAGAGAACTGAGCAGAACCAGGAGAATATTATACACAGCAATAGCCACATTGTGCAATGACTGGCTTTGATAGACTTAGCTATTTTCAGCAATACAAAAACCTAAAACAACTCCAAAAGACTAATGATGGGAAATGACATCTATATCCACAGAAAGAAATATAGAATCTGAATGCAGATTGAAGCATTACTGTTTGCTCTCTTTATTTTGTTTGTTTTTTGTTTTGTTTTTTTCTTTCTCATGGTTCCTCCCATTCATTCTAATTCTTCTATACAACATGGATAATGTGAAAATATATTTAATAAGAATGTGTATGTAGAGCCTATATTGAATTGCATGATGTCTTGGGGAGGGGAAGGGAAAGGATACAGAGAAAACTTAAAACATATAAGTGAATGTTCAAAACTGAGACTAAATTAATTAATTCATAAAAATATTACCGTTCCTGTAAAAAAAAGTACTTCAATTCAGAGCCTGATATATGACACTGAATTCTCCCAGTTTTTGCGGTATGTAACTTTATTGTTGTACAGTGAGGATTGGAATAATAATAGTAGAAATCAAGGCAGAGCCAAGATGGCAGATTAGAGGCAGCAGCCCAGTTGAACTTTTCTACCATTTCTCCTCCAAACAGCTTTAAAAACAACACCCAAATTGAATTCTAGCATGACAGAACTAACAAAATGTTGGGGTAAGACATTTTTCCAATCCAAGACAAGTAAGGAGGTTAAAAGGAGAGGTCTGACCAAATGTACCAAAATATTTATAGCAGCTCTTTTCGTGGTTGCAAAGAATTGGAAACTGAAGGGGTACCCATCAATTGGGGAATGGCTAAACAAGTTGTGGTATATGAATGTAATGGAATATTATTGTGCTATAAGAAACAAGGAGGAGATGGATTTCATATTTACCTGGAGAAGCTTATACAGACTGATGCTGAACGAGAAGAGTAGAATCAAAAGAAATTTGTATACAATCACAGACACTTCATATGTGTGATGACCAACTATGACAGACTACTCTTCTCATCAATGCAGTGATATAAGTGAATCCCGAAAGTCTCATGAAAGAGAGAAATGCGCCGTCCAGAGATATAACTAGAAAGAACTGAGCTTGAATCCTGATGGAAGCAAACTAATTGATCTTTTTCTTTTCATTGTTTGGTTTTATTTCTTCTTTACCATCTTTCATCCCACCTAGTACAATATGCCTTTGTAACTTGACTAATGTCCCATATGAATGTATTTGCAGATCCTATACTGGACTATATGCTGCTGTGGGGGGAGGCGGAAGGGAAGTAAAGGAAATTTGAAAATCAAGGAACTATGGAATAGAATCTTGTTAACTGAAACTAAACTAATAAATTAATTTTTAAAAAAAAGGAGAGGTCTGAGATACTGGGTAGCAGCTAACCCCAAGTGCATGTGACTATTATACCAACAGCAGAGCTTGCAGGTGACGGTGATAACAGCAGTAACAGGAAAGAGCCAGGAAGCAGAAAGGGAATTAGACAGCTGGTGAGAAAGATATTACAGAAGACCCTTTGCTGGCATTGGGTGTAGGACTCCGTTGCATTGCCCACACTCATTTCAAAGTCACAATTCCAGAGCAAAGAGGAATATTAGTACTTGGAGCTACCAGGAAACAGGGGCCCTCAACATAGCCCCAGGGTGGAGACTATTTACAAAATTACAAATTGCCCAGATTAACAGAAGAGGAAATAAAATATTTAAACAACCCTATCTTAGAAAAAAAAATTGTACAAGCTGTAAATGAGCTCCCTAAGAAAAAATGCCCAGTAACACATGAATTCACAAGTGAATTCTACCAAACATTTAAAGAATAATTAATTCCAATACTATATGAACCACTTAGAAAAATAGGCAAAGTAGGAGTTATTTGAAAATTCTTTTATGACACAAATATGGTCCCAATACCTAAACCAAAAAGAGCAAAAACAGAGTAAAAATTTTTTTACCAATTTCTCTAATGAATATTGAGCAAAATATTTTAATAAGATTCTAGCAAAATTATAGTAATATATCACAAAGATCATATACTATGACCAGGTGAAATTTATGCCAGGAATGCAGTGCCGGCTCAATATTAGGAAAGCTTATCAGCATAACTGACCATATCAGCAATAAAAAGTGTATGATTATCTCAATAGATGCAGAAAAAGATTTTGGCAAAATACAACACTCTTTTCCATTAAAAACATAGGAATAAATGGAGCTTTCCTTAAAATGATAAGTAGTATCTGTGTACAAGGGCAAGCAATACCATATAGCAAGATAAAGTTAAAATGGTACATGATTTGGACATAAAGGATTATATCATAAGCCAATTAGAGGAGCACAAAAAATTTGATCTGTCAGATCTATGGATAAGGAAAGAATTTATGACCAAACAGGAAATAGAGAGGATGCAGGAAGTAAAACTGATGATTTTGATTACATGAAATTTAATAGTTTTTGCACAAAGAAAACCAATGCAACCAAGATTAAAAATAAAGTAAGAAACTGGGGGTGGGGGAAGAATTATAATAGGTTTCTCTAATAAAGACCGAATTTCTCATATACATAGGAAACTGAATCATATTTATGTAAATGAGCCATTCTCCAATTGATAAATGTTCAAAGAATATGAATAGGCAATTTTCAGAAAAAGAAATCAAAACTATCTATAATATATGAAAACATGCTCTAAATTGATTAAAGAAATCAAATTAAAATAATTCTGAGGTACTACCTATCAGATTGTTTAACATGACAGAAAAGGAAAATAACAAATGTTGCAAAGGATGTGAAAAAATTACTGTTGGTGGAGTTATGAACTGATCCAACCATTCTGGAGAACAATTTGGAACTATACCCAAAGTGCAATTGAACTGTGTATACACTTTGACCCAATAATACCACTACTAAGTCTGTATCCAAAAGAGATCAAAGAAAGTGAAAAAGGACCTATATGTACAAAAATGTTTGTTGCAGCTCTTTTTGTGGTAGCAAAGAACTAGAAATTGAAGGGATGCCCATTCGATTGGTGAATGGCTGAACAAGTTTTGATAAGTTATTATGGTGGAATACCATTGTGTTACAAGAAATGATGAACAGGATTGTTTCAGACAACCTGCAAAGATTTATATGAACTCATGCAAAGTGAAGTGAGAGGAACCAAGAGAACATTGTACATACTAACAGCAATATTTTATGATGATTAGTTGTGAATGACTTAGCTATTCTGATCAGTCCAAGACAATTCCAAAGAACTTATGGTGAAGAAAAGCTACCCACCTCTGACAAGAAAATTGATGAAGTCTAAGTACAGATCGAAGCACAATTTTTCACTTTTTTTATTTTTCTTTCTTTTTTTTGGCAACATGGCTAGTATGGAAATATGTTTTACTTGATTTCATATGTATTATTGATTTGACTTTTTTTTTGGCTTTTTGGAGGGCAATTGGGGTTAAGTGACTTGCCCAAAGTCACATGGCTGGTAAGTGTGTCAAGTGTCTGAGGCTGGATTTGGACTCAGGTCCTCCTGACTCCAGGGCCAGTGCTCTACTCACTGGACCACCTAGATGCCCCAGATATGACATTTCTTGCTTTGTCAGTGTTGAGGGTGTTGAGGAAGAGAGGAAGGTCGAGAATTTGGACTTCAAAGGTTTTTTTTAGAAAAAAGCAAATAGAAAATATTTCCATCTAGATTCCTAGAGCCTCATTAATGAAAAATTCCAATGGGGAGATATAAACATTATATAAACATATCCTATGTGGATATATGAACCATGCACACATATGCCATTTGTATTCAAAGATGACGTTGCTGCTGGAGTTGGTTAGTTCCCATGCTAAGTACCTGTGAAGGGTATTTCCTAGGTCAGCAGTTATGACCTACATTTGTACTGGGTGATGTTCTTTGTGGCTTTGTTTTTTCCTCTCATTGGCCCCATGACGCCTTTTCTCCCAGTAGCTGCCCCATCTCTGGCTGCTGCACAGCAGGTGACTCCCCAGCTGTTTTTATTATTTAACAAATGCAGACACATAGTGAAAGACTGGATAAGTACATGAAACCTGAGCCTAAGCCCTGGATCAGCTGGCTATGGTAAGATGATGGAAAGCCTTTGGTAACAGAAGGAGGACACTTTGTCTGGTTTATACTACAAACCAGATGAGTAATGACTCTAAAGAGGCTTATTTTCAGTCAGAGTCATCACATGGTACTTCTCTTCTGTCCTAAATCAACCACATCCACTTTACATTGGTAAGCAAAACAGAAGCATCCAAGTAGCCTATTACAATGGCCTTTGACCATAGCTTCCCCCAAATTCAAACACTAACACCCGTCCTCACCCTCACTTCCCACAATACCTTCACACACAGGGAAGCGACTTCTTCCAACAAGTATGATATTAAAGCTATACCTTCACTCACATCCACATTTTCCCATTTTTGCTATGTATTAAGTATTAGTATTATTGTATAGTTTATCCATCTTTGTTCCTACCAAACAGAAACACCTAGTGTACAGAATAAAGGAAAGGGAAGGGAAGGGGAGGGGAGGTTTGGGGAGGAGAGGGTTGAAGGTAAGGGAAAGGGATCATCTTTAGGGAGGATGGGAAGGCAGAGAGGTCCTAAGTATGCAGTAGTGGAGTGTATGGCAAGACCCAAGGGTCCTTGGGGTTACACTAGTAGGCCAGATGATGGTGCAGGGCAGAGAACCAAGACAGACAAAAAAGTCTGGTGCTTCCCCATCTCACCAGAAGAAACAGAGCTGAGTGTCATTTGATCCAAGCTATGTGAGCAGTCAAGCATCCTGGACTGGTATAACCTAAAAGCTTATTTTTCCTCTCTTAGATATGCTATTCTACCTCTATGAGACATTTTTCCTCAAATTCCAAAGAATATCTCTAAATCAGAGGCACGTAATAGATAGCAATAGGCCATTTTCCAATTGGTTCAGTTCTATTGGCATTTATCTAGTTCATGTTCAGTATTGTCTAAAAATATAAGCAAGTCCTCTACTCAGCTAGGTGGTATAGGGGATAGACCAGTGGGACTGAAATAAGGAAGACCTGAGTTCAAATCCAACCTCAGATACTTACTAGTTGTTTGACCTTGGACAAGTCATTTTAATCTTTGTCTCAGTTTCCTTAACAGCAAATTGGAGATGATAATAGTACCTCCATCCCAAAGTTGTTGTGAGGCTTAAATGAGATAATATTTATAAAGTACTTAACACAGAGCCTGGCACATAGTAAGTACTACATAAATAATATTTTTTTTGTTTCTCAATATAGGAAGTAAGCATTGGAAGATTGCCAAATTTAAGAATTTTTACCAATCTATAATACCTCTGCTAGTATTGTAGAGGCCGTATGATGTAGTGTAATGGTTCCCAACATTTGTTTTTCCATGAACCCCTTTCAATAAAAACAATAATGTATTGTGAACCCTTAGTGTAATTTAATATGCTGATCATAATGTTTTGCAAATATTTACAGCTTACAGCATCATTAGAGAATTTTTAACACCTTCTTTACACTTAACACTAGTTTAAAACCTTTAACACCTTCTCCTTGCATGTTGTTGAAAATCCCCAAATCGTTAGCAAACAACCAAACAGGAACTACCATGGATAGAGGGCCACAGACTCAGAGAAATCTTGGTTCTAGTCCCATCTCTGACACATGCTGGCTACGTAACCCTGCACAACTCATTTGTCCTTTCAGTGCTTTATCTAAGTAATTCTCTAAGATATTACATTGCAGAGAAAGTGCTTACCTGAATTGGTACGGGGAGTTTCCTCACTTGGAGTTCTATTTATAACAATGAAATCACAAGTCGAGTCCCCATTTATATACCCAAACCAGCTTAGATTTAGAATCCTGAGGGCTGAAAGTTATACTAAATATATTTTCTGTACATTGAATCTGTGATTGGTGAGGAACTAATCTCCATGAGTCATGACTCACCGCCTCAGTACCTGTGGATGCTACATAACAATGTTATAACATATTCAATCACTCATCACATTGATGGAGGCCCTACAAGGATCTTTGGGCAATGAAAGAGGCCTAGAACTAAAGACAGAAGGTGTGGGTTTTGTCCCCAGCTCTGCCACTTTATAGGACTGTGGGCAAACCACATAACCTAACCTCTCTGAGAAGGAGTTTCCTTATTTATTTTGCCACCTTCCTTATAGAGTTCTTGTGATGTAATACACATACAGTACATCATAACCACAAAGCATTAAGCAAATGTGTTCTTATCACCATCATCAATACTTCAGTTCTTGTGACCATAAGTTCATAATTTTAGAGGTGAGAGGAACTTCATTGGTCATATGTTACACCTCATTCATTTTGTGGAAGAGGAAGCTTGACACCCAAAGAGGTTAAATGATTTCCCAGAGATCCCACATATAGTTATGTCAAATGCAGGATTTAAACCCAGGTCCTCTGACTCTTACTACTACAAGGGATCCAAGGTATCTTTTATGTGTTTATCTCTCCAATAATGCCAGTCACAATTCAACTTTCTCATCCTATGTTCTCACAATCCCTGGCTTCCCATAAATCTTCAACAGAGTAGATGTTTCTTTTAGTTCTTTTAGTATTCTTTACATATTAATAAAGCACAGAAGGTGTCTGTTGATTATTTCTCACTCTAGACATACAACCCTCTTTTTTAGCCATACAATCCTCTGATAACATCCTTTACCTTAATTCTCTTGGGCAATTCTTGTACTTCTCCATTGCCCTTCAAGTGACACTCAATTTCAACTTACTTCCTTCCATCCTATTTTTCCTCCTTTCCTTCCTCCCTTTCTTTCTCCTCCTTCTTCTTATCATCATCATCATCATCATCATCACCACCACCACCATCATCATAAAAATCTTTATTAACAAACAACATTCTCTGCCCCTGAAAGTTTTCACTATAAATGGGAGAAAAGCTAGATATGCATCAAAAGATGGCTAGCCACATTAGGCAATCTACAAGTTTCAAATAAATGACATTTGTAATAAGTATGATAGAAATTAGGAGAAGGGAAAGACCACCTTGAGTTGGGGTTGTTACGCAAGGTTACAATGGAACTAAATTGGAGGCAAGGGAGGGGAGAGTTCACTTCACACAGGTGGGAAATGCAACAGAAACAAGGATGTGCAAGAAATGTTTAAGGCATTAAGGCATTTAAGGCATCTGCCCTGGTTGGGTTAGTGGATTCATGTCAGGAAACAGAATCATCCATTACCAGTTACAAGAACCCTCAGGGGCCATCAGGTCAATCCCTTTATTTTACAGTTGAGGAAACTAAGGCCCAAGAAAGGTAAATGATTTGTCCTAGTTCCTAAAGGTGGTAAGTATTGGAAGTAAATTTGAACTCAGGTCTATTCATGTTGAGTGGCAATGCCCTTTTCACCATACCAAACTCTCCCTCAGTAGTGGGAGATAAGTTTGGAAAGGTGATTTGGGGCCAGGTTGCAGTGAGCCTTGAAGGCCAAGATAAGAAATCTGGACTAGTTCGTGTAAGCATTGGAAAGTTGGCCATTGAAGATTTGGGGCCAGGAAAGTGAGATACTGAAGACAGTGTTTTTTAGAAGTGGTACTTTGTACTATATCATCTTACCTGCAGCTGGAAAGATTTCTAATTAAGAATGTCATATCATTGACTTAAAAACAACTTTTAAGCAATTGTCAGTACTGTGACCTCTGGCTTGTATCTAGGAAATGAGAATTTGAGGAATTAATCATTCATCTGACATCATAAAACAAGTTTGTTGTAGTACTGAAGGAAGTCAAAGACTTCTGTTTTAGTACCTGATCTTCTATTATTAACTAGTTGTATAACCTGAAGCAATCATTGTTTCTCAATGCTTCAGTTTGTCAAATGGTGAACAATAACTACCATACAATACAGAATTGTGAGGATAAATGAGATAACAATAGCTGGCACTTAATAACAGTTAGCATTTATGTAGCCCTTTAAAGTTGGCAAAATTCTTTCCAAATACTTCCTCACTTTATCCTTACAACAACCCTGAAAGGTAGGTGTTATTATTATTATCCTCATTTTACAAATGAGGAAACTGAGGCAGAGAGTAGTGTCCAGGTCTCACAGCTAGTAGGTGGCCAATGATGGATTTGAACTCAGATCTTTCTGAATCCAGGTCGTCTCTTGTAGAAGCAAGCTTCCACCTCATTACTTATGTTACTGAAGCAAAAGTAACACAGAGTGTATGATTTTATGTCAGAAAGTTATGACTATAAGTCAGGAAGTGAAAAAGTGGACCAAAACTTGCCTTGTCATATCCCTTCCAATTGTAAGACTATGACAAATTCAAAACTTTTACATATGTAAAGGGATTATTGCTATGACCTCCCATTGCTAATATTGAAGAATAAAAGTCAGTTAGTAAACGTCTTTACTATTGATTCCTGATTTCAGATTTGTTTTCTCTATAAAATATTGAAACTGGGTAATGAACAGGGCTACCTGATTCTATGTATGTGTGTTCAGTCATTTTTCAATTGTGTCCAACTCTTTGTGACCCCATTTGGGGGTTTTTTGGCAAAGCAACTGGAGTAGTTTGCCATTTCCTTCTCCAGATCAGTTTACAGATGAGGAAATGAAGGCAAACAAGGTTAAGTGACTTTTCCAGGGTCCCACAGTTAGTAAGTCTCTATGACCAGATTTGAACTCAGGAAGATGAGTATTCCTTACTACAGGCCCAGCACTCTTTCCACTGTATCACCTAGATGTTCACTGATTGTATAATTCACTGCTATGGGGAAAAACATACTTTTTTGTTGTTGTTCTGATTTAAGAATAAATATGTCAGTGGAATGAGATTTCACTTCTGGTCTTCTTGGTTTCCTCTGTATACCTCATCATTCTCAGTGAGCAATGTCATTCAGCTTTTGGATATTCTTTCCATTATTATGGGATTTGGTACTCCTCTGCCTCCTCTCATGGTAGGCAGTTTAAGTCCCTGGTCAGTGCCTCTCCATCTTTCCAGTGACATTATTCATTTCTTTCCCACTGGCCACTGGAATTAGTAAACTATTTCTGGGAAACTCAGCAAGACTAGTTTTGTACCAGCAAATTTCCCAGTCGTAGATGTGCAGATGAGACTCCCAAAGTTTTTCTCAGCTAGACTAGCTTCTCCAAACTGGCATTTTCGCTAAACACCTGAGCAGCTATTTACCTTAAATCAGAATCCATCCTCCCTCTTATATGGTAGGCAATTAAGTACTGGGAGATCAGGAAAGGCAGGGCTTAAATGACTTGTAAATCAATCTCTCTCAGGATAAAGAAATGAGGTATAGGAGTGGACAGGGTGGAACCCTAGAGGAGGGCTTGTATTCTTAACATGTGAGTCAGTAGAGAAAGTTATATACTAAATGTCAAGAACTCAGAGACTGGAGTATTTGCATAGCTCTTTGTGGACCAGAGAAATAACTTAGCTTTCCCTACATTCTTTAACCTCCAGAGCCCCATTTAGTATAGCCCATTAGTTAGCCCATTTCTGGAGGGCTGTACTGGGAGCTGTCTTGGACAAATATTTCACGTCCTGCAAAATCAGCCTGACACTATCTGCTATTACCTTCCCTTAATTTATTAGGGAATTCAATGAATTGACAACCATTAGTCTAGAAACAAAAGGAACACTGCCCAGGCATGTTTGTTATATGCATTTTGGTTGTGAAATGCAAGGTTGGATGTTAAAAAAAATGTGCCAGGAATAGAAGCTGGGTTGACATCATCCATAGCTTGGCTGGGAGGTTTCCTTCTGCATATCCCAAAAAGGGCAAGGAGCTGCTCCTTTTAAGGATTACCAGCTGCTCTATAAGGTTCATTTTCATTTTTTTTCTTCAAATTTGAATTTAAAGGATCACTTATCCCTCAGGTAAGACAGAAAAACAATCTAAATTTTCCCAAATTTACAGAGTGCAGTTAAGGAGACCATTTGAAAGCCCTAGTTTAGCCATTCTATTCGAGAATTAAAATTAATCATTTGTATAAACAACTTGAGTTTTCAAAGTAACACTAATATATGTGGCACCTCTTATGTGCCAAGCACTGTGCTAAGGGCTTTACAAGTATTATCTCATTTGATTCTTACAACAATCCTAGAAGGTAGGTGCTACTTTTATCCCCATTTTACAGATGAGGATATTGTGTTAAAGAGATGTGACTTGTCCAGGGTCACATAGCTAGCAAGTGTCTGAGGCCATATTTGAACTCAGCTCTTCCTGTGTCCATCCAAGAATAGCAATCTATCCACTGTACCAGCTAGTTTAATAATGATCATGACTGGGGCGGGTAGGTGGTAAAGTGAATAGGGCACCGGCCCTGGAGTCAGGAGGACCTGAATTCAAATCTGACCTGAGACACTTGACATAATTATTAGCCGTATGACCTTGGGCAAGTCACTTAACCCCAACTGCCCTCCAAAAAAAAAAATAATGATCATGACTGACACATACTGCTTTCCCTCTTATAGTGTAATCTCCTTGATGGAAAATAACATGTTTTCATCTTTCTTTTGTATCCTTGGCTTTGAATATCCTATCTGCCACATAGTAATCACTTAATAAATGTTTATTGACTATTGGGTGACATATAAAGTTTATAAAGATACATGTAAAATGTATTTTAAGAAATGCAGTAGCTCTTTATCCTTAAAAGGAGCTGCTTACTCTCTGCCCTTTTTTGGACATATGTAAGGAAACCAGTTTTGAATGATGTCAACACATCTCTATGGGTTGTATTATGTAATGCAATTAATGCTATCAGGAATTAAATCCAATCATTTATAACCCCGAAGATTTAAAGTGTGACTCATTGCATAAGGAAAGGAGAGAGAATGGACTAATAGGCATCTAATGACCAGACTAATATCCCAAAGAAAATCTAATACCACAAAATCAACATACTGTATATTCCATGTTCATAAGGCAAAGGTAATCTGTGATAGATATGAGGCCAAAGATGTCCTTCTTCTTCCACCTGTGTAATAATAATGAAATTTGAAGATCCCTTTGTATCGGCAAGCTAACAGGTACTTAGAACTTAGTTTCAAATTAATTATATCAAGCCTCTGTTTAGAAACAGAAGGTATGAACCCCTGTAGCTGTAATATCAGGAAGGGGCTGAACAGGGAGGAGCTATTACTGCATATTAGGAAAAGTCCCAGCTGGGAGAGTCAGAACTTCTTGGGGCAAGCATCTGGAGGCAGAGCAGCTACTGCCAGGGGGAGAGAGAGAGAGAGAGAGAGAGAGAGAGAGAGAGAGAGAGAGAGAGAGAGAGAGAGAGAGTTTCTCAGGGAACGTCTGGAAGCTGGGCTGCTACTGCTGGGCCGGAACTTCTGTGGAGAAAGTGACTTTGATTTTGAGAATGGAGCTTCTGCTGAAACTTTTCTTCTAGGAACTTCTGCTGAGAGCTTCTGAGAATCAGTACTTTTTTTGAATGTTGTTGTGGCTTTGTTAATGTGGATGAATGTTATTGTGGCTTTGTTAAACCTTGTCTTCCCAGGAACAGAAACTGTGAAGGACTTGTGGTGGACTGGACACTATGAGCTTCAATATGGAGCAGGGACTGAACAGAGAGCTGGACAAGGAACTGAGGGCTGTCTGCCTTTGAACTCAGGTGGCATTTTGTTAGATATGGGCAGGAACTGGGACCATGAAAGAGAAACAATGGAAGCAGAAAGCCTGCCTCAAGTCAAGATGAAAAGACCTTTCCTTGGGTATTTAATGCTGACTGATGAAACTGTAACTTACTTGTGACCTAGAAATGAATGGCCTTTATACTTTCCCCTTAAGAGAGTACTGAGTAGTGACTGATGATATTATAACATGATTGCACCCTATGGGTGGAGGACTTTGACCTCTGTATTTTGTGTCCCTTAAGGAGGCAAGCCTCCTTAAGGATGATTGAATGATTGAGTTACTAAATGATTGAGTTAACTAAATGTCTAAACTTTGCTTAAAATTATGTGACGACTTTGGTGAAAACTATGTGGCCATTTTAGTGATAAATTGTGAAGTTATAACATTCTGAATGTTGTGCTTTGTTTTCTGTGAATGTTTTTGCTATGATTTGTTGCTGAATAAATAGAGAGTTTACTGTACTGTGTAATCAGAACCCTGAAAGCTGTTCACAGCAGCAGTCCTCTGGAAAGCTGCTCATGCTTGGCTTTACAACCTGGGAAGAAAAGAAGTCACAATTATGCCCTTTATCCATAAAGATAAGTGATGAAAAATGAACCAAAGTTCAAAAATCACAGAACTTTTAAGAATGGGAAAGATTTGCTCTTAAACATGAGGTCAGGATTTTCCAGATGAGGAAACCAAAGAAGGAAAGAAGTTAAAGAAGGAATATGTCCACAATTCATTGAGTCTGCTTGACAGTTTTTGTTTTGTGTGTGTGTGTGTGTGTGTGTGTGTGTGTGTGTGTGTGTGTGTGTCTGGGTCTGGGTCTGGGTCTGGGTCTGTGTTACCCCAGAAGGTAATAGTAAAAATCCTTGAGGGAAAAAATAAGATACTACAGAGGCTGGAATCTACAGAGAAACTGACTTTACGTGAGAATTAAGGAAATGAAAGGGAGAAATATATGTAGATATACATTAGTAAAGAAGGAATGGAATTTCTGAGGACAGCTATCAGAGCAAGGTGATTCAGTACTATGGTACAGTGGAAAGACCCTTGGACTGAAAGCCAGGAAACCTGAACTCTGATTCAAGTGTTACCACTATGGATATGAGCTGGGACAAATTATTCAGTATCACTGACCTCAGTCACCATAACCTTCCAGTTGGTTTCTCTGCCTCAAAGCTCTCCACACTCTATTCATTATCCACTTAGCTGCCAGAGTGATTTTCCTAAAGTCCACTATGAGGCAATCTATGATAAGTTTCAAATCAGTGATACTGAAAATCTGCACCCCACCTTAAAGTGGGGTGAAGAAAGGCTACATTAAGCAGGTGAGATATTATTCCATTTGGTGGTACCAGGATACATCCTTTAATCACCCATGTTTGTCTTTGGCATACCAGACCATTTTCAGTGTGAGACAATAAAGGCTTTTAAAATGAGGTTTAAACATGTCTTTCAATCTAACATTCATTGAAATAATACTAGTAACATAACATGTCATGCAATGATTTTATCTGATTCCATTTAGTTATTCTATAGGAAGCAAAGTAGTATAGATCAAAGAGTTGTGGGACTGAGTTAGAATAATTGGGTTTAAATCCCATATAGGACCTTATTAGTGAGCTTCATTTTCCTTCTGTGAAATGGGGATAACACTTGTACCATCTACTTTTCAGGGTTATTGAAAGGAAAAAAAGGATTTTATAGATGTTAAATTTTATTGTTTTTACTTTTGCTCTATGTTCTCCATTTTTATGGGGGTAAGGGAATCTGTACCTATGATTTTATCACTGTGGGGAAACTCCAGGGTAAGTTCCCTCCCTTGATTTAGTTCCACAAGATGGTGTAACTTATAGTTTTAGTTGCTTGGGAAACCAAGAGGTTAAGTGACTCTGGCCATGGTCAGACAGTCAGCATGTGTCAGAGAAGACTTGAACCCAGGTCAACCTGCCTCCATGTCTGACCTTCAATATACCTTTCTACTTCTCTATATGTCCCTTGCAAGCAAAACCAGAAACAAACAAAAACCCACTTCTTTATTTTCTGTGAACCCCAGTCTTGGGAAATTTGTTTCAGTATTTATCAAAGATAAACTCATGGTCATGCCATCAAAATGTGAATATGGCTTATGGAAATTCTAAGAATGGGCAAGAATTTTCCAAAGGTATTAATCTACTCTCTGGTACATTGCTTCTCTGACAAGAAATGCTTTGTCCTGTTTTCAAGAGATATGAAAATGCACTGAGTGATGATAGCCCTTTATGACCTCTGAGTCCCCTTCCTACCAGCTCTGAATCTATGATCTTATGAGCCTATGAAGGGTGTGGTGGCAGACACTGCAAAGCATGCAGGCTAAGGGAACTTGCTTCAGTGACCTGGCTCCACCCTTCCCATTTCCCCTTTGAATGTTCACAATCTTTGCACCAAAAGAAATGCTACTTTATCTCAGATGGGTTTAAATCCCATATGGGATACTTATTAATGAGCTTCATTTTCCTCCTGTAAAATAAGGATAACACTTGTACTCACCTTCTTTAGAGAGGTCCTGTAAATGCTGTAAAAGAGAAAATATTGGGGCGGCTATGTGGCGCAGTGAGTAGAGCGTCGGCCCTGGAGTCAGAAGGACCTGAGTTCGGATCTGGCCTCAGACACTTAACAAAAAAAAAAACATAGCCGTGTGACCTTGAGCAAGTTACTTAACCCCAATTGCCCTCCAAAAAAAAAGAAAACATTCAGTACAAAAACTTGTCTTGTGACATTAAGAAGTCCTGCATTGGTTCACGTCTAGTCCATGGCACAGAGAGATCTTATGACTCTGGGGGTACTGTCAGCTCTCTAAGAGTTTCTTTAAATTACAGAAGACCTTTATAATTTCCTCACCAGTAGTTTTCTACACTGGTTGAATCATAGGTCCTGACACTTATAAAAAAATATATGTTTTACCTTGAAAGCTAAATTTACAAAGAGGTATCTTAGTATTTTCTCCTCCAAAGTCATATTCCTTTACAAACATGATATTCCAATTTCTAGTCTTGGCCTTGGGTGGGCCTTGGATTCTTTTTTTTTCTTTTTTGAGGGGCAATTGGGGTTAAATGACTTTCCCAAGGTCACATAGCCAGTAAGTATATCAAGTGTCTGAGGCCATATTTGAACTCAGATCCTCCTGACTCCAGGGTTGGTGCTCTATTTACTGCGTCACCTACCTGCCCTGGTGTCTGATTTTTCATAACACTGTTAACCGCAGTCTGGCCCTACTGTCCTCCACTATCTCTCAAAGTCTATCTGAGCTTATCTGCTCAAATATTCACTTGGGTGTGCTGATTTTTAAACATTGCAAGTCCTGTGCCTTCTAATTAAGACAGAGTCCATATTTGGCAGTATCCCTCAGAGTGCCTAGCACAATGTTGAGTACATAGTGGGTGCACAATAAATATTTGCTGATTCATCAATTCTTATCATTAATCATAAGAGATCCTTTATTTATTGAGAAATATCCTAGTAGAGCGAAAAGAATGCCTAACTTGGATAGGCTTTGAGAAGAATGAACTTTTTATGTAGTAGCTGAATGATGTTAGGCAAGGCCTACTGATCTCTTTAAACTGCAGTTTTCCATTTGTAAATGGAAAATAATAATTCCTGTGCTGCCTATAATATAATTATTATAAGGAAGGTATTTTTCAAACTTTGAAATGATTTAAAAATATGAATTATTATTACCACAATTGTTGTTGTGCATTAGAGCTCACAAGGGCATGTAGGCAGCATAATAGATAGAGTGCAGGCCCTGGAGTCAGAAGGATCTGAGCTCAAATCTGGCCTGAGACACTTACTAGCTGTGTGACCCTGGGCAAGTCACTTAGCCCTGCTTGCTTCAGTTTCCTTAAATGAGCTGGAGAAGAAAACAGCAAACTACTCCAGTGTCTTTACCAAGATTATCCCAAGTAGGGCCACAAAGAGTCAGACACAAATAAGCAAAAACAACAAAAACACCTCAAAAGATACTAAAACATTTTCCCTAAGTAAAATTGTTCAAGTAGCAATTTGGTCTTGAAGTTCCTGAGCATCACCTTCTCTCAAACTTCCTTTTCCCCCTTCATATTCTTCTTCCCTTACTCTTCTTCTAGTTCTAGTGTTCTTAACCTGTGGTCCATGAGCACTTCAAGAATCCATGGATAGATTTCAGTGTGTCTATGAACTTGGATAGGATGAAAATGACATCCTTATTTTCACTGACTTCTGACAGTTAACATTTCCTTCTATTATGAATGTGGGCAACAAACATAATTCTGAAAAGGTGTCCACCAGATTTACAGTAACAAGCAGTAACCATTTATCAAGCACTTACTTGGAGCCAGGCACTGTGCTAAGTGCTGCAGATACAGAGAGAGGCAAAAGACAATCCTTGCTCTCAAGAATCTCACGGTCTAATAGAAAAGACAACATGCAAAAAACAAACATGATAAATTGAAGTATAAATTGAAGATAATCTCAGAGGGAAGATACCAAGATTAAGGAGGATTGGGAAAGACTTCTTGCAGAAGGCAAAATGTTAGCTGGGGTTCGCCCATGGAGTCCATGGCACAAAAATAATTAAAGATCCTTGCTTTAGTTGCGCCAATAAAAAAGGAAGGTGCATGTTACAACAGAGAGGCTATTGTATTTGAAGTTCAAGGACTTCCATTAGTTCCTCTGCCACTTATTACTTGGATGGTCTTGAGCAAGTCACTTCATCTCTATGACTCAGTTTCCTCAACTGTAAAATGACAGGAATAAAAAGATCATCTCTAAGATCTCTCTCCCTGCTCTAAATCCATGTCATTGTGGAAGTCTGATCCATTCAGCCAGAAAGAATCATATGAGCCATCAATATGATACTGAGCCAATTTTAAACTATTTGATGTTTCTATGTCCTCCTCTAACCTTTTCTTCTTCCTTTAGGAAATGTTGTTTTCTACAATCTTACTTCGCTGTGATTTAAAGCCAATGTCAGGGTTGGTTGTTAACCTCAGAGACTGTCCTGCAAGAGGCTGACATGAGCATGTCTGATTTAGGGCATGAGTGTCATTCTGTGACTTGATCTCACGTAATGAGTTCTACACAGTGACTTCCTGGCTGTACAGATCGTTCCTTGTGCTGCCATATAACAAGAATGACATTCTGAAGAAAAAAATAGAAGCAAGAAAATGGGAACTGGGTAACATTCTGAAATGGAGCCTGTCCAGGCCTCACAATATAAGGGGTTAAAAGATTTCAAATCAGCAAGGAGGATGGAATTTTACATTTAATCACTTTGGTTTTCTGGAGTAGGCTGTAGCAAGATGACTTTCCAACTGGGAAAACCCAGCAAAAGCCACCAGAAACATTTCATCATCCTCAGTGACTATTAGTTCATTCATAAATTGAATTATTTTTAAAGTACTGTAATGCATTTGTGAAGCAGCAGGAATATGGTAAATGATGTCAAGAATGAAGGATCACAGAGCCAGAAGGGACCTGAGACTTCATTTCATTCAAATACCAAAGGATCAGTGATTTAGAGAGAGTGAAGGAAGTCCCAGCATGGGAGCAGTAAAACTGAGTAGTAAATTTGTCATGAGTAAAAAGGCAATAGAGTAATAGGCTTAATAGGAAGTCCTAGGTTCAAGTCTCCACTCAGGTATTTACTAGCTATGTGGCCCTGGGCAAGTCATTACCCTATCTAACCATCTGTTTCCTGTTTTGTAAAATGAATGGGTCAGTGAGACATAATATATGTAAAATACTTTGCCAGTCTTAAGAACTTTATACACAAGCTGTTAGTTAATAGATCAAGCATTTATTAAGCATTTGCTATGTGCCAGTCACCTTATTAAGCACTGAGAATAAAAGAAAAAAGAAAAAACAGGGTCTTCAAGGTGTTTACATTCTAACATGGTGGGTAAAGGTGTAGGGAACTGGAGTCAGGAAGACCTGAGTTCAAATGTGACCTCAGACACTTACTAGCTGTTTGACCCTATGCAAGGCACTTAAACTCTGTCTGCCTCCGTTTCCTTATCTGTAAAATGGGGATAATAATTGCACCTACTTTCCAGTGTTACTGTGAGGATCAAATGAGATGATAACTATAATGCACCTAGCACAGTGCCTGACATATAATAAAAATCTTATATAAATGATTTTTATTATTAACAACAATACATTTAAGATACTTACAAAGTAACTTTAGAAGGTAATGCAAAGCATCTAGGGAAAATGGGAAAAGCCTCCTGCAGAAAGTGACAGTTGGGTAGAGGCTTCTTAAAGGAAACCAGGGGATTGATCCTAAGAGGCAAAGATGAGGGGGGGCACATTCCAGATATGTGGGGTATCCAGAGCAAAGTGGACAGAAGATGACAGCAAGTAAACTAGGGGGGCTGAACCACAACGTGCATGGAGGGCAGTCATACACAAAGAATAGAAATAGAGGGCCCTTTCCCCCAAGATGGCGCCAAAGGCGAAGAAGGAAGCTGTTGTCCCTCCAAGACAAAAGCCAAATCCAAGGCCTTGAAGGCCAAGAAGGTGGTGTTGAAGGGTGTCCATAGTCACAAAAAGAAGATTTGAACAACCCCTACCTTCCAACTACCCAAGACACTAAGAATTCAAAGGTAGCCCAAATACCCTTGGGAAACCTTCCGAGAAACAAGCTTGACCCCTATGCCATCTTTAAGTTTTCCTTGACTACTGAGTCTGCCATGAAGAAGATCGAGAACAATGACACCCTAGTCTTCATTGTGCACACCAAGGCCAACAAGTCTAATACAGAGGCCAGTGGAATATGATCTAGATGAGATGAGGACCTGAACTAAGGTGGTGGCTATGTGGCTGAAAAAAAGGAGATACAAGATAGAGATGGTGTGGAGGGAAAAATGACAAGATTTGGCTGGTGATTGGATAAGTAGGGTGATGGGAGAGGAGTCAAAGATGGAACTGAGATTGCAGACCAAAGTGGCTATAAAGATAGTGGTGTCCTCAGCAGGGATAGGAAAGCTCAGGAAAGTCCTTTTTTTTAAACAGGGGTAGGGATATAATGAGTTTTATGTGGGACATGTTTTTATTTTTTCCTTTTTAAATAGCATTTAATTTTCTTCCAATTACATGCAAAGACAATTTTTAAAATTCATTTTTTTAATTTTGAGTTCCAAATTTTCTTCTTCCTTCCTTTACTTCCTCCTCCCTAAGATGGTAAGCAATTACATATGTATACATGTGTGTGTATGTACATATATGTATATATACACATGTTTATATAACACTATATATAATATACTAATATACTAATATACTAATATTGAACTATATGCAATCATGTAAAACACATTTCTATATTAATGGGACATGTTTTGAGATGCTTATTGGATGGTGGCAATTGATAACCTGGAATTAGAGCTTAGGAAAGAAACTAGGATTGGATAGAGAAATCTGGAAGTGAAGGGCATAGAGATGAAAACTGAACCCATGAGAGCTGATGAGATCACTGATTGGGACAGCACAGAGAGGAAAAAGAAGAAAGCCAGCACAGAGCATGGGGATATGCTAAACAATTTCTAGGAGTGATACAAATGAAGATCCAGCAATAGAGCTGTTTGTCATCACCATCATCATTCCTAGAATGGCATAGGATAAGCACAAACTAGGCTGGGAGGGACGTAACTGTTGATTTTCCCTTGCCATACTTCCCTAACTCCCACACATGGAACTTCCTAACTCCATAGTCATCCACCCCTCTTCTCCTCACTCTGGGTATTTATGACATCTAATAAAGCTAGAGGAAAATATTATGTTTTGACATGAAAACTATCACCAAGCATATGATGTACTATATATGATATACAGCCGAAATACTTTGAATTCTAGGCTCGCAGTAATGAAAAAGAAACCAGTTGTCTGCTTTATGAACTCTGTGACTTCAAAAGTCAATATATTTTGTTTGCTCGGAATGAAAAACATCTGAGTAAGAATTATTTTCACTTTCTACAGAAAAACAAAACACAGAAAACAGGTACTTCACAGATGGTGATAAACTGAGAGGAGGCAGAGAACAATTTTCTTATTTAAGCCAATTCTTCCTAGCCATTACAACGTCTTGAGTCATGCAACTCAAGACTGTTCCTGGGTTTTTTCTTCTCTGGCCTCAAATCAAAAGTGAATCTTGAATACTTCAATTGGACTTCTTGGGATTCTAATGGCTTTATGATTAATGATGGAAAGAGAGCTGGCCTCTGAATACAAGTCTGTCTTATGTATGTGTCCTAGCTGTAAGACCTTGGGCAAGTCATTCAGTTTTTCAGTGCCTCCAGTCAACTCTTTAAAACTATAGTAACAAGTATACCCCTGCATTGGCAAGGGGAATTTCCTCTACTACGGATTCTCTATACCAATGAATTTTACAAATTAGATTCAAAACACTCCTTACCAGTGATTTGCTGATAGAGGATGATGCACCTGGATCAGTGATTGTGATAGAGGTTCCCATTTCTATACCCAGATATACCAATGCAGGTTTCATAAACAGCCAGGCTGTAATCCATGAATTAATTACCAGGTATAAAGTAAACCATTAAATAAATGATAATAGATAAATGAGAGAGAGAGAGACAGAGACAGAGACAGAGAGAGAGAGAGAGAGAGAGAGAGAGAGAGAGAGAGAGAGAGACGGATGAAATTAAATTAAATTAAATTTTTAAAATCAGCATCACCACAATCCAGAAACAAATCCCAGTTTGGCTGGCACATAGGAGGCACTGAATAAGTGTGCATTGATTGATGAGAAATTAAAATCTTAAACAGATTATGAAATCCATTGCCATGTAGAAGTGATACAGTTTACAAGCTTGCACAGACCCTGACAAGTTTGCATTAGCCCATAGACGTTTTCCTAAACTATTAACAGTCAAAGTAACACAGCCTACTCTGCTATTTTTTGCTTTTTTGGAGGGGAAAGGCAGGGCAATTGGGGTTAAGTGACTTGCCCAAGGTGACACAGCTAGTAGTGTTAAGTGTCTGAGGCTGAATTTGAACTCAGATCCTCCTGACTCTGGGGTTGGTGTTCTATTCACTGCACCACCTACCTCCCCAACACAGCCTACTCTGAAGACAGACTTTTCAAAGATTCCCCTCTCTTCACTTACAAAGTCCAGGAACTCAGGCATTGTGTTTGCCCATTCCCCTTCATTCAAGGCAGAATCTTATTCTAGGCCAATGTCAGATGCAGATCAGCCAAATACATAATAAAGTAAATGCCTTTGAAGTTTAGGGCCAGGCTTCCAGGATTTGTGTAGTTATAGAAACCACCAGCTGCAGCTGTGAACGACCAGACACCTGGAAGCATCTGTCACAGTCACTCACCAGTCCTGCCCACCAAACCCAGGATAGGCAACACTTCAAAGGTGAACCATCATCCCATGTACTTGTGTGCCTTCTCCCAAAGCAATAGCTTTCCTTCCCTACTCTGAAATGAGCTTCCTTTTCATGACAGAAATTAGCAGAGTGATGGGGAAGGATGCAGCTTGGCAGATGACATCATTACGCACCAGGAATAAGACAGACTCTGGGAAAGAAATACTGGTCTGTTTACTTAATTTGACACAGATAAGCCACATGTTCTCCCAGAGTTTCTGAACTGTAAGGTCTAGGCCTGGCTTTTGGATGTGGTCACCACTACAAATACCGATTCAATCTTAGGCTCTGGACCTTAGGACTGTCCCTTGATCAGACAGTGAGAGTCTAATCCCACCCTGCATGCTCTATACAAAAGTTCCGCCCCAGAGGGAAGGCCACCCACACTGCCGGTCAGTCCTAGTGGAGCAAAGGGACTGAAGAGGACACTTAGGGTGAAGCAGGGCTCAATTCTGTCCAGCTGTTTAGTCTCAACTCTCAGATATAACCGGAGGGTGATGGTGCTAAGGCTCAGACAATGATCCTATCAGAGATTCAACCGAATTCAGTTCCATAGGCATTTATTATTCTCGTGCTCTCGTAAATCAAAGGTATCTCCCAATAGGGGGAAATAGAAAGCTGACCCGAGTCTGCAGTGCCTGGGTTCAGACCTGCCCTCAAACCTAGCTGTGAGACATGAACCAAGTCACTCAGGGCTCCAGGCAATTCATTCTCTAAAACTCTAAGGTGCTGCTCTGTTTCAGTGGAAGAAGTTTCTTTGGGGTTTTCTTATGCCAATGAAACCACAAGTCTTCTGAAAACAAAGACATGGTAGGGACCGGGACTACAAAGGCAAAAATAAAAGTGTCCCCTACCCTCAAGCAGCTTACCTTCTAGTGAGGGGAAATGATATGTACACAAAATACATCAAAAGCAATTTTTTGGAGGTTGTAGTAGTAAGTACTAACAATTAGGAGGATTTGAAAAGTCTTCATTTAGACTGGGCACTTGAGCTAAGCCATAAATGAAGAAAGGGATTCCAGTGGAAGTAGAAAGAGAGAATATTTCAGGTTTAGGACACAGCCTATGCAAAAGCATAGAAGGGGAAGACAGAAACAGCAACCAATCAATTTGGCTAGAACATGAGCAAGCAAGAAGGATATTAAAATAATTTGAAAGGCTAAGTTAGAGTCAGACTGGGAAGGACTTTAGATGACAAAGAAAATATTTTATCTCATTAATCCTTCATGCTCAAAGAGGCACAAAGTGACATCATGATGTCAGGGTCAATGTACAGTGTGCCCTACTGTGGCTGATCAGACCAATACTAACTCAGAAGGCTCAAGTCGGACACAAATAGTCCGTGTGACCATCTGGGAGGGGGATGGCTCTAGATTCACACATCTTACATTTCCTTTGAGCTGCAGCAGTTCTGACTGCCTTCTTTGATGATCCATGCTGCATCTTAGAGGCAGCTAGAAGCCACTGGAATACCCTGAGCAGGAAAAGATCAGATCTATGAATTAAGTAGCCTAGGCTATATCACAAAGGCCTTGTCATCACAGACTCAGACTCCACAGGAAAATTCATAACCCCATGCCTAACCACAGAGGAAGTAACCAAGTGCTGCCACAGGGCAAAAAACATCTGGGGAAGAGAAAACACAGTCCCTGGCTGTTTCACTGCTGAAAAAGAAAGACACACAGAGTGTGAAAGTTTCTGGTCGTTCTCCACACCACTATCACCCTATCATTTTTTTCATCACTTTCATCCAATTAAGAAACTAATCAGGATGGCTAGGCCCTGGAGTCAGGAGAACCTGAGTTCAAATCCAGCCTCAGACACTTAACACTTACTAGCCAGGTGACCTTGGGCAAGTCACAACCCCAATTACCCTGCCTTCCCCCCTCCAAAAAGCAAAACAAAATATAAAACCTCATCCCATACTCTGCAAATATCAATCAAGACCTACAGGTCTTGGATCTGATTCTTCATCCACAAATAATCCAGACTATCTGATTAGTTATTAATATAGATAGATAGATAGATAGATAGATAGATAGATAGATAGATTACATATAATCTATATATATTATGTATAATATATAACTATTGATATACCAAGATTCTGACAAGCTTAATTATTTCTCAGTAACAGCTACTTTCCTTGGGGGCAGCCTTGTGGGATAGAACCTGGCCCTGAAGTCAGGAGGACTTGAGTTCAAATTCAGACTCGGCACTTACTAGTCATGTGACCTTGGGCAAGTCACTTAAGCCTATTTGCTTCAGTCTCCTCATCTGCAAAATGAACTGAAGAAGAAAATGGCAAACCACTCCAGTATCCTTGGCAAGAAAGCCCCAAAAGGGATCATGAAGGGTCAGTAGTGCCGCTTACCACCAGCCATAACATAACAAAAGCAGAATTTCTCACCTATCCCCATTCACCCCACTATTCCTATTCATTACCACATTCATTACTATATTACTACATACAGTACTAAGGCCTGTATCACATACTCAGACTCCAATGTCAATCCCTTCCTCCCCACTACAATGCAAGGTATTAAGAGAAGACTGTGAAAAAGTACGGCAATTAGAACTTTTGCTTAGGGACTAATGTTTTGCAGGGAAGGGACACGCAATAGGTTGACATGAGGATAGCCAGCACCTGCCAAAATATGATGTGCTTTATGCTGCCTATAATTTATAGTATCTATCTATATACATATATATATATATTAAAATATATGTTTATGATCTTTATGCAAAAAAAGATCCTCTGTTCATTTTTTTAAAATACCTTCTTTAAACACACACACACACACACACACACACATTTAATTGGTTGGTGGGTAGATCTTCTGGTTCTAACTGCTTAAGTTGGCTTTATTTACCAACCTCCACACCTCCCACCTCAGTATACCCAAGTTGGAAGATTTCTTCTTGTCTCACAAATGAAACTGAAAAGTGCCAGCACCATACTCTGACACTAAAGGTTTGTTTTTATAAACTCCATGAAGTCAGGCTCTACATCTTATTCTGTCTGTGGCTCCCCAAGCACCTAGCAGAGTTCCTTGTACTTAGTCTGCAGGTAATAGCTATCCATTGAATCAAATTGAATCCATTATTGACCAAGGTATATAAATAATCCTTGGCCCTTGTCTTTGGCCAAGACATAATATTTTCCAAGAAACTTTTTTAAATTTTATTGTTCGTGACCCCATCCCCTTCTATTTTCTCTTGAATATGTGCCCCTTGATCACTCTTTCACTTTCTCTCATTTTCAATGTCTCCTAATCCATTCTTTCCCTACCCTCTACAAACATTTCCAGGTTTCCCCTTATCCTTAAAAAAAACCTTTCAACAGGCTCAAATATTCCTTTAAATTTCCATACTTTCTCTCTCTGCCATCTTTCACACACAAAATTCTAGAAAGGGTTGTGTATGTGTGTGTGTTTGTGTGTGTGTACATTTTTTAAATAAGGCTCATCTATATTAATTGCCTCTGTTTCCTTATCTCCCATTTGCTTCTCAACCCCCTTGAAATCTGGCTTCTGATGGGACTGCCCAATGAAAATTGTTCTCTCTAAGGTGACCAACCAACACTTTTAGCTGCTGAATCCATGGGCTTTTCTCGGACTTCATCATTCCTGACCTTTCTGTGGCTGTGATACTGGTCCCAGATACTCTCTCCTTACATGGTTTCTGTGACACTGTTGTCTCTGGATCCTCCTCCTACATGTTGAACCTCTCATAAGTCTCCTTTGCTAAATCATCATCATCCTCCGTCCCACCAAGTGTGGGTATTCCTCGGGCCTGTACTGTACTTTATTTTCATCTCTCTCTTTACTCTTTCACTTAATGATCTCATCAATTCCTATAACTTATTCATCATCTTTGAAACTCTTGACCTCTGGCCCCCTAAATGAATAAGGTATTTTCCAATTTTATCTCTGTTACACACACTGATCTTTCATTTTCTTCTTTCCCTGGCTTTCTGTTCTCTAAGGTTCTCAACCCCTAGGAAGTGTATCTTTATCCTTGGCATTTTTATCTCTGTCCCATTTAATTTGCTAATTCTAACCTTTCATTAAGACTTTATTCTTCAGCTGTTGTTCTAAGTTAGCATCTCGATTGAGTTCCTCCAGTGATCATGCATGACCTTAATAGCAGGCAAATCTTTTTGAATCATATGTGATAGCCACACAGACCTCATGCTTCTTCCTGTTTCAAAGACAGGACAGCCTTTTAGATGACTCACTAGGTTCCTTTTCCATCTGTATGTGAGAGAAACTCCAGCTTTTAGCTGATTGATAAAGCAGAGAAAACTGACACATACTTAGTCCAATGAATAATGAAGACTTCCCAAGCTTAAATTAGCAATCCTGACTATTTTCTTCTCACTGCATATTTTATTGATGACATCACTCAGATGTAACCAGAGAAGGGGTTTTCCAGGATCCTGCTATTTTTGTTTTATCATACAGGAAAAAAAGAACTTTGAACATATATTAAGAGTGACAGACAAAACTGTCACCAAGAGAAAAGAAGAATTTTGTCACAGACCACAAAGTATCCTTTCAAAGACAAGATTCTTTGATATCCATTCCTCACACTTTAGCTTTACATTTTCAACAATTCAATACAACAAATATTTATAAGCATCTTATTTGTGGAAAGTGCCAAGAATGCAAAAGTAAAAAAAAGCAAGCAAGTATATAAACAAACAAAAAACAACAAAAGCCCTGTCCTCCAAAGGCTTACATTCTATTGGGGAGATAGAACATGAAGACAGATAAGCCAAATAAATGCTATAGAGTGAAATGGCAGATAGAGAAGAGAGACAGACAGAAAAACAGCAAGGGAAAGACAGAGAAAGAAAGACAGAGAGAGATTAGGAAAAGAGCTCTGGGAATATTTGAGAAGGAAGAACATACTAATATCTGAGGAGAAGATGGGGGAGAGTTAATTATGAAAAAGCTGGATGAGGTAGTCCCTGGGCAAAATCTTGAAGGAGGATAAGAAGTCTTGAAGATGGAGGAAAGAGACTGTATTCCAGGCATATGAGATAGGTGATACACTCACTGAGAAAAAGGGATGGTATGTTGACTTCAGAGTAATGTAGAGTAGATGAAGGAATAGTAATGTAAATGTGAAATGAGGCTAAGGAGATGGGTTAAAACCAGGTCATGAAGTGACTTAAGATTTAATATTTTATAATCTAGGCAATAGGGAGCCACTAAAGATTTTTAATCAGATAAAGGGCATTGTCCAGTTTGTTCCTAGGAAGTGTACTTTTGTAGCTAAAAAGCATGGCACAGAGACTGATTAGAAGACTATTTCAGTAGTCTAGGGGTAAAGTTATTTTAGATATGAATTAAAGCAAAGCCAATGACCATTTGTCAGGGATATGGTGGAAGGGATTCAATAAAATGTGGATTGAATTAAATGACCTCTATAATACAGTGGTGAAATTCTGTGATTCTTCTTGAATTAGTATAATGATTGGTGTGAGTGGAGAGAATAACATGTAAACTCCTTGAGGTCAATAGACTACTACGTTTTGGCCTCTTATTCCTGGTACCAAGAATAGTGCCCTTCTCACAGCAAGTGCTTAACAAGTGCTTCTTAAGTAAAAATTGATAACTAGGTAGATAAAATCAACAGGACTTGGCAACCAATTGGATATGAGATGGAAATTGAGGTAAAGAGAAAGGAAATGTCTAAGAATGGGATCCTAGATCAAGCTTAAAATGTAGGAATGAAAGTCTTCTAGCAATAGTTTGAATGTATCTAACAAGAGCTAGTGCCTATTATGTGCCAGGGTTAGGGTAACCCTAGCACAGTATTAGATATGATAGATGTATAGTGATTATTAAATGGGAATAAAAAGGAGTTTACATATCCTAAGCTATTAGTACCTTTCAAAAAGTTGGCCATATATTAGGATATAAAGATCTCACCAAAAATATAGAAAAGAAGAAATATTTAACACATCACCTATGGATTGCCATGAAATTAAAACTATATTAAATAATAGTTGCTTAAAGAAAGAATTAAGAAGTTGTTAAAAAAAACTAAATAACATAATTCTAAAGAACTGGTGGGTCAAAGAACAATTTTTAGAAATAATAGTAAATTTCACCAAAGAAACTGACAATGATGGTACTATATAACAAAACTTATTGATGTAGCTAAAGAAGTTCCATATATATGGTAAATAAATGTATATAAATACAAAATTTGTTGTATAACACATAAATAAATTATATAAAAGTGAAAAATAAAAATCATGAATCTGTCAATAGATGCTGAAAATGCTTTTGACAAAAACAAGCACCCATTTCTATTAAAAACTCTAGATATCACAAGAATAAATTAACCTTTGCTTAATATGGTAAATAATAGCTATCTAAATCCAAGAACAATCACTATATGTAACAGAGAAAAGCTAGAGTCCTTTCTAATAAGATCAGGGATAAAGCAAGATTGTCCATTACTACTATTTCTATTTAACACAGTGCTAGACATTCTAGCTGTAGCAATAAAAATAAAAAAGAAAAGAAATAAAAGGAATAACTGTAAACAAAGAAGAAAGAAAATTATTAATTTTTTGTAGATGAGATTATGATAAATTCAGAAAACCCTAGAGAGTCCAGTAAAAAAAGTGCCCATGGGTAAGTAGAGCCAATACAACAACAATGATAATACTACCTAAATTTACTTATTCATTGCCATGCCAATCAGACTACCAAAAGAATATTCTCTAGAACTATAAAAATCATAACAAAAATTATATAAAGGAAGAAATGGTCAATTATCTCAAAGGTAATAATGAAAAAAAAGTGGGATGGAAGGTGGTCTCTCAGTACTAGATTTTAAACTATACTATAATCCAGTAATCAATAAAATGATTTAGTACTGGTATAAAAAAGAGGGAGAGGTAGGTCAGCAAAAGAGATTAGCTACACAACACACAAAAACAAAATAAGAATAAACAAAACAAACAAACAAAAAAAAAACAATAGCATACTGTTGGATAAACAAAAAGACCTCAATTACTATTACTATCTAACAAAAAACATTTGAGAAAACTGGACAGTAGTATGGCAGAAATTAAGGTTAGACTAACACTTCATATCATACACCAAGATAAACTTCAAATGGATACATGATCTTTAGATAAAAGGTCACGTTATGAACAAACTGGAGAGGTAGGAAAGAAATTATCTTTCAGATCAGTGAATAGGGGGAAGAGTTCATGACCAAAAAAGTGATAGGATCACAGAAGGTAAAATAGACGTTTTGTGTTATATAAAATTTAAAGTTTTTATACAAATAAATCTAATGTAATTAAAATTAGAAGAGAAACAGGTATTTGGGGAAGGATCTTTGCAGCAATTATCTCTAATAAAGTATATTAAGGAACTGATTAAAACTTATAAAACAAAGAGCCATAATCATATATGTAAATAGTCCAAAAGTAGTTTTCAGGGAAAAAAATCCAAACTTTTACTATTCTCACAAAAAATGCTTTAAATCAATAATAATCACAGAAGTGTAAATTGAAGTTTTCTTGAGATTCCACCTCACACCCACTAGACTGACAAAGATAACAAGAAAGGAAAAGGACAAGTGTTGGAGGGGCTGCAGGAAAAGTTACATTAGTGCATTACTGGTAGAGCTATAAATTTGTCCAATCGTCCTAGAAACAAATTTGCAACTGTGTCCAAAATGCTACTAACATGTGCATATATTTTGACTCAGCTACTACTAAGCCTATACCCTCAAATAAATCAAAGAAAATGGAAAGAATCGATTTGTACAGAAATATTTATAGCAGCTCTTCCATTGTAGCCCCAAAGTAGAAAATAGTAGGGTAAAAAAATTGGGAATGTCTAAAAGAAATTGTAGTATGTGAATGTATGGAATATTGTTGTGCCATAAGAAAGGATGAAATTGACATTTTCAAAGGAAACTGAGAAGATATCTATGAATTGATGCAGAGGAAAATGATCAGAACTAGGACTGTGATTTATATAATGATAATATTCTAGAGAAAAACAGCTTCAAAAGAATTTAAAATATTAATAATTAATTAATGATATAGCACAAGCCCAACAATGAAGTTGGAACATACAATTCAGTTCTTGACAGAGAGGTGTTAAACTTAATATGCAGAAAAATACATTTTTGGACATGGTTAATTTGAGGATTTATTTTGCCAGACTGTGCAGCTATGTACTGAAGGTTTTATTTTGGTGGGGAGAGAGTATTTTCTCAGTGGGTAGGAGGTTAATAGAAGAGACAGATAAATAAAAAAGAAATTTAAAAAAGAAATGGAAAAGATGTAATTGATATTCTTCAGCAATAGATAATAGTAATTCATTAAAAGAAAACCTACTACTCAACTCCAGAACTGTGCACCCAAGAAAAATACTTACACTAGAAAACAGAGATTTGGCTCATCTATCACCTGACTATTGCAGTTCAGCTTGTGCCCTTCTCTTATTTCCTTCCCCAAAACCTTTATTTCATATATAAGGTAAATGGTGTATGTGCATAGATATGGTATGATTGTTTTAAAAATTAAATGTCTGCTAGCAAAATGGGGATGGAATGGAGAAAATACCCCCTTTTCTCTCTTACTGGTGATGCTTATTCAAACTTTATCTTCTTATTACAGCAAATTATTTTGTTCTCACTATTTAACAATAACAAAAACAAAAACCTATCATGCCTTTGTTTCATTAAATGATTTGAAGGCTTTTCTTTTATCATTGTAAAACTGAGGATGATTTAATGTTTTTATACATAGCTATTACAGAAAAGGAAAATCGTTGCATTTTAATAAAAGCTAATTACTAAAAAGATAAAATGACAATACTAGGAAGATTGACTTTATTAAAACAGACACAAAAATTGAGAGTGGGAGCTGCTTTGAGAGGAGTTATGACACACATAACTATCAGTCTTCAAGCCTGAACCTAATTATCTTTTCCTAACTAGACTCTATCATTTGAGATAAATAATAAATGTATTGTACAAAACTTTAAATGTTAAAGAGTTAGTATTACCCATTCCAATCATCAATGGAACAGTAATTCAAAGAAATTATTAATATGATACCCTGTCAATAGAAATTTGTTTTCCTTCATTTGTCACTAAAAGCTACATATCTAATGGGGCTGAGTTTATTATCTATTAATATCCCATGATTATTTTACATCCAAGGGCATGAAATGCTTAATGTTCTTCTTATTAGGACATTTGTATGATGTTTAGACATTAAATACATCACAGGCTTAGACTGAAGAAATAATAAAACTCTAGAAAGCAGAGGAAGATAATATATTTTCTCTCTTTTTTTAATCATAGCTTCCCATAGCAAGTCTCTAAAGTATATTGGTTCTTGCAGTGAATCAGTCTATAAGCTTTTATTTACTGTTTACTATGTGTCCGTGATAGTACTAGAGATACCGTCAAAAAATGAAATTGCAGGTCCCTGCCTGCAAGGAGCTCACATTTTATTAGAGATAAAATGCAAATTATTGCATACTTAGAAGAATTTCTAAAGAACAGGGAATTTGAGCTGTCCTAAAGGAAGCCTGGAGAGGGGTGGAAGATGGGGTGGGGTGGGGGGAGAGGAGTATTCCAGGCAGGAAGCACAGCCAGTAAAAAGGAATAGAGTTCAAGAATAGAAGGTCATATGTGAAGAACAATGAATAGGCCAGTATAACTGGATTGTATAGTGAATGGAGGGCAATAAAAAATATGACTGGAAAGTAGGAAGAAGCTTTAAAAACCATTTTATATTTGATCATGGACATGATAGGGAGCCACTGGAGCTTTTTGAGAAAAGGTCTGGCCTGGGCAGACCTGCACTTTAGAAAAATCACTATGGCAGTTGAGTGGAGGATGAATTAGAATAGGGAGAAATGAGGCAGGAAGCCCAGTTAGAAGGCTATATTGCAGTAGTCTAGTCATTCTCACCTTTGAACCATTAAATCTGCCTGAACCCCCTAAGTCCTTGCCCAGAACATAGGGGGTCAAATAGGTCAGACCAGGGTCAGAGGGACACTATTCTTTTTGCATCTCTTTCTCTTAGTACCTTTGAAAAACTCAAAACATTCCTCTACCCCAACTATAGCATCTCACCATACCTGACCTATGCCACATCCAAACTCTTCATAGGTTTGACATGAATATAACCTCTGTTATGAGTGAATAAATTAATAATTGTATGGACAAGTGCCTTATAATTTAGACACACTTGAGCTTTCAGGTTCTGTACTCCCCTTCTCCAGTAGTAAAATGACCTGTAAACAATTATTTAAGTTCCCTAAAGTAGCTCACTATTGAGATGAACTTTTTGATTGATCCTTCCATTAAATGAAGAGTCTTGAATTACTAAGATTTGTCCTTTATTTCAAGGTCTTTTTTACATTGATTATCTGGGGACTCACTTTTGTATTTAAGTGGCATCATCAGTTACACTCCCCACAACACCTTGCATAGGCACTTGTTCTCCTGAGCCACTGAAACCTTTGCCCAGTGGAGGAGCCTGAAGGAGGTGTGACACAGAAAATCTAAAAGCAACTCAGAATGTTGATGAGTCAAACATTACACTAGGCATGAGTCATCTGTGATGGGCAAGCACAGGGTAGAGTCACCCTCCCTTATTGCCACCACCATATACCACAGCCAGCTGACCTATGAAAATGGAAAGATGATTAGAAACTTTTTAGTGATGTAAAAGTTAAAAGTTTCTCTTTTTATTGAGCTTTTGATATAAGACATATGGAAAACTTCCATCTTTATTTCATTCTTAAAACAACAAAAATGGAAATAACGTGAGTTCAGCCAGTCAATCATTTATTAAGTATTTATTTGTAAGGCACAATTAGTTTTAATTTTTCAAACATATTTCTCACTGAATCATCCACAAAACTCTAGTGGTTGATCACACCATGGAGGTGACTGTGAGTTCTTTTAATTTTTAATAAAATTTTATTATATAAAACTTATGTGTTCTACTTTAACCTCCTCTTTCTTCCTTCCCTCCAGGGGAATTTTTAAAATTTTTAAATTAAAAAAATATTTAAAAAAAGAATTTTTAAAACAAAAAATTAAAAGCACAGGAAGTAAAGAAGTCCAACCGACTAATCAAAGCAACAAGTTGAACTTTATAAGAAGTAGACCACACCTATAATCCCTCCATCTCTGCAAATGAAAGGGAGGGGCAGAAGCTGTCTTCCCACATCTCCCCTTTGGGACCAAGCTTCATCGTTATAAATTTTTAGAATTAATTTTTTAAAGATTTTGCTGTTGTTTTCATTTATATTGTTGCAATCACCATGTGTTTTGTATTCCTGGTTCTGCTTACTTTTGCATCAGTTCATCAAAATTTTCCCATGATTCTCTGTATTTATCACATTGCACAATAATGTTCCATTAGTCATATATCTCTACCTATTACTATTCTACAATCAAAGGGCATCTATGTTTCTTTTGCTACTACAAAAATAAAAGATCCTTCTATAAGTATTTTTGTGTATATGGGGCTTCTCTTTTTATCACTGAGTTCCTTGTGGTATGTGCCTAGCAATGGAATCTCTGGGGTCAAAAGGAACGGACATTTTAGTCACCTTCTTATAACAAAGAATAAAAAGGAAGGACTTGAAGAAAACTAATAGACATATCAAAAAAATTCTAACATTATATGAAATGTTCTACACCCGTAGTCCCTTCCCCATCAAATACATAAAGGTGGTTTCCAATTTGGTTTCCATTATAGTTTAATTAATTCATAGATAAAACATTAGTATGCCCATTTTTTCTACTGGACCTCCAAAAGCATTGACTTCACTTTTTTCGTCCTCTTTGCCAAGTTGATGGATATGAGGAAAATGTCAGTTTTTTTTATTTCAATTTCTCTCATAATTGGTGATTTTGGAGCATTCTTTTCCATCTCTGGGTTATTAGAGGTGTACCTGCAGAGTCTAAGATTTAGAAGGTCCTATGAGGTACTTTATGATCCAAGGGCCCTGGGGTTTGACCCTCAGATGATGAATTTTGTTGTTGTTGCTGTTGTTATTGTTTGTTAGAGCGACTGATAAAACTAACGTCTAAGACAATCTACACATCAGTGGAAGGAAACCCACATCCTCAAAATGTTGGCATCTTTAATTCAATTAGAAGCCACACCAAACATTCATTAAGCCCCTACTATGTACAGGGTTTGGTACTAGGTAAAAGATGTACCAAGAGGCATAAGACATAGTTCCTACTTCCTTGCAATCTAACTGAGGAAACTGATATATACAAAATAATAATAATAATAAGGCTGCTATCAAAGCATAATAATCTATTGTCAAAAGAGTAATACAGATGACGAGAAGCTCACTGTAAAGAGAAGTGACTGTGGGTGAGGGCAATATGAGAAGGCTTCACAGAGGTAGGCTTTGAAAGATGCAAATAAATGGAAGAGAAGAAAATTTGGGACCATACTTTATCTGATTAGTATAGGAAAAATCCATTAAGGAAGCCCCCTCTACCAATCCACATGCTCCACAACTTAGAGCCTCAGAGCAAGGATCTTTAACCTTCAAATCCTTCTGGCAGTCTGGTGAAGCCTATGGACTGCAACATAAAGTGATGTTTTTAAATGCATAAAGTAAAATTACAAAGGAAACTAGTTATCAAAATATGTTTTCAAGTTCACAGACCCTACGTTAAGAACCACTGACATAGAGAATTGCTTGGAAGGGACTGTGAGTTTAATAGTTTCATTAACCTAGAGTGCCTATGTGCCCAGGGTCCCATGGCCAGCATGTGTCAAAGATAAGATTTGAACTTCCTGACTTTAGAAGATGACCCTCTATCCTCTATGCTATGTACCAAGTACAGAAGTATTAAGGAAGAATGTCTAGAGAAGGGAATTGAGATAAGCAAAAGTTTAGAAGGTAAGAATGTAGAGGGTGAGTCAGAAGACACTGAGGGAATACTACATTCTGATTGGGAGCTTGGGTAGCTTGGAGATAATAAATGCTTGTTGAGTTGAATTGATAGGAAGTCAAATTGTGAATGATTTTTAATGCCAGGCTAAACTATTTGGAATTCAATCTGTAGGCAATGAGAAGTCAACAAAGACGTTTCATTAGGGTATAACATGCCAAATAACTTCAGAAAATTAATATGACTTACCAGGCCAAAATATATTTTTTTCTGCATCCAATTAAGGTTTTAAAAATCTAGTTTGGCAACTGTAATTATGGAGGGGGAGATGGTTGTTCAGTCCCGTAATATCAGTAGTATGAGGAAGTCCAGGTGTTAAAACTTCCTCCACAGATATATATTTGTAACTCATGTATAACTTATGTTCTTAGAGACTGTGTGACTGTACTGAATGAGTGGTAAAATGACATCCATAGTCACACAGGCAGAAGCAGAACAGACTACGTGACTCTACAATGGGCCCTCTAAGAGCAATAACAATTACTTATTATTATTAACATGTTCTTTAAGGTTTGCAAAGTCTCTTGAAAATATTATCTCATTTCGTCTTTTCAACAATCCTGGGAGGTGAGTGCTATTATTATCCCTGTTTTATGGATAAGAACTGAGGTAGACAGATAGTAAGTGTCCGAGGTGGACTCTGAACTCAGATGTTCATTACTCCAAGCTCAGGGCTCTATCCAGTATAACACCCAGCTGTCCCTGTATCTACTATACCATAATATTTCTATTGTAATCCATACATATTCGCAAATAGTAACTAAAATAAAAGCCAACCCTTTATAAAATGCCTTAAAGTTTACAAAAAGCTTTACATAGGTTATTTCATTTGATTATTATTCTAAATAATACCATGTGAGGCACATGATATTATTACTCTACTTTTATACCAGATGAAACTGAAGCAGACACAGAAGTTAAGTGATATATTCAGGGTTTAGAGGCAGGATTTGAAGTCAGGGCTTCATCATTTTAAGCTCTCACTCTCTCCTTCTGTAACCAACCACCTAAAAGCCATCATCAACATGAAAAACAAAACCTACGATATTCATACAGAACAAATGATGCCAAAGTACAGAAATCTGGCACCAGTATATTTGGCCTTTTGGCCCCATTGTCAAATTGGTTTTAATCTCTGAGACAGCATTCTTCTTTTTTCTTCAGAAAGATCTAAATGCCACATTTCCATTTTGAACACTTTTTTTAAGTAGAAAGCATATTTACTTCTTCCCTGGAGTTTTCTTTCCATTCTCCTACTTTCATCAAGAAACTTAAGCTCATGTTCCACCAAGGAGATCATGGCTCTACTCTGACCCTTAGCCCCACCCCCAAAACAAGCTAACTTCCATAAATTTGGCTTTTTAAACCTAGAATTTGGAAATAGTGTGATAAATAGTCCTTTCAGATACCACTCTTCAAAGAATGTTACTAACACAGACTCGACTGTCTTCATAATGACCCTATGGGGAAAATCCTCACTCTTAGTATTGCTAAAGAGGGAGGATGCCTAGGGGTAAGAACACAATTATGGCTCAAATGGATTTTATTCTCAGATCATCTACTGACTCATTTTGTGATTTGGGTTTTTAAGCCTCTGTGTCATAGTTCTCAAAATATTAATACACTCCAGTATTTACCTACCAAGGTGGTAAGATGTGATAAATAAATATTTACACATCAAAAGTCCATCACTATAAAGTATAATGAAAACATGTATCACAAAAGTGAAAGCTGATTGTATATATGTGGCTTTTCTAGGCTTCAAATTCAAATCCATATTTCAAATTTTGGAATTAGGTATTAGAAACAGAAGCCACCCTGGAAAACATATTGTTTGTCTCTCATTTTACAGCCAAGGAAACTGAGGCCCAAAAGGATAAAGTGAGTTACCTAAACTCACACAACTATATAAAAGAAGAACCAGGACTAACCTCTAGGTTTTTTCAACAAAATAGTTATGTGATCTTGAACAAATTACTTCATCAATGAGAGGTTTAGACCAAGTGATCATTAAGGTCCTTTATATATTTTCTAAACATTTTTTGGTTATATAATCTGCTGACTGGCTTTTTTTCCAGAATTCTTGGTTTGGGGTCCTTCGTTGTTGTTGTTGTTGTTGGAGAAGGAAATGGCAAAGCATTGCAGTGTCTTTGCCAAGAAAACCCCAAATGGGGTCATGGAAAGTTAGACATGTCTGAAAATGACTGAAAAATATCAACATATTTTTTTAACATTTTTTTGGTCATATAATCTGACTGACTTTCTGTCCAGCATTCCTGGTTCTATTCACATTAACAGTTTTAAAAGCCAGTGATTTGCACCTATGGTTTTATATTTTTTAAAAAGGAATCTCTAAGGCAAAGGAGAAAAATTGAAAGTATCAACATTACTAAAGGGAAAGTAGAAGCAATCTTATTTGCAGTCAATAAAATGCTTTACTTAGAAAACCCTAGAGAATAAATAAAGACAATCAAGAAAATTAATTTGTTGTTGTTCAGTTGTTTAAGACTCTTTGTGACCACATCTGGGGTTTTCTTGACAGAGAAATTGGAGTGATTTGTCATTTCCTTCTCTAGCTCATTTAACAGATGAAGAACTGAAACAAACAGGGCTAAGTGACTTGCCTAGAGTCACTCACGAGCACGGCAAAGTGTCTGAGGCCAGATTTGAACTTAGGAAGATGAGGCTTCCTGACTATAGGCCCAGCACTCTAACCACTGTGTTACCTAACTTCCCTAAGAAAATTGATAGGATTAAATTAAATGAGAAAACAAAATAAATACAAGGTAAGAAAAGTTAAATGGTTTTTCTTGGTCCACAGATGAAAGTTTGATATCCAAAATATGTAGGAATTTAAAACAAATATCTAAGAACAAGAGCTATTCTCCAATAAACATGACTGAAGAGTATGAACAGTTCTCAAGTGTCCCAAATTGCTCAGAGAAATGCATTTTTTTTAAAAAACTTGGATTTTACCTTATACCCAAAACAGTAGAAAAATTGATGAAAGACAGCATTAATCAATGCTAGAAAGACTATGTGAAGATATGCACACTAATCTACTATTTGTACAGTTGTGAATTAATCCAACCATTCTAGACCAATTCTGGACTGAACCAAGAAAAACTATTCCTACCTTTCTATCCAGTGATCCCTCTATTCCAGTGCATATAACCCAAAGAAGTCAAAAGACAAAAAAGAAAAAAGGATACACACACACACACACACACACACACACACACATATACATGTATAATGTCAAAATATTTATGATAATTTTGTTGTAGCAAAAAACACCCAAAGAAATAGAAACAAAGTGTGTGCCTATTAATTAAAATTCAGATATTTTTTTTTTTGCTTTTTGGAGGGCAATTGGGGTTAAGTAACTTGCCCAAGGTCACACAGCTAGGTTTTTTTGGTTGTTTGTATGTGTGTTAAGTGTCTGAGGCCAGATCTGAACTCAGGTCCTTCTGACTCCAGGGCTGGCGCTCTACTCACTGTGCCACCTAGCCACCCCCAAAATTCAGAAATTTTTTGGAAGACATATGAATTGGGACAGAGAAGAAAATAGAGCCAGGAGAACAATATAAAAAGATTATGATAACATAGATGGAAAACACACTAAAATATATTGGGATACTAATTAAATATAATAATCACATTTGGTTTTATAAGACTCATAATAAAACACATTTCTCTCCTTTCATTGACAGATAGTGGATTATGGGATCAGAATATTGCACATGCTATCAAATGTGTTCACTGTTCTGGTGGGTTTCCTTAATTGGTTTTCTTTTTTACAAAAGCATGAGAGGCTATTAGAAAGTGACTTTGGTTTGAGAAAAAGGGCATCAATAAAACGTTAAAGAATCATAAGGAATAATAATAAAGTGAATATCATTCAAAATCTATCTCCTTTTTTTGTCTTTGGCCTCATTCTGATTAATCATGAGATGCCAAAATGTATTATTCTCTGACTTCTGTTTACTTTGGCTCCATGAGCATTTCCAGAGGAAGTCTTAGTAGCAATTTTCTCAGTACTTGGGATTCTTTCACTTCCTGAAACCCTCCTTTTCTGAGGCCTGTCTGATGGGATCCCTACCAGTAAAATAGTCACTTGAACCAACATCTGCTTCATTTCATTATGATCAGTAAGATTTGGTGGCAGTAACATTGTTTTTTAAAGTACTCCAGGTGGAAGTCATGATTGAATCAATCTCAGTTCCACTCTCAGTAAGACCATGATAGAGAATTACATTTCAGTTTAATCCAACAAACCTTTTCTAAGCACCTACTACGTGCCAAGCACCACGTTAGGCTCTGGAAATAAAAATACAAAATAAAAAGAAGTGTCTGTCCCTATACAGTTCACCATGTTTACATCATAATCTGTAAGAAAAGCAAAAGTGTGACTCCAAGGTAGAGATTTGAGTTTATGCTCAGTAGTTATGAACAGGATCAACTGGATAATTTAATAAATAATTAGATTTCTGTAGCAAAATAATAATAGAAGGAGAAAATGGTACTGGGCCTAGAGTTAAGAAAATATAGGTTTAAATCCTTCCTCAGACCCTAACTAGGTGAGTGACCCAGGGCAAGTCACTTAATCATCTGCCTCAGTTTCCCCATCTGTAAAATGGGAATAATAATAGCATCTACCTTCCAGGACTGTTGTGAGGATCAAATGAGATAAACGCAAGACTTGAAGTGCAATATAAATGCTGTTATTCTCATTACTGGCCACCACCAGTGATTTGTATTTCTAGAGTAGCTGAAGGTTGTTTAAGAGCTTGCTTCACAACATCCCTTTGAGGTAAAAGCACCACAAGAATTTATCATTTCTATATTATGCATGAGGAAAATGAGGCTCTAAGTGATTTGTCCATGATCCCATGCATGCCTATAAGAGGGAACCGGGAGATCTCATCTCCTTACAGCTCCTTAGATAGCTAGCATCCACAGCTGAAGGATTTGGGAAGGAGAGAGGGAGATTAGTGTTCCCTGCAACTCCCCACATGCCTGCCTGGGAAGCCCCTCAAATGGGTACAAAACATGGCTTATGCTTATTAGAGTCATTAAAGTTTACTAAACTTATCTATTTCACATAGAATGGGAAACATGGATGTGAAACTGCTTTGCTTTGTCTACAAAAAATCATAAGCAAACAAGGCTGCTTTCCTCTATCTGTGCCCTTTTCCCCCCAAGGTGGCTGCTTTGTAACCAGCTTTACTGGTTAGAAGGCAGCACAAGTCTTCAATGCCAAGTCTTCAGGGGAAAGGAAAGACTGAAGGGGAAGATAAGACCGGAAATCAGAGTCCCGAGGGAGGAACAACTTTAACTTCTCTGTGTTTGTGTGTTCATACAGCCACAATAAGCAAAAATAGCAATAGTCCCTTTTTCTCAGTCTATTTTATTCTCTCAGAGAGGCAATGTGATATAGCAGATAAAGAGTTGGAAGACTTGGGTACAAGCCCTGCTCCTGACATATTATGGCTATTTGACCCTGAACACGTCTCTTACCTTCTCACTGACCTGATCCATTCTGGGAGATTGCCAGCAGCAGAGAACATAAGTACTGCAGCTGGAAGAGAAAGTTCCCTGATCCAGGAGGCAATGACATCACAGGTCTATTCATCATCCCTCTCAGCCCATTTTATTCTTTTTTTTTAATATATCTTATTTTAGCATCAGATGAATCTTTGAGTTGATAAGAGAGGAAGGGAGAAGACTTGGGAGATCACTCACTCACGGAAGTACCTGAAGGGGTGGCAGCAAAAGAAATCTACATTTTTCACTGTTCTATTTTCTCCTGCTCTCTATTTTCTCATTTACATGTTAATTTAGATGGTAAAACAATTTTAACATTTTTTTAAGTTTTGAGTTTCAAATTCTATCCCACTCTCCCCCACCCCACCTCCTGCCCCAAATGGTAAACAATCCAATATAGGTTATACATGTGCAATCATGTAAAACATTTCCATATTCGTCATTTTTTACAAGAATATTTGAATAAAAAAGTGAAAAACATGCTTCAATCTGTATTTAGATAGTATCAGTTTTTTCTCTGAGGGCGATGGCATGCTTCATCATGAATCCTTTGGGATTGTCTTGGTCCTAGATATTAGGCAGGGGTGGGCAACCTGCAACCTCCAGGCCACATTTTTGGATTGGGTCAAAGGGCTGCACTTGAGGACCTAGAAGGCTGCATGTGGCCTTGAGGCTGAAGGTTTCCCACCCCTGGATTAGGGGGAGGGCTGGTGACAGTCTTTATTGAGATATGGGTTCTGGAGTCTGCCAACATTGTGTCTCATACTATACAGTAGTACCAGAGAGTGGGGGCATGAGGAGGCCACCCCATACAGCAGACAATCAGGAAGCCAGAGTTCCCCTCCTGGCTCTGCCCCTATCTAGTGAGACGAACTTGATCAAATGCCTCTGGGTCTCAATTTCCTGATATGTAAAATGAGTAAGATGCATTAAATTTTATCTAAGGCTCCTTCAAGGTCTATGTTTCTAATAATTCTATAAGGATGAAATACCTCCAGGTATTTATGCTTTGAGAAAAGCAGAAAGGAGGGACTATTGACTGGGAAACAGAGTTCTCTGATAGGAAAAGTTGGGAAAGAAACTTCCTAATGTGCCTTCTAGCCCACCCTTCCATTTATTCATCAACAAGCATTTATTAAGCACTTACTATGTAGCAGGTGGGCAACTAGGTGGCAGAGTGCATAGAGGGCCAGGCCTGGAGTCAGAAAGACTCCTCTTCCTGAGTTCAAATCTGGCCTCCAACATGTATTAACTGTGTTACCCTGGGCAAGTCACTTGACCCTATTTGCCTCTGTTTCCTCACCTGTAAAATGAGCTGGAGAAAGAAATGGCAAACCACTTTGCCATGAAAACCTCAGATGAGGTCATGAAGAGCTGGACATACCTGAGAAACAACTCAACAACAAAAATGTACCAGGTTCTGTGTTGAGTGATAGAAATACCAAGAAAATATATTCAACCATTCCTATTTGAAAGAAGTGCATTCTAATTGGGAAGACAAATAAACATATAAGTATATAAAGAATAAGCATAAAAATAATAAATACAAATAATTATAATTCTTAAACACAAGATAAGGAGGAAACATTGGAAAGAAAGCAGGAAAAACTTTGTGTAAAAGATATTTCTCAAAGAAAGAGAAGAAGGTGGAGATGATACATTTTATAGGGTATATCTATAGCTGGGTTTTGTGAAGACCAGGCCAAATCCTCCTCTTCCTACCTCATGTCGTCCATTTCCGCAAGTCCCAAACTCTTAGTTCCCAATGATTATGAAAACAAAATACAGAGGGACTAAACAAATGAGAGCAGGAGAAAATAGGGCATGGAAAAATATAGTTTTCTTTTGTTGTCACCCCCTCAGATATTCAGTGAGTGACCTCCCAAATCTTCTCCCTTCCTCCCTTATCAACTCAAAGATTTATCTGATGCCAATCATTTATTTACCCTTGAGTGAGAATTAATAAGTAATAAATAATAAATAAATAAATCAGGGCTGCTGAAAGTCTATTTTTAGGAATGGCTAAGGGAAGAACTCCTTACAGAAAAAGCTATTTAAGGAGATATTAAATTAAAAATCACAGAATTTCAGAGCTTTAAGGGACAGACACCTCAGAGATATAATCCAACTGCTTCATTTAACAGATGAAGAAACTGACATCCAAAGGATGTAATGGAGCTTCCCATGGCCACATATCTAATTAGTGGAAGAGCTGATATGACAAGTCAGGTTTCCCAACTCCCATCCAGTGCTCTTCTCACAAGACCATGGGATCATTTTCTATTACTCATTAATTACAAATTTAATTTTTAAGTAGAGTCCCAGTACAGTCTCAATGAACTCTTGTGAGCTAGCCTAGGAACCTAACTACTGTGTATAACTATTTCCATGAGGAATGTGCTCCAAACTCCAAACAATTGACTTACAATCATACTTTGAGAAGACAAAATTCTCAAGTTGGAGATTGTCAGTGCTTTGTATTCTTGCCAGGTCAAATGATAAAATCTTTTTTCCCCTATAAACAAAAAATGATCATAACAAAAATGACTTCCTCTTTCTATGAAACACTGCCATGAGCTATGGCGTTTGTCCATTAACAGACAACTGTTAACATCCTCTGTGGGCTTCTTCACATCAACGTTCCTAGTGACCTGAGTGTCACTTCAACCACAGAGAACAGAAATAACTAGAGACAACCATAAATTTAATTTAAGACAGAGAGTCAAATATCCACTTAAATTTAAAGATTTTTCCTAATTGGGGGCTCTAAGTAATTGTGATTTTATTCCTAGCTTTTCATATAAACTAAGCTTTTTTAAAGCTAAAGAGGAAGCATGCATTTGGACCTTTGGGACCAGTTTTTGCCCCAGGCTAAAAAATGAGCAAACTGTTTTAACAGGGCATGACTGTTTAAATCTCCAGAAACAAGGAGAGTATGAAGGAAAGGTTACACACACCTTAGAGAGACACCTAACCTACAAGGGTTATATTTTAAAGTCTGCAATTCAGAGGGAAGAAGTTGGAGGATGAGGGGAAATGTAGGTCTTAAGTCAGTGTTAGTTTGGGGTCACATCTTTCTTCCTGTCTTCCCCTTTCTTGATCAGTCAGTGAATAAGCATTTATTAAGTGACTAGTATGTATGTGCCCAGCCTTGTGCTAAGCACTAGGGATACAAAAAGAGACAAAAGACAATCCCTGCCCTCAAGGACCTTATAATTGAATGGGGGAGGCAATATGAAGTACAAATAAACTATATACAGGAAAATATAAAATGATTAAGAAAGTGAAGGCACCAGAATGAAGAGGGTTTGGGAAAAGCATTCTCTACAAAATGGGATTTTAGTCGGGACTTAAAGGAAGCCAGGGAAGCCAATAGGCAAAGATGAGGAGGGAAAAGCAATGCTTACCCATATTCCTCTTCTTCCTCTGTCATTATCTTCTTCCTCACTCTGTATTTCCCTAATGCTCAATGTTTTTCTTTCCCATATCTTTCCCGTTTCTCCTTAATACCTTATTCCTCAGTTCCCTTTCCCCCTCTTCAGGAAGAAGCAACTCAATACAGCAGTTATTGGGCATCTATTCTGTGCAAGGTACAAGGATAGATGATGAGTTTAACAGTTTTGAAAAAGAACACATTTTCTCCCTCCCCCCTCAATTATATCGTAAATTCATTGAATGCAGGGATTATGACATATATACAATTAAGTGTCATAAATGTCAAATTTGAAAGGCTTAAAGAAGAATGTTCTAGGAAACATGAAATCCAAAGTGTTCTAGGAAAATTTAATCTGGGGGAGAAGGAGCACACAGGAGTGGGGTTGTCCGGAAAGAATTCATGGAGGAGAGGGCATCCAAGCTGAGTCATGAAGCAAGGAAAGGATTTGGACATGTGGAAATGTAGAGGAAGTGGATTTTTGGCATGGAGAAAAGAAAGCATAAACACAGAGAGGGAGAAGAGAGCAAGATTAGAAACAATTGATAATTCAATGTGGCTGGAACAGAGGATGTAAAGTAAAAGGAAATGAAGGGGAATGAAGTGAAATAAAACAGTATAGGTAGATTGGACCAAGATTACAGAGAGTCCCAAATGCCAAATCAAGGAATTTGTATTTTAACCTATTGGAAAGAGGGAGTTGCTGAATGCCTGTTCACTCTCTCAAATAAAGGCTGAATGCACTCCCCATCAAGGCAACTGAGCTAGGAGAAGGAAGCAGGCAAGGTATTCCTAACCTTTTCTGCCTCATGGATGGCTTTGGTAGTCAGACAAAACCTATGGCTCCTACATTCATAGTTGAAGATAATGCTAGATTTCAGTTAGAAGTTATTGAAAGCAAAAATATAATTTTTTCCATCCAAGGTTATGGACTGCCTTAAGAACCTCAGCAGTCCCTGTACTTCTCGAAAATGCTTCCAAGTTCTTGTTCTGCTCTTAACATCTAACAACTGCTCTTCCTTTCAAGTTCACTCCATTCATCTATCTCCATATCCTGACTCTGACTGCTGTTATCTCCTGGTCAAAAAGCCATCTTCCATGCTTTCTCAAGATGTTAAACAAAGGCCTCAGACTCTTCTGTTCCACCTTCAATACACTGCCATATTTGAGACTTCCAGAGTCTAAATTGTTGCCCCTCAAATATACTAACTTCACAGTTCACCAACTTCTTCAATTCCCATGACCTGTATTTTCATTCCACCCCAGACACACCATAATATTCAAACCCTTCCTTGACCTCACCACCAGTTATAACTGGCCTTTGTGATCCAGAACTCTGATATTCCTCTATCTAACCACAACTCCTTATTCATACATTTTCTCCTCCCTCACCCCTCTTAAAACTATTCTTTGTCCTTATCTTCATCATGATCTCTGGTCACTCCACCCCATCCCTGTCTTCCCAGTCTGTTACCTTGCTCAGTCTCATATTCTTCCCATTCAATTCTTGAACCTAGAGTAAACTGGAACCTAGAGTTCAATTTTTTCTCTGGTCTCTACGCCCAAATCTCTTGTTCTATTGCTGTCATTCCTTTCTAAACCCCAGCTCTGAATTATTCGCACGATCTTCTTTCTGTGTTCCTATTCAGACTCAATATGATACATTGGAAAGAATGCTGGGTTTGGGGTCAGAGGACCTGGGTTTAAGTCTGTCCTGCTCGGTATTGTCTTTATAACTTTTGGCAAATCATTTAACCTCTCTGGGCCTCAGTTTCCTCATCCATAAAATGAGAGGTTTAGACTTAGCTAACCTCTAGGATCACTTACAGTTCTAAATCTTTGACCCTGGATGGTGGTGCTACACAATAGCAAAGAAGCTGAGGGTACTACAAATGTATTGTAGCCTACCTTGAGGCCCTCACTGCTGCATGGCAATCCTTTTGGTCTTTCCTATTTGATTCCCAATCATACTCTTCACATTGTCCCAAAACTTCCCCTCTCCTCATGCCACCTACCCTTTCCCCTTTCCTTTTTAGTAGAGCACCTTGCTCCTTATTCTTCTGAAAAAATAGAGACTATCCATTTTTGCCCCCTCTTCTCCTACCTAACCTGCAAAACACTTTAATATCAGATGAGAAGCAGCTAGATGAGAAAGTGGATAAAGCACAAGGCCTAGAGTTAGGAAGATTGGAGTTCAAATCCTCCCTCAGACCCTTACCAGCTGTGTGTTCCTGGGCAAATCTGACATACAGTAGATGCTTAATAAATGCTTATTTCATATTATCCCCTTTTTTTCTCAAGTTTTGTTCTGATCTCTGAAAGAGAAGTGGCCCTTCCCTTTGCAAAGTCAAGCTTTCAATTTGTTCACTTGATCCCTTCATCTAGGAAAGAATTCTGCCTTGCCATCCTGTCTCCTTTACGGATTTACTTCTTTGATCCTCCCATCTTTTCTCCCATCCTTAATTTCCCTTTATCCATTGGTTCCTTCCATTGCTACCTACAATTATTTAATATTACTCTTCATTTAAAAAAAACAGCTTCTTAATCCTGCCATTTTCTCAAACTTTTTGCCTTCTCTCTTTCCTTCCTTTCACAGTCTAAGCCCTGGGAAAAGTCACATATTTCTTGTTTTTACATCTTCACTTCCTACTTACTTCTAAGTTTTTTTTCAGTCTAGCTTCTGATGTCACCATTTGACTGAAACTGATCTTTGTGTGGTTACAAATAATTTCTAAATTGTTCAATCCAATGGCCTTTTCTTTTTGACACTGTTGACCAACCTCCTCTATTGGATTTTTGTGTCACTTCTCTTTGTTGGTTGTCCTCCTACTTGTGTGGCATTTCCTTCTCAATGTCCTTTGTTGGATAATTCATACCTCTGCCTTCCTTATGTATGAGTTTTAACCTGAGATTCTGGGGTCCTTTTCTCTCTGTCTCTCTCTCTCTTCTCTCTCTGTCTCTGTCTCTGTCTCTGTCTCTGTCTCTGTCTCTCTCTCTCTCTCTCTCTCTGTCTCTCTCTCTCTCCCTCCCTCTCTCTAACACACACACACACACACACACACACACAATCCCAAAGCTTCAATTATTGTCTCTTTGCAGATGATTCCCAAATCTACATGCACAGCCCCCATCTCTCTCCTGAATTCCATTCCTGCATCACCAACTGTTTGCTCATCATCTCCACCAGGATGTCCCATAGTTGTCTCAAATTTAATACATCCAAAACAGAACTCATTATCTTTCCCTAAAAATCTATGCCTTCTCTTAATTCCCTTATGTCTACAACAGATGTAGGGATATAGAGATTTCACTCACCCTCAACTCTTCCCTCTTCTTCATCTCCCATATCCAATCATTTGCTAAGTCTTATTGATTCTACCTCCAGAAATGAGCTCCTAGTGCCCCCCCACCAAACAGTTAAAAATGAAAAATAAAACCCTCATGACAAATATAAATAATCAAGCAATATAGATTATTGCATTATCCATGAGCAAAAATGTATCCCCTTTCCTATACTCTCACAGATATCCCCTCCCCAAGTCCATACCATCATTAACTCTCAACAGGACATAAAAATGGCCCCCTGGCATCAAGCTTCTCCCCTATCTAATCCATTCTCCACACAGTTGTAAAATTGCTATACCTAAAGCAAAGGTTGGACCACATCAGTCTCATGCTGATGAGAAACTTCCTTGGCTCCCTATTATAGACTTTAGGATAAAGTACAAACTCCTTTGGCATTTAAAGCTCTTCAGAATGTGAGCCCAATTTACCTTTCTAAACTAGCTTCACATTACCCTCCCTCTCCCCCACCCCACATTCTACCAAATTAGTCTGCTTGTGTTTCCTCTTTACCTGAAATGCTTTCCTTCCTAGTTTTGTCTTTTGGAATCTCTGCCTCCTTTCAAGACTCAGCTTGACAACCATCTTCTACTCAAGGCCTTTTCTGAGTTTCCTAGTTGGTGGTAGTACTCCTCATCACTATCATTATTCTCAAAATTAGTCATGTTCACTGTATATTTGCTTATCTGTAGACCTGGAGTATCTTCCCTAGTAAAACACAGTTCAAAATGCACTTATTATGCATGTAGTATGTGTAAGGCTCTTTGGAAGTGATACGTATTTCCCAACAAAGACTTACTTAATTGAATTGAGCTTCTCTTCCTCTTCTCCTTAATTAAGAAGAATAAACTAATTTTTAAAATATATTGTTTTGCTTTCTGAATTATCTTTTATACCCCCTTTTCTTACTTCAAAATATAGATGTTAAAGTATATTAATGTAATGGGAATGGGAATTTGAAGATCTTCCCTGCCCCCTAATAGGCTCAATGTAATCACATGGAGCCTGTGGTGAGAGGAGTTTGCTGAAGGGTGGAGCAGAGACCACAGGAAGCTGGGAGTCAGAGCAACTAGACACTGGGAGAGAGAGGACAATCAGACAAGGAGACAGCTAGGCTTGTGAGTGTTGGTTTGTGGGAAGGCTAAAGGATGGTATGGCTCTCTGTGGTGTTATGGCGTATTAACTTCTTTGCTACTATGATAGATTTGGTTTTCTGGTTTGGGGATTTAGTTTTCTTGTGTCAGAATAAATGTTTTCTTCTGTCTTCTACACAGAAAGTCTGTTATATTTTGTGATTGAGCACTATGCCAGCAGTCAATAGTTTCTGTGGTCTTCAATTAAGACTTTTCCCATCATGAGTCAACGGCTATGGTCCTCAATTAAGGCTTTTCCCCATCAGGGGTCAATGAATTTCATAGCACTAACAAACTTATAGTAAACGTTGGTAATATTTATACTACAATATATCTATTTAAAAGTATGAAAATTGTAGAGTAGACAAAGGACCTATATGTCCAAAAATATTTATAGCAGCTTTTTAAAAGTGACTGAAAAGTAGAAACTAAAAAGGTACCCTCTTATTGAGAAATGACTAAATAAATTATGGTATATGAATTTAATGGGATGTTATAGCACCTTAAGAAATGACAAAACAACTTCAGAGGAACTAAACTATGACACAGAGTAAAATAAGCAGCATTAGAGCAATGTATACAATGACAATTATAGAAAAACTAACTTTTGAATGAATTTAAAACTCTGATCTATACAATGGTAAATCATGAATCCAAAGAGTGAGAGATGAAATACACAACTACCTCCAGCCAGAGAGGTAACAGTCTTAAGGTGCATAATGAGATGTACACCTTTGGACATGGTAACACAAGAATTTATATTGTTGATTATTCATGTTTTGTCATGAGGGTTTTATTTTTTATTTTTTAATCATTCAGTAGGGGGGGGCACCAGGAGGAAGATATAATAAATGTTCATAAAATCAATATTTTTAGAAGAATACAAGTAGTATTTATAAAACAAAAATGACTTTATAATAGAACTTATGTACCTAAGTTCATCTTGCTTTATTGTACTAGACACCCTCGAAGGCTGATAGAGCTTAGGACATTTTAGAGCAATTCCCCTCCAGATTACATTCAATGCCTGGAGAACATTGGGTAAATATCCTGAGGGGTGATAAACATACTAGAATTCCTTCAAAGTCAGTATAATATAGTGGGGAAAGTAGTCAACTTGGCATCAAGTGAGTCCTGTGTTTGGATTTGACTAATGGTGTTTATGTCATGATAAAGGAGGAGGCATGTCACATAGAGGTCTATATAAATGTCCTTATTATTCATCATTCTTTGAGAATAAATTTGACTCTCCAAAATAGTCCAAAATCATTTAGAATAAAGCCTGAGTTTGTGCCAGGAGATTAGGAGAATGGAAACTCCTTGAGTAAGCACTATCTTTCTTTTGTATCTATAGTACCTAGCACAGTACAAATGCTTATTAAAAGAAATTGATCAAGCTAGGCCATACCAGATTTGATTAAAAATAAGCTATAGCTATAAAGTAGGGCAACTAGGTGGCACAGTGGGTAAAGTGCTGGGCCTAGAGTAAAGAGGACTTATCTTCAAATCTGGCCTCAGCCAGTAGCTGTATGACCCTGGGCAAGTCGATTAACCCTGTTTACCTCAGTTTCCTCATCCATAAAATAAGCAACAGAAGGAAAGAGCAAATCTTTGCCAAGAAAACCCCAAATTGGGTCACAAAGAGTCTGAATCATGACATTAATAGCTGTAAGATAATAGTTTTCTAGTATGACTGATAAACTCAACAGTCCCCAAATGGATCTCCAAAAATTGTTGTGAACACTGACAGACTATCAGTAGAATAAGTATTTGAGCCTCCATGGGGCCCACTTGGAAGGACAACATTGATTTTGAGGCATAACATCTAGTATGTTCATTTTAAAATACATGTCGTCAACAAACATTTATTAAGTGCCTACTCTGTGCCAGATACCATACAACATAAATTTTGTTACTATATAGGAATACCTTATATTTTGTAACAATACCTAAATAATACCTTTAAAATAATCTCATATTAAGTTTGTTGGTCCATACCTGGGATTTCATCAATGAAAGGTGCTCCCAGGAGAAGAAACTCCACCTATCAAAGTGAATGGGCAACTTTTCTGCAACTTAGAATCTTAAGGACTTGCTTAGATCATAGAGAAGTTAAATGACTTGCCTATGGGCTGGACTTGAACCCAGATCTTCTGACTCTGGTATTCTATTATTCCTCCTTGCCTCTCCACCTTTTTTAAACACTAAAAAAGTTCAAAAAAGTGTGTCAAGAACCAAGTTTCACCAGGACCTTTAGCAACTTAAGTTTGTCAAAGGCTGTAGCTCTTTGAAAGAAGATTCTGTAATGGAAAGGTACCAGCCTACTTTCTTCTTCACTGAGAAGATGATACAAAGAAATATCCCTGAGATTATCTAACCAGTACCTTCTTCTTCACTGAGAGAGAATCAAGCATGGATTTCTAGAGTGGGGATATAGAGCAAATACACTCAAGAGCAATCCCAACAGACTAAAGGAGAGGAGACAGAAAACTAACTCATCAACAAAAGGAGAAAAAAATCATTGTCCTTCTCCGTAGCAACTTTTATTCATTTTTAGCTCAATGTATTCAATGACGAGTGCACCATAAATATGAATTGCTGTCATAAAAATGCAAAAGCAAATAGCCTTTAAGTATTTATTTTAGGCTAGCCGAGTAAAATAATTGAAAATTTCACAATAGTCTCATGTTTTAGGATACACACAGCATTGAAAGCATTGCTAGATTTTTTTATTTCTGGAGATTTCTCCTTTGATGATTGCTGCTTAAGTACAAGAGTTAAAATCAAAGGGAGAACATTTTGATTCCCATTGACTTTGGGGCTTGGGTATGTACCACAGGACAATTCCACTTAACCGCTTTCCTGGTAAAGCTGGCTCATAGATTATGTTTCTAATTAACAACATTTTTCCAGTATGAAAAAGCCTGCAGTCACATTTGTGGTAGCCTTGGGCTAGCAGGCACAGCATGGTTTGAGGTTGTTGTTATTTTGTTTTGGTTTTTTTTAACTTTACTGCTGTGGCAAGTCTTATTGCAAAACTACATCTTAGGAAGGCATCAAATTAAAGTTTGTTGCCTTGGAGATGTTGTGAGGATATGCAAAACTAGAAAATTGTATGTTATATTTCCATATTTAATAAGTAAAGAATCATTTTAACATTGGAAACACAAGGAATGTTAATTAAACATGTCTATTGCTATTTCACTGCAATTGAAGTGAAGCAACTGATGCTTGCTTTACTGAGGAGAGACATGGTAGACTGAACAATTATTCAAAGAGCTGCCCCTCTCATAGAAAAATGAACTAAGACCAGATCAGCTTTTTTCATATATTTATACTTTCTCTCCCTTCTACTTTGAGATCAAAGTGTAGTAATGTTTAAGAGGGAGAGAATTTCTCCCTTCCTTTCTGTCCTGCCCTTGGAAAAAAATTAGTGGAAAAGGGTAGGAAAAGTATATGGAAAGCTATATGCACTAAATCAGGTAGCCCTAAAGGTTCTGGGTTTTAAAGTTCTAGGTTCACGGACCTAGAGCTCCCGGCTGAAGTCTGACTTTTTCTTTCCTTTTGCCAGCAAAAGGTAGAAGAGTAGGTTTCTTGAGAATGAACTTTTCCTGCCCAAGATACAGTAGCAGCCATTGATAAGACTGCCCAAAGAAGGACATGACATTAGTGGTCATGTGATTACATATAGGATACATATGGTTGCAACTTGTATACAAAGTTTCTGAAAATTTATTTTCTGAGCACTAGGGATTACCTCACACATAATCCCAAATCTGAGAGTTCTCAAATTTAAGGTTTTCTGAAAGAACAGTTTTTGAGGTTGAAAGATGAGCACTGGGCTTGGGATCAGGAAGGCTCATCTTCCTGAGTTCAAATACAACCTCAGACACTTACTATGTGACCATGGGAAAGTCAGTTAACCGTGTTTGTCTCAGTTTTCTCATCTGTAAAATGAACTGGAGAAGAAAATGGGAAAATGCCATCCCAAACGGGGTCACAGAGTCAAACAATACTGAACAACAAAAGAGGATAGGTCCAAGCTTACCCAACTTCCCTAAGTTCTTCTAGTGCTGCCACCTTTCAGAGGAAGATGAAGGTTTAGTGGACCATTTACCCACCGATGTCACCCAGGATATGATATGGTGTTAACCCCAAGCATTTAAAAAAAATACAAAGCAGAGAACAAAAGAAAACTTACAAGGAAGCAAAGAAAAGATGGACAGCTCTGAACACATTGTGTAGTATTTAGTATATAGACTTTCTTCAAATGGAAATTTATTGCTGTATATTTTGAATCTTCTAATGTTCTGCTGTGTACATGGCAACACTTTTTCTTTTCTTATTTTGTATTTAAGTTTTAATATTTAAATTTAAAATAAATTTTAAAAAAAGAAAATGAGGTAAAAGTGGAGAATACATATAATTCTTTCTACACAATAGGAAGAAAACTAAAGTGAAGGTTGAAGAATAATTAACTGTTGAAGGATCCATTTGCCTACTTTGGAGTCTCCTAGTTCTTGGTCATACTGCTCTCACCTTAATTAGAAACAAAGCATATGGTTTCACAGCTTTCTTCTCTTTCCTTCAACCTCCATATCCATTCAAACAGTTGTTAAGGCTTGTCAATGCTGCCTTCACAATCTCTCTAGCATATGTGCCCTTCACACAGCCTCTACCTTAGCTCAGGCCCTCATCATCTCCTGCCTAGTCTTTATGATAAACTCCAAGTTGATCTCTCTGCTTTCAGGCTCTTCCCTCTCCAATCCAGCCTCTACATAACTGACAAAAGCTTTCCTAAAGCATGTCTAAACTTGTCATTCTGGTGGCTCAGCAGTTTTAGTGACTCCCTACTTCCTCGAGGATGCAATACAAACTTCCTTCTTTGGAATTTAAAGACCTTCACAATTCAGCTTCATCTTACTCTACCAGTACAAAATTCCTTCTAGTGACAATCTCCCAACCTGTATTCACACTCACACATTGATGCCCAGAGGGTAGCTACTAATACTCTTGAAGGTATACTTTTATTTTTGCTTTTTTTTTTGGAAGGGAGAAGGTAGGGCAGTGGGGTTGACTTGCCCAATGTCACAGGGCTAGTAAGTGTTAAGTGTCTGAGGCTGGATTTGAACTCAGATCCTCCTGACTCCAGGGCCGTGCTCTATTCACTGTGCCACCTAGCCATCCCAGAGCTATACTTTTAATATATTCCTGTGGGGTTATATTTTTCATACTGGACTTCCTAAGCTCTCCACTAGTATGTTTCTTATTAACAATCAACCAGTAGTCTCAATTAGCTTTTAGTAAAGGTATTTACTAAAAAGAAATAATAAATATATTGTTGTTGTTGTCATTCAGTCATTTCAAGGCTTTTTCTTACCATGGCTTTCACATAGTCCAATAATTCTTAAATTATCTCTCCTCAATCTGTTGTCCATGTCAGTGGGTTTTTTCCCAGTGAGATTTTTCACATTTTCTTCTATTCTTTTCCTTCTTCTGATTTTATTTTATTATTTCTTGCTATCTCATAAAGTCATTCACTTCCACTTGCCTAATTCCAATTTTTAAAGAATTATTTTCTTCCGTAAGCTTTTGGACTTTCTTTTCTGTTTAACTAATTCTACTTCTTAAGTAGTTCCTCTCGAGTGAATTTTTGTATATTTTTTCCATCTGACCAATTCTGTTTTTCAGATTTTTTTGCCTCTTCTGTCATTTGGTCTGTTCTGTTTTTTAAGGTGCTATTTTCTTCAGGTTCTTTTGGTTGCTGTTCTTCTTCCTTTACCAAGCTATTGACTCTTCTTTCATGATTTTCTTGCATCACTCTCATTTCTCTTCCCAATTTTGCTCCACCTCTCTTATTTAATTTTTAAAATCCTTTTTGATATCTTCCATGATCTGAGACTAATTCATATTTTTCTTGGAGGCATTGGACATAGGAGTTTTCCCTTTGTTGTCTTCTTCTGAGTTTATCTTTTGATCTTCCTTGTCACTATAGTTACTTTTCTGCTATTTCTGCTGTTTGCTAATTTTTCCAGCCTATTTCTTGACTTTTAACTCTATGCTGAAGTGGGCCTCTACTTCTGGAGTGGAGGGAGCACTCACAAACTTTAGGTTTTGTGTGCAGCTGTTTTCAGAGATAATTCTGGGGACTTTTAAGATTTTGGTTCTTTGGGGTGGCTAGGTGGCGCAGTGAGTAAGAGCGCCGGCCTCGGAGTTGGGATGACCCGGGATCGAAACCGGCCTCAGAAAATGAGCACCCACACATAAATCATGACTATCCGTGTAACCTTGAGCAAGTTACTTAACCCCAATTGCTTAACAAAAAAAAAAAAAAGATTTTGGCTCTTCTAAGGTGACATAATCTAGGGAGAGGTGTGTTTACCACTCTTCTGGTCTGTGTTCTGGTCTATGAGTGACCAAAAGCACTCTCTTCCATTCTGGTACCATGACTAGAGTCCTAGTTCCCCTGTGGCCACAATCTATGGTGTGCTAGGGCTACTCTTCCCCCTGGGACTGAGACCTAGGACTGCAACACAGATCTAAGTATGGGCAATGCAACAGAATCCTGCCCCCAGTGTGAACAAAGGGACTGCTGTAATCTCCTTCTGATCAGTTGTCTTACTCTCTTAAAGTCTATGGGCTGAGAGGTTCAGAAAATGCCACTGCTCCCACTAATTCAGTAGCCCCCACAACCTACCGATGGTGTCCTGATGTGCAGCCTGGAATGAACAGTGCTTCACTCTTTGGCATAACACACCTTTCCTGTTAACCTTCTAAATTGTCTTGGGCTGGAAATTGTTTCACCCTATCCTTTTGTGGATTCTGCCACTCCAGAATTTGTTTTGAGGAATTATCTAAAGTTTTTTGGAGGAGTTTTGGGGAGAGCTCAGGAGAGTCCCTGCATTTTTTCTGTCATCCTGGCTTTGCCACCCATACTTTATTTTCTATAAAGCAGCCTCAGTGCACACCTGCCTATTTACCAAGTTCACATTAAACCACTTTTGAAAAATACATATTAGAACTGAGATAAATACTCATATAACCTCAGTGATAATGAGCAAGTAATTTACAAGACATTAAACTAGGGAAATGTTTCACAATATAATGAAGCAACAAAAACAGGCTTTAATTTTTTTATTATTATAAAGCCCTTTTCTCTATGGTACAACTTAGAGGCAGAGAGATAGCACAGGTCCATTGTAATTCTTTCAAAGTCCTCACACACAAAATTAATATTTTTGCAAAAATCATGCTGACAAACAGGCTTAAGACCATATTTCATCACAGCAAAGACAACTGCTGCCTATAAACAAGTAATTAATGTTGCAATAATACTGCTATGAAGGTAACATAAAGCTTGATATTTGAAAAGTTCAGGAAGAAGAAAAAAAGTTTTTCCAAAAAGATCCGTTAATGATACAGAGCAAAATATTTTACAAACCAGACATAATTTTTGGTTTAAGACCTATAAATTTTTAACTTAATACAATTGATACAATGAGTACATTAATCATTTATTTCAATTAAGGATTTCACATTATGTTTTCATCAGATGTCACTGACCACTTTATTGCCACAACTCCACAGTAAAACATTTTAAAACCTTCTGTAATTATTTCGTTACCTAAATATAATTACTGTTTTACTTCAACTTTTGAACTGTTCATGTCAAATATACAACTAAAATATGATCATATTAATTACATGAAACACTAAATATGACTTCTGTCTTCCAGGGGTTAGAACTCTGTCTTTAAAATCACTGGACAATATCTTATAAAATGCCACATGTGACCCAATATTTGGTATAGAGAAAATAGAAAGGCCAAGCTTTCAGAAGGCCTAACTTCTAATTCCTTCTTCATCACTTATTAGCCACAAAATCTTGAGCAAGTCACTTGGCTGCAGTTTTCTCATCTGTTGAATATTCTCCCACCCTCACATTGTTGCCCTAAGGATCAACTGAGTAAATTTATGAAATATGTGAAAAATCTTGGCAAACTTTATAGAACTATCCATACATGAGGTGTTTTGGTTGAAATTATTTAAGGAAAGAGTGCATTTTAATCTAATTTCTTTTTGTATTGGCAACTGGACATTAGTGAGCCTGTCATCAATCAGAGCTGTAACTAGCAAGTGTTACACCTGGGGTGAGTTGTATAAATTGGTTTTAGGGTTAGTGGCACAAAACATCCTCAGAAAAATGTCATGTATTACATTCTAAAAGACTGTTAGAGAGGCCTGTGGGCTGGGGAAGAATTCACCTGGGCTGCAACTAACACAGGCTGTTTGGGAAGGGCTGAATTTATGCATTTTTAAGAAGCTGAAGGATTGCAAGGCCCTTGTGGCAAAGCTCCAATTTCCCCACCCTACGCTCAATTCTGTCTTTATACTCAAGTACAGACTCCCTTCTATTTGCCTAAACACTATGCTAGAGATTGTGAGAGCTATAAAATACACACACACACACACACACACACATATGCATATGCATATGCATATACATAAACATAAGCAGGGAGTATGTCTCATATATAGATATATGGCATACTCCCTGCTTTCAGAGAGCATTGGGGAAAAAATACGTACTCTTGACACAGTACAAAAGCTGCATATGATTAAATGTCAGCACTTGTGGGCATTGACAAATTAAATGCACTAGGAGATTTGAAGAGGGTGAGTCTGGTGTGTATCAAAGTTGTCAGGGAAGAAATGGGACTTGATCTTGCCCTTGAAAAACTTGGATTTGGATAAATGCAAAGACTGGGCTGGGGAAACAAAGACAGGAATGAGACTACATCTCTCAAGTACTGAGTCCTTGCCATTTGCCTAGCACTCTGCTAGAGAGTGAGGGCTAGAAAAGAAATTTAAAATATGTTCCCTGCAATCAAGGAGCTGGACACAATGGGTATGTTAAAAGGCTGATGAAAAGACTAGCTGACAGTTACTGAATGCCAATAGGAAAGAAAGTTGGATTGGTAAAGTTGGACCCTGACTCCTAAAATAGGCCCTAAGTTTGATTCAGTCAGGGAGAATGGAAAGGTTATATTAAGAAATGGATTATGGTATAAAACCAAAAAGTTCCAATAAAACAGGTCTTAAAGGATATGTATTGCTAATATTGAAAACACAGATAGGAGTTTCTTTTTTTTTTTTTTTGCCTTTTGGAGGGCAATTGGGGTTAAGTAACTTGCCCAAGGTCACACGGCTAGGTTTTTTTTTTTTTTGTTTGTGCGTGCATTAAGTGTCTGAGGCCGGATCTGAACTCACGTCCTTCTGACTCCAGGGCCGGCGCTCTACTCACTGCACCACCTAGCCACCCCCAGATAGGAGTTTCTAATCTCCAACATGTATCCTATGTCTGTTAAAGCATCCTTGCTTCAAAAACATCAAGGAAGTTTCTTTGCCATGATTCTGGTTTACGGACCCACTTCTGCAGCCCACTTAATGAAGTATTTAATCAGCAACAAAGTTCGGGGGAGATATATTTATTATTTCAAAAACTAAATTTGCATAGGATTTTGATGCATGAAATAACACTAATTTCTCACCTTCTGCCATTCACACCAGACACCTGGTTGAGGTTTGGGGGTATTTTTATTTTGTTTTGCTTCATACTCAGCTGCTATAAGGAAACGAAACACCCTAACCAGAAACAAGCTCTCTAAATTAAGCCATGGGACACCACAAGGGGCAGAGGAAAATTAGCAGTCACCTTTAAACCCTGCCCAGAGGCATCAGGAGGTCTGAGACTCCGCTGACTGAGTCCCCTCTTATAGACCTTTTGAACCCTCTATGGCGGCAGATTATTCCGTAAACTCGATAGCTCTCGCCTTTACTTTCTTGCTTTTAAGAACGTGGAAGGGAAAAAATGAGCTGTTGCTCTGGAAGAATATCAAACAACCACATACAAGGCAGACGAGCTCTTCCAACTATCCGCCTAGCAAATGTGTGTTTTACTACCTGTGAGGCTCATTTGGGTAGTTAAACCCTTTGTCTTGTTTGTTTTGACACAGCTCAGAACTCTCTGTACAGAATTCTATTGGCTAACAGACGGAAAAGCTGTCACCATCACATTTCAATGCTTGTGAATGCACAGCAGATATATTATTGAAAGGTGGGAGCAGCTGACACAAATACACTGGGGAAGCCATGAGTCAGCAGTGACTAGGGGAAAACAAAATCCTTTACGCAAAGGCCTCTATTAGGGCTCCTGTGCATTTAAGGCTCTGGGTAATGGAGGGAAGAAGGAGGAGGTAAGGAAATAAGAACAAAGTGCAGAGACAAGTTTCCTATTAAGGACTGAAAGGACAAGGAAATATGAGAAAGGTCACGTAATAGGCTGCCCCACATAAAAGCAATAAGGGGAATGGAGTCTATCACTCCAGGCTCTCCTGATTACTCTCATGTTCCTCTAGTCCGGGGGTTGGGAACTGAATCCGACTGAATCCTAACTTCACTGAACAAATCCCCTTAATAAAAGGATTTGTTCTGTAAAACTTGGATTCAGTCAAAAGGCAGAGCCTGAGGACCTAGAAGGCCACATGTGGCCTCGACGCCCCAGGTTCCCACCCCTGCAGTTCCTCTTTAGTACTAAACATTGTTCACAAATATCTTCAACCTCAGTTTCATAGTTAAACCATGTAATTAGGCCAGGAAGGGCTATGTTCAAAAGATTTTTGTAAACATTCAAACATGTTAGATACATATTAAAGAATACATTTCTAATCACTTGCTGTGTCTACTCTCCCTTTCTGCAATGACAGGATAAACCAGGAGATTCATTTGTTTATTGGAGGAAAACTCTCTTCTCCCCATACTGTGCCAAAGTGACAAATTATATTCATAAACAAGAGTTGTGATTTGAAATGCCTTTTTCCTCTCACTAGCCATGGCAGGCAGTTCTGCTGGCAGCATCAGCCTAGACCTTCAAGTACTTTCTCTTCTGACACTCTCATACCTCTTAGTTGTATGGTCTGTTTAGGACATCCACTTCTGCCAATCACAACTCTGTACCCCTGTAAGCTAGTGGGGAGTAGGGAGGGGTTTTCTCTCTCTCTCCTCCAGCCTCCTCTGTCTCCCCTGCCTCACTCTCTCCTCCTCTCTCCCCAACTTTTGTCCAAGCTCAGCACCTTCACTTTCTTTAACTACATGAAGGCTGATAAAGCTTTAACTTGTCCTCATCCAACCTGATTTTAGGTGAAGGCCCTTCACCTTCCTGGTTGCTCCCCCCTCCAAAAATAGTTCTGGTTCATCAATGTCCTTCCTAAACTGAGTTGCCCCAAGCCCAACACAATACTCCAGATAAAGCCTAAGACAAAGTCCAGACCATCACCTCCTATTTATTTTCATGCTCCTGCTGACCTAGAACATGAGCTCCTGGCTCTTTTTTCTATTTGCATTCCCAGGCTTAGCACAGTGCTCAGAATATAGTAGGTGCTTAACAAATGCTTTTACATTCATTCATTCAATGGAGGATTACATCAGTTTCTTGGCTACCATATCACACTAATAGTAGCTAATAGTAAGATTGTAGTACATTTAAAAGCCCCAGATCTTCTTCATATGCATTTTTGAGCTAACACCTTGTATTTTAAAAGTTGGCTAATAAGGAACTTTATTTTTTTTTTGATAACTCAAATTTCATTTCTTCAGTTCAGAATTCTAGCTTATAAAAACTTTTAGTGAACTATTCCTCTCAATTTTGTCATCTGAAAATCTGATACATTTGACATCTGTACAGGGATAGGCTGGTAAATGTTTTATAACCAGCCTGAGATGGGCGGAGTGTATTAAATTTAATCTACACGATTAACATTTTCTCCATTGTTTTCTAAAGTCTAGACAATTAACTAAACAATAAATCAAGACTTTATTTGTAGCATTTTTCAGTTTCAGAGATATAAATGCTCACACTGAAAATTTAACTATCAGCTCTAAAGTTCTGCCTCAAATTGACTCCATGATAGCCCTATGTTTATGCATCAAACTAATTCACTGATATGGAATATCATAGAGTCAAAAGACAAATACTTGGCGCACATCACTATAGACTTCCCTTTAAGTTGTTACTAAGTCAGTCATTCAATCAATTTCAAAACTATATTCTATAAAACCGTATCTCTCCATCCAAGAATAACAGGTGAGTTTTGTAAAAAAAAAAAAACACTTGTTAAAATCTAAGTAAACATTTTTACAGCATTCCTTTCATCTACCAATCTAGCAACCATGTCAAAAAGGGAAATAAGATTAGTCTGGCATGACCTGCTCTTTATAAAGTCACACTGGGTCTTTCTGGTCATTTCTTGTTCTATGTGTTTATCAACTTTCCCTTTAAAAAATGCTTTCCAGAATTTTGAAAATCAAATCAATCTCACTGGGATATTCTCTACACCCTGCTCTCTTCCCATTTAAAAAAAATAAATTGGATATTTCCCTTTCTTCTATCCTGTGGCACCTCTCACCTTCAGAGTCTTTCAAATATCACAATAGAGATAGAACAATAAAATCTGCTGAATTTTTTTCATATTTTTCAGAATTGGGGATATGGTTCATCTGGACCTAGTGACTTTAACTGATTAAGCATAGCTAAAACTTCTCTTTATCTCCCTATTTATTTTGTGTTTAAACTTTTAGTAGTCTTCAGATGAAAAGTTGGGTAAGGAGACTCCATGAAAATACTGAGGATGGTAAAAGATCCCAGGAGGACTCCTAGCCTAGCAATATCATCTGCTAAGAGGCTCTGGAATACTACTGAAGAAGCAGGAGACAATCTAGAAAGGAGTGGTGAGGGTCATCAACAGATAAAGGAAGAAGGACAAGTTTAGTAATATAGTACACCACTATGGGCGTACTAAGTTATTAATATCTATGGGACATCCTAATGGAGAAATCTAGTGGCAATTAATGATATACCGCTGATGTTCAGGGGTGGGAAGGGGGCTGGATTTGCACATGTGAGAGTCGTCTTCAGAGATGTGGTATCTGAGCCAGAGAAATAAGATCACAGACAGAGAGAGAATATGAGAGCATATAGAGAATGAAGAGGTTCTGAGGTGTATGTCTATATTTAGATATTGGAATGTGGATGATGACCTAGCAAAGGAGGTTGGGAAGGATAGGTGAAGCCAGTAGAAGGAGAATCAGGAAAGATTTATGGTGGTGGTTGTTGGGTCATTTCAGTTATGTCTAACTCTTTGTGACCCCATTTTGGAGTTTTCTTAGCAGAAATACTGGAGTGCCATTTCCTTCTCCAGCTCATTTTACAGATGAGGAACTGAGGCAAATAGGGTTAAGCGACTTGCCCAGGATTGCACAGTCAGTAAGTATCTGAGGTCAGATTCCAAACCGAGTGCTCTAAAGAGAGAGGAGAGAATAACATCCCCTCATTTTGTGACAAAAGTTTCACAGAGCCTAAGATAGACTGAGTCAAGGCCATTGGATTTAACAAAAGAGATGTGTTAATTTTGAATGATAAAGAACCAAGGAAGCACAGCCAAGAGAAGAATATACACAATGAATGGAATAATGTAAACAAAAACAAAATTAAAAGGCATTTGAACTCAGATTAAATGCAGTGGCTGATTTTGGTCCCAGATAACAGATGATTAAACACATTTCCAATCTTTGATGGAGAGGTAGGACTAAGTGTGCAGAATGTCACACATGCTATCCGACCTAGTGCTATGTTAATCAGATTGCTTAACTTTTTGTTTCAATGGAGAACTATATGGAACAATGGAGGAAATGGGGATCAGTTGGCAAATAACTAGTATAAAAAAATCAAAATATATATTTTTAAATCATTAAAATTATTTCAAGTCTAAGCAAAAGAACTTCTTATTGAAAATTCTGCCTGTTTCTACCTCAGTAGCAGCAGAATTAGGTAACATTTATTCAACTCTTATATATACGCCTGGCATGCGCACACATGGACACACGGATACATACACACACACACACACACACACACACACACACACACACACACTATGAGATAGCACTTCAAGGAAAGTAGCTTACTTCCTATCTCAGGGTTTTCACTTAATCATTACCATATCTTGAAAATCTATAAGTTGTATTGTGCTATAAGAAACAACAAGCAGGATGGTTTCCTAAAAACCTGGAAAAACTTATATGAACTGATGCAAAGTGAAGTGAGCAGAACCAGAAGAACACTGTACAGAGTAACAACCACATTATACAATGATCAGTTAGGTGACTTAGCTATTCTCAGCAATGCAATGATCCAAGACAATCCCAAAGGACTCAGGACCACCAGAGAAAGAACTGTTAGAGTCTGAATCTAGGTCAAAGCATACTTTTTTTTAACTTTATTTTTCTTGGGTTGTATTTTGTTGTTGTTCTTTTCCTCCACAATACAGCTAATATGGAAATATGTTGCATGACTACAGATGCATAATCTATATCAAATTTCTTGCCTTCTCAAGGAGAAGGGAGGGGAGGTAAGGAGGGAGAGAATTTGGAACTCAAAATTATTTGAATGTTAAAAATTGTTTGCCCTATAGATGCTAAAAAATCCAGATTGTTTAGAATTCTGATTTATTCAGACTTTTTAACATTATTACTAACATTATACAAATCCTTCTCCTTACTCCATTCTTCACCAGTTCATCCAAGTCTTCTCAGTTTTCTCTGCCTTCTTCTTATTCATCATTTCCTACAGAACTACCATTCCACTATGTTTATATGCCATAATTTGTTCAACCATTCCCCAGTCAATGGCCACCCACTTTGTTTTAACATTGTTTGCCACCACAAAAAGCACATCTATAAATATTTTGCATATATAGTGTAGGGATTCTGTCTTTGACCTCCTCAGGGCATATGCCCAAATTGTGGTCTTTCAGAGGGGTAGAGGAGAAAGTAAAAACAAATTGGTGATCACATAGTTCCAAATTGTTTTCCAAAATGGTTGGATGAATTCGCAGTTCCCCCAAAACTGTTATGCAACTTTTGAATGGACCTTATTTATAGTAGTCATTGAGGTATTTCTTTTCCTCTGTATAGCTCTGACCACCTCCTTCATTCCTGGATTGTGATAAAAAGGGCAGCCAAGATATTTTCTCACTGTTGACTGTGGTCAGGGTAGGAACACTCATTGCACTCTAAGGTTACTTCTACAGCCTTGGGGTTTGGCCATTCTCATTGCTATTGCAGCAAGGGGTAGCTGGTATGACTCTAAAGAGTCATCTGGCCTACCTTCTCTGGCTGGGAGAATTGGGATGCTGTGGCTTTTTGGTGGTCAAAGACTGGCTTGGAGGAGCCTCAGAAGTGGCTGGTCACATTCTACTGAAAGTTAATAAGGCTGTGGTTTAATGAGTCATTCACCATCCCACTAAAAGTAGTTCTGACCCTTCACTGATGAAGTAACTTTCCATAGTCCAGTCACACACAAGTCACATTCACCACAAATCTCAGGAGTTGATGTTTCTCTAAATACTATCCACAAAAAAGACTTTTTCACACAATCAGAAATTCATAGGTTAGATTCAGAGCTGGAAGGGACCTTAGAGGCCATCTAACTAAACCCTCTCATTTTACAGATGAAGAAAGTGAAGCCCTTGGGGCAGCTAGGTGGCACAGTGAATAGAGCATCGGCCCTGGAATCAGGAAGACCTGAGTTCAAATCCAGCCTCAGACACTTAACACTTACTAGCTGAGTGACCTTGGGCAAGTCACCTCACCCCAATTGCCCTGCCTTCTATCCTCCAAAAAGCAAAAAAAAAAAAAAATGAGGCCCATAGAGATAAAGTAATTTCCTCAAGGTTGGGCCAGATGGCTTCTAAAGTCCCTTCCAACTTTTGATCTAGCTTTCCATGTTGTGTCCTAGGTAGCTTCCTACATTGCCTAATTCTTGTCCTGGGCCTATTGGAGAGGAAACCTGAATGTATAAACCAGAGGTAAGGAACCTGCAGCCTTGAGGTCACATATGGGCCTCTAGGTCCTCAAGTGCAGCCCTTTGATCAAGTCCAAATTTCACAGGACAAATCCCCTTAATAAAAGGATTTGTTCTGCAAAACTTGGATTCAATCAAAAGGTCACACCCAAGAACCTAGAAGGCCACATGTGACCTTGAGGCCACTGAAGACCAAAGCAGTTCTGATCCAAATTTCTTTAGGACGTCGGCCTCAAAGTACCCTTTTCAGGATCCTTAGTCAGCCAAGGAAAGATAATAGAACCCTGACTTGCCTCACAGAGGAGTTATGGTTTTATATTTCCAGAGGCAAGAACTCCATCATAATTATTAAAGTACAGTATAAGTAAAGAAAGGAGTATTTTAAAGAATGAAAATTATTTACCTCTCTAAAAGCATGAAACTCACTTGAATAATAATAAAATTCTAAGTTATTTAAGAGAAGACTTGGAGGAAAGGTAAAGATTATTTTTTCTTTCTCTATTCCTCACTTCCACATCTATTCCTCATTTTCACCTCAACTTCCAGTTCCTTTTTTCCCCTTTCTCCTCTCCCAGTGTATGAAGCCTACTGCATCCTCACTTTCCTATTTTCAAAATCTTGGCATGGATATTCAATTCAAATAGACACTGTCTTTTATTCTTGAATCCCTTATCCCCTAGTTCTATTACCACTCATTCCTTTCCAAACCCCAACACCAGGTTGCCCAAAGTTCAGACTCTCTAGTCCTAATTGGACATTGCTGATTTGATCTGCTCCAAGTTTCTTTTGGCTCTCACTACTACATAAAACTCTTTAATCTTCCTTGACTGATTCTATTATGGACAGCCAGTGAAAAAGCATGGAATCTGGAGATGCAATGGAATGTTTGAGGATTTTCAAGAAAGCCAGTATAGCTGAATTGGAGAGTACATGATGGGAAATAAAATGTAAGAAGACTGTAAAGGTAGAAAGGGGACAAATTGTGAAGAGCCTTACATGCCCAAAAGAAGATACTATATTTGACCTTGGAGATAATAGGGGTTCACTGAAATTTATTGAGTAGGTAGGTGACATTGTACTTTAGGGCTTGCACTTTGAGAAAATTATCTTGACATTTGAATGGAGGATGGACTAGGAGAGAAAAGCTGGAAAGACCAAACAGAAGACTTCACAGTCCAGATGTAAAAATGGTGAAAACCTGTACCAGAGTAGTAAATGTGTAAGTGGAGAGAAAGGTACAAATACAAGAGATTATGTGATGGTAGAAATAAGAGGAAAATTGTCACATTGTCAAACAAGAAGACAGATGAATTGATGAGTGAGTGTGAATGAGGAGATGAGGATGACATTGAGTCTGGGTATCTAGAAAGATCATAGTGCCCTTGATAGGAGGTATTGGTGGGGGTGAGATGGGGGCTGGAGGATAATGAGCTCCATTTTGGAAATGTTGAGTGTAAGATGTCTGTGGGACATTCAATTTGAGGTGTCAAATTGTGGTGATTAAAGACTGGCACTCAGGAGAGTAGTTAGAACTGGATATATAGAACTAGGAATCATCTACATGAAGATGACCGTTGAACAAGCCGATGAGATCATCAATGGACTATTATAGGAGAGGAAGAAAAGAGACCAAAACAGAGCCCTGTGGGAACTCACCATTAATGAGTGTGACCTGGATGAAGATTCAGCAAAAGAATCTGAGAAAGTGTGGCCAGACAGATAAGAGAACCAGGACCAGTGAAGCACAAAAACCAAGAGAAAAGAGAGTATCCACAAGAATAGGGTAATCAATAGTGTCTAAGGCTGCAGAGATGTCAAGAAGGATGATGACTCAGAAAAAACACTAGATTTGGCAATTAAGAAGTCATTGCTAATTTTGGAGAGAACAGTTTCGGTTAACTTGATGAGAGTAAAGGCCAAATTACAGATTTAAAAGTGAATGAGAGGAGAGTTGGTAGCACTGAGCATTGATGGCTGTCTCAAAGAGTTTAGTCATGAAGGGGAGGAGAGTTATACTCAAGACATTAGATTAAATGAGGGTGTTTTTAAGGATGGAAGAGCTTGTAGGCAGCAGGGAAACAGCCAGTAGATAGAAATTAAAGCTTATTGATGAGAGATTAGGGATGGGAGTAGGGAAATCTTCCACAGAAGACATGATGGAATGAGATCAGATGTATGTAAAGAGGAGTTGGCCTCAGGAAGGAGAAGGGCCATCTCTTTGTGTGAAATAAAATGTAGTGGGGAAAGGTATCTGAAAAAATGTGAAATGAAGAGGAAGGAGAAGAGGGAGCTCTCAGGGAAAAGTCTCAATTTTTGGATTAAAGTACGAGATCAAATAGTCAGCTGAGAAAGTGGGAGAAAGATTTGCCACAGGAGGCACTGTGATGAACGGTTTAGTGAATCAGTTAGGAAGATAGTGATTGCCTTGCTGCAGTGACAATTTAGATGAGATTATGTAACAAATTTATAGTGAGTCTAGTCGACAAAGTTTTGTGATTTTATCCCTCTCTGTCTATACTCAATGGATGATGAATATAATTCAAGATATGTCAAGGTATGATCAGTGACAGGACAAAGGCGGCAATGGACTCAAGTGTAGAAGACAATATGGTGTTGAATTGATTTATCAAAGAATAGATATAAGGAAGGGAGAAGAGTGTAGCTTGTATAGGGATGATGGCCTGGGAAAGAACTGAGGAGTGGCAGCACTGGAGGTCTCAAAGAGTATGAAGAACAGGTGCCCAAATATTTATGACAGAGGGTAGAATGGAATGCATAAGGATTATGATCAGATGAAGTCATGTTAGTTTATTAATGTGGAAGTTGAACACTTGTGGGTTATGACAAGATCAAAGATCTGATCATTTCTCTGTGTGACTGATTTGAAAGGGAGTAGTACATCAAATTTAGTAAACCGAGGAACTGAGAAGTTAGGGTACTTGAGGGTGTATCAATATATATGTCAAGGTCTCTGAATTCAGGGGTAACAGTTGGGGTGGCGAAAAATATTGTGACCTAATCACTGAACTCCATGAGAAAGGATGGATAATATCACGAGTATTGATAGATAACAGAATCTTGATTGGGGGATAAATTTCAACTGAATGAACCTCAAGGGAAGCAAGGTTATCGAGGGATGGTAGTAGGAGGAAAACCTGGAAACAGCAGGTGTTGGGTGAAAGTACTAGAAAAGGCAGCCAGGGATGCAGTGCCAGCAGGAGAGAGCCAGATCTCATTCAGAGTCAGGAGATAGAGGAAGTGGGAAAGGAAAAGGTTTATGGATAAGGCAAAGTCATTCATTATGAAGCAAGCATTCCAGAAAGCACAAGAGAAAGGGGTAAGTAAATCTGGAGTAGGACATGGCAGGGAGAAGATGTTGAGTGGAATGGGAGTAAAAAAGCAAGCACTGAAGGGTGAAGAATGATATTTGTGCAAAGCCAGTGGTTCATAATTAGTGGGATGGGTAAATTCTAACAATTAGGAATGAGTCAAGGCCTAGTTGCATTGGCTAGAGAGAGGTTCTTTGAGGGAGGCAGGTAATTAGCTTGTTCCCTTCATCAATGCCAAATCAGGCAAGTGACAGTGATGTATCCTGCAAGGCTCAGGATAGCTTACTTCATAGCATGCAGAAGTAGGTAAAGGTATGGCCTGGAAGAGTTCTGACAAGTTTCAGGAGCTGGTAGTTAAAGATGGTCTGAAGAACCTCTGAGGCACTGGAGAAAGCCATAGGGCAAGTCAGAGGCCAGGGCTCCCTAGGAAGGCTCTGGAGCAAAGAGACCAGAAGCACATGGCCTGCATCTGCAGCTGACACAAGCTTCTCTCAGGAGCACTCTCTTCTCCCTAAATCCATACCTCAAATCTTATTGAAATCATGTCCTACTCTTTCTTCCTTATTTCTGCATCTCATGAAAAGGAAGTTTTGTCAGAATGTCAAAGCCAAGCCCTCTATTTATGCCCTTGATCCCCCATCCCCTCCCATCTCTTCTGGAAGAGATCTTTCCTTCTCTCCCTCTCTTCAGGATTTTCCCCTGCTGCCTACAAGTATGCTCAGGGTCCCATTCCCCCCCAAAATTTTCATTTGTTCCCATCATTCTTTCAAACTCTTATCCTATATTTCTCCTTTTCAGCATAGCAATTAGAAAAGGCTATCTGGCTTTACTCTTTCTTTTACTCTCATTCATTTCTCAATCCCTTGCAATCTGGTTTCTGACCTCATCATCCAGCTGAAATGACTCCTTCCAAAGTTACCAAAGGTCTCAATTGCTAAATCCCAAAGCTTTTCTCAGGCCTTCTTCTTGACCTCTCTGAAGCATTTGATAGTGTTGACTGGGTCCTTTCCCTAGATAATCTCTTCTACTTTTGTGAGACTTCGCTCTCCTACTTCACCTCCCCCTTATCTGTTCTTTGGTCAAAGATGTCATCAAGCCCAATCCTCTCATTTTGCAGCTGAAAAACTGAGGCCCAGGAAAGTCAGGTCATTTGCAGAAGGTCACCAAGATTTGAATTAAGGTTTTGTGAATCCATGTTTAGTCCTTTTACTACCCTACTGGGTTGTTCCTCTGAGTTCACTTGCCACCTTTATGCAGATAAGTCAACGTCTCTAGAGCCAACTTGATCTCTCTCAGCTTCTATAGTAGCAAACCAGTCATCTATTGGAAATCTTCAGTGGAATATCCCATAGACATCTCAAATTCAACTTGATGTCTTGCCACTGGACTCTGATGACTCTGGAGGAGAGAGTGATGCTTATGACTTTTTGTCATTCTGCCTCACTTAAACTCAATTCACAAGCAGTTGAGATATCACCCTCCTGATGTTATCGATCCTCTTTGAGAATGAAGGGACAACCACCACCAAAATGGACCTTCTCCCTTCACCCCAACCCCAAAGAGGATTGGGTCCAACTCTGTTGCTTACTACCTGTATGACATCGGTCAAGTTGCTTAACTTCCATGAGATTCAGTCTCTTCATCTATAAAATAAGAGGATTAGACTAAATTAAGACTGAGGTCTCTTCTAGCATTAGATCTATGATCTCATGATCCTAATTTTTGTTGAGGTCAACACCATCCCTGTAGCCAACCACCTTTGCAATGTTGGAGACATCTTCAACTTTTCTCTCTCCCTTACCTGCCATACCCAGTTGCTAAGTCAAGGATTGTGCTAGTAAATGTTTAATAACCACCTTTCTTTCTCTCTCTCTCTCTCTCTCTCTCTCTCTCTCTCTCTCTCTCTCTCTCCCTCTCCCTCTCCCTCTCCCTCTCCCTCTCTTTTTTTTTTTTTGCTTTTTGGAGGGCAATTGGGGTTAAGTAACTTGGCCAAGGTCACATGGCTAGGTTTTTGTTTGTGTGTGCATTAAGTGTCTGAGGCCGGATCCGAACTCAGGTCCTTCTGACTCCAGGGCCAGCGCTCTACTCATTGTGCCACCTAGCCACCCCCAATAACCACCTCTCTTGAGGGGAAAAAATGTATGTAGAACACATTTTTTATTTTAATTTAATATTTTATTTTATCCAATTACTTGTAAAAAAAAAACAATGTTTAGCATTCATTTTTTTAAAAATGTTTTGAGTTCCAAATTCTCTCCCTCCTCCTCAACCCCATTAAGAAGTCAAGCAATTTGATTTAGGTTATACATGTGCAGTCATGCCAAACATATTTCCATATAACACACAAATTCAATCTGTGTTATTCATATTTTCTCTGTCACTTTCTTAAGTGATGGAGTTGTCCCAGAGATTGACAAACTATGGCCTGAAAACCAAATCAGACCCATCACTTATCTTTATCAAATATCCTCAAGCTAAGGATGGTTTATACATTTCTAAATTTGATAAAACTTGATTTTTAAATGCAAAAACCAGAGATGTACAAGAACGGGCCTCTGGCTGGATTTAATTTGCTGACCTCTGGCTAGACAATAAACAAAGCAATAAATCAGGCATTGATTTATAGATAGTGTCTGCTGATTTCAAAAGGTTTAAGTGTTCACACTGAAAATTTAGTAATCAGTGGGTTCCAATTGGCTGCAGCACACCCCTGGCCAAGTTCCATAGACTCTACCTCTTATTGCTTTTAAATTGTGTCCAATTTATTGTGACCCCATTTAAGGTTTTCTTAGCAATGATACTGGAGTGGTTTTGCCATTCCCTTCTCCAGTTCATTTTACAGATGGGGAAACTGAGGTAAACAGGGTTAAGTGACTTGCCCAGGATCACACAGCTACTAAGTATCGGAAGACAAATCTGTGTCTGTGTCTGTGTCTGTGTGTGTGTGTGTACCTAGGTAGTACAGTGGATAGAACACTGGACCTGGAATCAGGAAGACTTGAGTTCAAATCAAATCTGGTCTCAGATATTTACATGTTGTGTGACCTTGGGCAAGTCACTTAACCCTGTTTGCCTCAGTTTCCTCATGTGTAAAATAAGCTGGAGAAGGAAATGGCAAGCCACTCCAGTATCTTTACCAAGAAAACACCAAATGGAGTAACAAAATTGAGACATGACTGAAACAACTGGACAACAACAAAAACACACACACATAATATGTCCCTTTCTAGTTACACAGTCACATACCTCAAGCCCCCAACTTAGGCCTTCATCAACTCTTACCTGAGCTGTTCAATGGTTTCCTAATTGGGACTCAGCTTCCAGTCTGTCTCCTTCTTAATCTATCTTCCACACAAATGCCAAAAATAATCTTCCTGAAAAGCAAGTCAGACCTTGCATAGAAACCTCTCTGGTTCCCCGTTGCTTCTAGGATAAAATAGATTCCTCATCTTGGCAAGAAACAGCCTTTATAATCTAGCTCAAAATTGCCATTCCAGGCTTATTTTCCATTACTCACCTTGATGTAAGAATCTAAATTCTTGCCCAACAATTCTGTTGCTCCAAGTCAGTATTCCATCTCTCATCTCCATACCGTTACACAAGCTGTTCCCCATATCTAGAATGGACTCCCCTCCTCACCTCAGCCCCTTAAAATCTCCAACTTCTTTAAAAAATCAACTTGAGTGCACTATCCTAAGGGGTGCCCTCTACCTCCTCAAAACATCGTGGGTATCTTTATCTATGTACACATGGCATTTTCCCATTCCCAGGAGAATGCAAACTCCTTGAGGACAAGGCCAATTTTTCATTTTGTCTTTGCAGGCCTGGCAATAATCATCATGCCTTCAACACAGCTGGTCCTTAATAAATTGCTGAATTGGATACCAGAGAAAGGCATGAATAACAAATAGGAGGAAACTCAACTTTGGAAGAACAAAGAGAGTAATCCTGTGGTGGATTTATGGTCAACAACTGAGGTTTCTTGGGAAATCAACTTCCTCTCGAAAAATTTCTCACTTCTACCTTCACAGACCTTGGTTATGCCAAATCTGAAGGCCCAGCAGCAGCCTGGGTCAGAGAAAGAGAGGATAGTTTGTTGATAGTACTCCAAGAGCAACACACCAGAATGGGAAAGGTAATGTCAGAAAGGGCAAGTGGACACAAGCCATTGGCAGCCACCTTGTGACCAGGCTATAGCCATTAGGATAAATATATCATCTTTCCCTCAGGGAAGGTAAAGCAGTGGTCACAATGGGTAAAGGCTCCAGGAGGGGAAAAAGTGCCTTTGCTCTGGAAATTAATTTAGTGATCGGTATCAGATGCCATTACCAAAACAGTTCTATATTCAAATGGGATTACCTTAGTCAAATTAACTCCATTCAAGGTGAAGAGGAAGGTTAGAAAATTTTATCCAAAGACTTAAAGCTGGAAAGAACCTTAAATATCATGGGCTTTTGGATTTGGAGCTGGAAGGGAATTTGAAGGGCAACTAGTCCAACACCATCATTTTTCAGAGAAACAACAGATCTAGCAGCCTAAGCAAGATCACACAGCATTACCAGAACTAGGATTTGAAAGTAAGTCCTCTGAAAATCACAAGATTATTCAAAACAGCATGGCATAGTGGTAGCAGTGATTGGCTTGGAATTTGGAATTAAAGGACCCCCTGGGTTCAAAGTCCAGTTCTGTGTGACCTCAGACAAATCATTTACCCTCTCTAGGTTTCAAGTTCTTCAGCTGAAAAATAAGAGGGTTGGACTAGCTGCCTATAATTCTAATAGTCTCTGATTCTACAGAGGGGAACTCTGGAGAGTAAAGAATACCCTCTAAAACATCCCTACCAAGTGGTCATCAAGGCTTTGCCAGAAAATCCCTAGTTAAAGGGAGGACCTCAAAGCTCAAATCTACTATTGGATAATGCTGTTAAGTTTCCTTAAGTCAAAACAACATCTGCCTCCCCATAACTTTGGTCTATTGTTCTGATTTCTTTCCCCTGGATACCAAATCAAAACAAGCCTAACCTCTCTTCCATATGATGGCCTTCCAAATATTAAAAATAGCTATTATATTCCCCCTGTTTTCCTTTGGGATAGTCTCAATTCCTTCCATCAGTCTTCCCATGGATACTCTCACCTCTCTGGGTTTTCATGGCATTGCCCTCTCCTGCTTTTTTTTTCCCTGTCTGATCATTTCATCTCAACCTCCTTTGCTAAGTTATCACTCATATCACCCCTCCTAATTGTGGGTCCTCAAGTTTCTGCCCTGAGCCCTCTTCTCTCTATGCTTTCTTTCTCTTGATGTTTTCATTAGCTCCTACAGGATTATTATCTCTATGTAGATGGCCCAACACATGTAGGTATGTATGTGTACATATGTGTGTATGTGTGCATGTGTGTATGCATATGTGTGTATATATGCACAACACATATTTATATATACCCTATATATGCATATATGTGCAAGTGTATTTTTTAGTGTAACATTGACAATCTTATTATTAGATACATTTCAAACTGAATGTCCCAGAGACATCTCAAACACAGCATATTCAAATTAGAATTCATTATCTTTCACCCCCAAACTTGTAAATGTTAAAAAAAATTCCTATTTCTGTCAAGGACATCACCATTGTTACAGTTTTCCAAGCTTGTATCCTCAATCTCTAACTCTCCCTCATCCACATATCCATTCAGTGGCAAAATCTTGCCATTTCTACCATCTCCTGTATCCCACCTCTTTTCTCTTCTCACAAAACCATTACCTTATCCCTCATCACCTCACCCAAACTATTGCAGTGGCCTCTTAATTGGTTTCCCTGTCTCAAGTCTTTTCCCTCTCTATTCTTTTCTCTACACAGCTATCAAAGTGATTTTTCTCTAAGTAAGGTGAAACTATGTCATTCCTCTGCTCAATAAATTCCATTGGCTCCCTATTGCCCCCAGAATAAGGGTTCTTAAGCTGGGGTCTGTGAACATTGAAGATAGATAGATAGATAGATAGATAGATAGATAGATAGATAGATAGATTAGATAGATATAAAGAGACATACATACATATTATATATGTGTGTTAACATACATATGCATGCATATATACATCTATTTAACTATGTATTCAATGTAATTTGTTCACTCTGTAACTCTACATATTTTATCTTAGGCATTTAAAACCGTTGTTCTAAGAAGGGTTTCACCAGACTACCAAAGGAGTATGTCACAAAAAAAGTTAATGAGCCCTACTCTGTATTAAAATACAAATTCCTCTGTTTTGCTCTCAATGTCCTTCATAATCTGACCCCATCATATCTTTCTGGTTTCATTATACATTAATCCCCTTTCCATTCTCTATGATCCAGCCAAATTGTCATTTCTTCCTCACGCAAGTATCCATCAGCCATCTCTGAACATTTTCACTGGCTATCCTTAATGTCTGGAATGCATTCCTTCCTCATTTCCACCTTACAGAATCCCTGTCTTGTTTCAAGATGCTTCTCAAATACCATCTACTACAGAAGCCTTTCTGGATCCTCTCAATTGCTAGAACCTTCCCTCTATAAATACTTTGTATTTTTTGTGTTTATTCTACATATATTGATTCTTCATATATTTATACATGTACATATTGTCTACTTTGATAGAATGTAAGCCCCTTGAAGGGCAGCTAGGTGGCACAGTGCATAGAGAATCAGGCTTAAAATCAGGAAGAGTTTTCCTCAGTTCAAACCTGGCCTCAGACACTCACTAACTCTGTGACCCTGGGCAAGTCACTTCACCCATTTGCCTCAGTTCCTCATCTGTAAAAATGAGCCAGAGAAGGAAACGGCAGACCACTCCAGTATCTCTGCCAAGAAAAGGGGATCACAAAGAGTCAGAATGACCGAAATGGCAGCCACCTTCCCTTTCTAATCTATTCTCCACACATCTATCAAAGTTACTTTTTCCTAAGCACAGATGAAACCATGTCATTCCTCTACTCAATAAATTCCATTGGTTCCCTATTGCTCCCAGAATAGAGGTTCTTAACCTGGGGTCTGTGTACTTAGAGATACAGATAGATAAATACACACACACACACACACACACACACACATATATACACATATTGAATATGTGACTGATATACCTGAGCAATAACCACACAAGCCCCTTGAAAGTGGGGATTTATCATTTTTCTTCTCTGATTTGTGCCCCCAGCATTTGTCACGGTTCCTAGCACACAGTTAACACTTAACAAATGCTTGTTGATGATCACAACACAGTCCCAAGACACTTTGTCATCTGATCACTCTACCTTGCCAAAGTTTTTCCTAACACATGCACCATGAATGAAAAACAAAACTTCATGTTTTAGTAAGACTAGGACAGAGTGGGGTGGCTAGGTGGCACAGTGAATAGAGCACTGGCCCTGGAGTCAGGAGAACATGAGCTCAAATCTGGCCTCAGACTCTTAACACATACTAGCTATGTGACCTTGGGCAAGTCACTTACCCCCAACTGCCCCTCCACAAAATAAGTCAAAAAAAAACCAAGACTAGGACAGAGCAGAGCATCATCTCCCATGTTATGAACACTTATCTCATACACTCATAGGCTCATATATTTAAAGTTGGAAGGGTCCTTAAAGGTTATCTAGGGCAGCTCCTTTTTACAGATTAATTAACTGAGACACAGAAAGGTGAGTGCTACTTGCTGGAGATCACCCATAGTAAGTAGCAGAGCTGAAATTTGGAGTCAGCTCTCACAGGCTTGCAAAAGGCATGAGTATTAGCAAATCACTACAAATCAGGACTTGATGTATTGTTTTGTTGATTGACTAGACTTAATAAGGTATTAATTATGCAGAATAAACTTAAAAGTGTATTCACATACAGGTTTGGTTTTTTTCTTGGAGAGTTGCTCATTAAATATTTACCAGAATACCCCTCTATTGATCTAGAAATATTGCTTGAGCTCAGCCTGACTGCAGTAGAAGGTTTATGGAATGAAGTCATCCTCAGACTCAAGGTCTGATGACTATGCACACATAGATAGGTAGGTAGGTAGATAGATAGATAGATAGATAGATAGATAGATAGATAGATAGATAGATAGATATAGATAGATAGACAGACACACAGATAAATAGACAGATAGCTGATGTTTATATAATGCTTTAAGATTTGAAAAGTATATTACATTCATTATATAATTTGAGCCTCACAACACCTGATTCAAGCCCAGGTCTCCTGATTTCTAATTCCTTCAAGTCTTCAAATCAATTCTCTTTATACCTCAATAAATTGATTCTCTCTCTCTCTCTCTCTCTCTCTCTCTCTCTCTCTCTCTCTCTCTCTCTCTCTCTCTCATAGCCTTAGACAAAATTAAACTCCTTCAAAACTAGTAGCACCTTGAATTCAGATAACATAATATAGACCTTATGCCCTAGCAATCTATATTATTACTAATTATCTTAACAGATAATCATAACAACAAATTGAAGCCCTTTGAACTAACTGTTCTTCAAGGTCTTGCACCAACCCCAGTAAAATGTAAATTACTCCAATAGAATGCAGACTACTTTAAAGAAGGGATTACTCAGCTTTTGGTCACTGGCCGATCAGGGCCTTGAACAGTGCCTGACACATTTCTTTCCATGTCTATGATTTCACTAGTCTAGGGAACTCCCAGTAAGGAATCTCTCCCGTTACTGTAGATGGGCATTCATTCTGAAATCTGTAGAATTAGATGGTTGCCTGTGGCCCTGAGTCACATAGCTAGTAGATACCATAAGGAGAATTTAAATCTAGATCATTCAGACTCTGAGACCAACACTCTGTCCTTAGTCCATACCTTCACTCATTCCTGGCACATCATGGCTGCTTTAGCAAGCACATAAGTGCTGACTGAATTGAATTTTTTTCACTGATTTCACTGATCTCACCTCTTATTAATTTGTTGTTGTTCAGTCATTTTCCAGTCATGTCCTTAATGCCATTTTTCATCTAGAACAAATCTCCTTGCCATTCCTCCAGTACACACACACACACACACACACACACACACACACACACACACATCACATGCATACACACCATACACACACACACACACACACACATGCATGCCATATATACACAATTACAAGGTATCAATACTTCCACTTGTAATGACCTCCCATCTTCCACTTTGCCAACGTATATTGCTCAAGTTCCTTAAGGCTCGGTTTAAACTAATCCCCACATGAAACCTCTCCAGATGCAAAGCTCGATCAGCACAGATCACTTTCCTTGCACTGCACTCATGTGCACTTGTTTCTATGTTGCTTCATGATTTTTCCCCTTATGTATATGTTCTGTGGCCTCAACCACATCCTAGACTACTTGACTGAAGGGGGATTCCATCTTCTATTTCTTTGGTTAACACTGCACACACACACACACACACACACACACACACACACACTCACACATGCATGCAAGTACAACTGTTCTTGTACAGAACTACACTCAAGATAACTGAATTTGAAGCTTCTCTGCACCTACTTAATTTTTTATGAATCCACATATTCTAGCCATGGAAGATAGCTCAGTCTCAAAATGGGCTCCAACTGAAAGAAATTGGGCTAGAGGAAAAGATTTTTTTTTCTTCAGTATATGGCAAGCTTTAGGTCTCAGGCTGTCTGTACATTGCAGTCTAGGATAACCAGAGTGCAAAATACAGAGGTGGGACCTTGAGTGTTCTGTTCAAGTAACTGCAAGTAGGGCAGTGGAACTAGATTGTACTGCATAGAGGGAAGTTGTTGTTTGTCCTTCGTTTTCAAAGAGGACCAATGATATCACAGGATGATGTCTTGACTCATGAATGAATTGGATTCAAGTGAGGTAGAGTTATGCAAAGTCATCAGCCTTACTCTCTCTTCCAGAGTCATCAAAGTCAAATGGCTAGAAAAAAGTCAGGATGGCTGGCAATGATCCACTATTCAATGGATGACCTCGGCATCTTCAATGTCTGACCAAGCTCTGAGCACTTCACAGCACCTACTTCAGCCGCCTTCATAGCCACTGGAAAAAATTGTTCTCATACACCCATTCCATCTACATGCTTACAGTAGACATCCCCCTAACTCACCAAAGGGTTTGAGACCTGTGAGTTATCTTTAGCCTAGTTTAGCCCATCTAGCAAGATGGTCTTACCAGGGTGTGGCTGTTTCTTGGAGTCACAGGTAAAAGTTGGGTGAATTAGGTCAACACCAAAGCTGGATGAGCAGCCTTTCTCCTGAACACCCCACATACCCAATGGAGGGAAGTAAAGGGTCCAGGTTGTGAAGAGTTTTAAATGGCAGCCAGGAGTCTATATTTTATCTTGCAGGTGATAGGGAGCCACTAGAGTTTATTGAATGGGGTGTGGGATGGGGTGATATATTCAGACCTATACCTTAGGAAAGTCACTTTGGCAAGTGAATGGAGAATAGACTAGAATGGGGAGCTACTTGGGACAAGGAGACCAAATAGCAGGCTATTGCAGTAGTCCAGGAGTGGTGGTCTTTGTTCTAAAATTCTTTGATGGGCTTGAATTAAATTCATTGAAATTTCTTTTTATAGATTTCATCTTTAGTTACTTACATAAGCTCTTAAGGACAATGACTATTTTTGGTTTGGGTTTTGTATCCCCAGCACCTTGCATAGATAGCAGGTATTTTTTAAAGTATTTGTTGAATTTCTTTGACTTGAATCTATAAATAAGGCATTGGAAACAGATAATTTCTGAGTTTGCTTTCAATTCTAATAAAGACGTGAAAGTCCATCAAGAAGTGATTTTAAGGTTCCAGTTATATACAGAACTCTGTAAAAGGTAAGATCCAAAGTAGATCCAAAGATCCAAAAGAAGGGAAAGACATGGAAAAAGAGAAAAGTAGGCTAGAATCAATAAAGACAACCCCAAAAAAGCACAATAAAATAGCTTTTCCCATACCCAGGAAGTCTCAGATTATACATAAGCTAGGCTAAACTCCAGAATTCTAGAAAATGAATAGTTCACATTGTTCACCCATTGCTCAACTCACTTCTAGTAGAGTGAGTCTTTGAGTCAGGAGTTATAAACATTTTTGTGTGTGTGTCAAGTACCCTTTTGGAAGTCTAATAAATTCTTCGGGTAATGTTTTTAGGTACATACAATAAAATACATAGGATTACCAAGGAAACCAACTCTATTAAATACACTTGTCAAAATATGTGTAAAGTTATCCCTTCCATATTGCAACTTTCCCCATCATGGTTTTGATATATCACAGATCAGCATAAGAAATTAAATGGGAATTTGGGAGGAGTTTTGCAGAAACAGAGACAATACAGAAAAAGTTGAGAACCTCAGAAAGGCAAAAAATATGTATAAAATATCATATAATATCAACATAATTTATTTTTAATACCATTATAGTTCAGACTTCTTCTCTAGTATGAAGGGAGGGCCAAAAAATTTTATGCAAATTTCCTAGATTGCAGGGGTATCATGTCCCAAACTCCCATGATGTGGAAGGGATAACTACATTTTTTTAAGTTCATGGATTCCAGGTTAAAAACTCCTGCTCTAGAAAAAAACTGGGTTACTCAGGACTTGAAACCCATCAAAAAATAGGGCATGGATTAGACTCTAGTGTGAATTGGAACTCTTAATCAGTATTTTACCATTCAGTGATTTGTCACTGACAGGGCCTCTGACTACATCTCTGCATGGTTGGTTTGTCACAGGGATGTAATGGTAATGGGAGTTTGAAGATCTTCTCTGCCCCTTAATAGACCTAAGGGAATTTGAAGATCTTCCCTGCCCCCTAATAGGAGGAATGTAATCACATAGAGCCTGTGGTAGAAGGAGTTTGCTAAAGGGTGGAACAGAGCCCATAGGAAGCTGGGAGTCAGAGCAGTTAAAGCTGGAAGGAGGAAAGGACACAACCAAGGATACAGCTAGGCTTGTGAGTGTTTGACCCCTGCTATGACAGCTGGGCTTGTGAGTGTTTGTTTGTGGGGAGACTAAAGGATGGTGTGGCTCCCTGCTGTGCTATGGTGTATTAATTTCTTTGTTACTATGATGGATTAGACTTCCTGGTGTTGGGATTCTGTTTTCTGGTTTGGAGATTTGGTTTTCTAGTGTCTGAATAAATGTTTTGATTCTGTCTTCTATATGGAGAGTCTGATATATTTTGCCATTGAGAACTGTGCTAGCATATTCATAGTCATTGTCAGTGCTGTGAATATTATGTTGGTCCTACAAGGGCAAAGGGGGTAGATTTTCAACCAATCCTTGAAAAGAGCATCATTCTCTGGTGTCCTTCCTCTCTCTTGGGCTCTTTGGTCTCATAGCCACTCCTTCCCATTGCCATGCCCCTCGAAGGTGCTATAATACATATCCTTTCTTGATCCCCACTGGCCACTAAAACCAAAGGGACACAAGAGGCAAGAGTGGAGCCACATTGTGGTGAGACCAGGATCTACACATGCCACCTCAGGAATCTGTAGACCGACCAAAACCTAGGAACCAGAAATATGCTTTAGCACTGAAGTTCTACTCACAGAAACTCATCTGTCCTTGTCGACTAATTTTCAATGGGTTTCATATGAGGAAAAAGAAGATTCCACTTTGGTTACGTGGTTCCAGAAGTGACAAGCCCACATGGGATGCAAAATAATGATCATGATGATGTCACATTTAGTTAGACTCCGAGGTTTACAAAGTGCTTTTAATAGAGTATTTAATTTGATCCTCATGGTGATCCTGTGTCAGGGGTGGGGAACCTATGGCCACATGTGGCCCTCTAGATCCTCAAGTGCAGCCCTCTGACTTAATACAAACTTTGGCCACTCTTAAGGAAAGAGAGCGCCATATGTGGTCTTGAGGCCACAGGCTTCCCCACACACATGCCTGTTGTGTAGTGCCATTATTACCTTTATTTTGCACATGAGAAAACTGAGCCTCAAAGAAATTTGGGGATTCTCCAGCACCTTTCCCCTTCCTTTAACTTCTGGAAGTGTAACAGTGATTATGAAAAAATAACAAGGAAATGTTGGAGTTCAATGCCAGGTGCAAGAGGAATAAAAGATACTGTGGGTGTTTTGTCCTCTTTATGGCCATGGTTCTAAGTGAGTCAGTGATGCTGCCCCCCAAGGCCATCAGGTGGTGAGGGGTGGAGTACATGGTGAAATGCAGGTCACAAGGGGAAGGCAGACCAAACCAGGAATATCTGGGGGCCTGGAATGCAGAGACTCCTCCGCAATCAGGAAGGATCCAAGAGTGAGTGCTGAGAAGAAGTCTAAGGATGTGTGGGTCTTGTGGGAACAGAGTAGTCATCAAGATGTAAGGCAGGCAGCACCAAATGTGGTGGGAAGAGGCATAATTCTAGCAGAATTCTTAGGCAGAAGGTGGACAGAGGTCCGAACAGGTAGGTATTAGGTGTCTCTGGGAGGTCTGACATCAGGTGGCAGAGGATAAAGACATAGGAGCTGTGCCTCTGTAACTGGCTTGGGGCCCAATAGCAGCAACCACATTGGCATACCCAGGACGGCTGCTAACACAGGTTCTTAGATCTGCTTTACTGGGAAATATAGCTGTTCAAGGGGTCAACAATATTTTTTAATCACATTCACTAGTTCAGGGTAAAAGTCAGCACCCTGAACTTCAGAGAAAATATAAGCAGAGAAATAAAGACCAAAAGAGAGGGGCTCTGACTACCTGAATCAACTATACACTTTACATACACCCCTGAATCAAGAGAGCCTTCACATCTGAGCAGTCAGAGAGCTCTGAACATATGGCCGCTCAGAATTTCAACCAGAGAATCACAAGATATTTCTCATAAGCGAGCCCCCAAAGTAAAATACCAACTCAGAGTATATATACACTTCTTAGAGTCAGAAGGTATCACAACCCTCCTGAATCAGTATCTAATTAGAAATTAGCAAAAGGTGTGAAAGCCTTCCTATAAGCAAGCCTCCCCTTAATGAGCTCCACATGAGGCCTAGTAAGGGTGTGAGGGGAGAGAAGATCTTAAATCCCATTAACATTCCAGGCCCTGAGGGTACTAACTGGAGAAGCAAATGAGATAAAGCACTTTGAAAATCTTAAGCTACATAAATTCTGTTATTCATATTTTTCTTAATAATATCATTATTAGCATTAAAGCAATTCTCTAGAACTGTGATTCCGAGCAAGATATTCAAGCAGGAAATGGATGTAGGTTAGAGGAACAAAACAGTTTTTCAATCTGGGGATCAAGATGGAGACTTAATCAATTGCTAGAACCAGGATAGGAGGTCAGTATGAGACTAATTAGCAAAAAAGGACTTAATGATGATTGTCTAAATATAGAGCCAAATATCCCCTTGCCTGGAAGCTGGATTGACTCCAGGACTAGAGGCAGGTGATTGATAACTCAGCCCAGCTAGAAGAATGTGAAGGACAAAATGTGAAACTGTTCTGTGTTGGTCTAGAGGTGTCAGAGGGAGTGTTGGGTGAGAGGGACTGCTATAACAAGGTCAGTAAGGCTAGGACAGTGGACAGTGGTGGCCTCTGATTGGAACTATTGTTCTTTCCTCTTTCTCTCCCTACTTGCCTAATCTATGCCTTTTCATAAGTCAACAAACCCAGTCTTCACTTGAATAGGAATCTCCTCAAAAACACATGTCACAAGTGGTCATTCAGCCACATCTTGATGACTTCGAAAGGTGGCTCATTACCTTCTGAGGCCATCTGCTTCATTTCTGGACCAAAGTGTTAGGGGCATTTTTTTTACATATTGAACCTAAATCTGCCTCCCTACAAATTCTATTCATTGCTCCTCCTTTTGCAGTCTGAGACCAACAAAATGAGTCTAATCCCTCTTCCATATGAAAGTCCTTCAAACACTTTAAAGCAATTATCACTTCCCCTTAAACCTCTTCTTCTCCAGGAAAGAAATCTCTAGTCCTTTCAATCAGTATTCCCATAGTGCAGGCTCCAGCTTCCTATACATACTCCAGCTGATCAATGTCCTTCTTAAAATGTGGTATCCAGAACTAAACATGGGAGAGGGAGTTCAGGGGGAAAGTCAGCACCCTGAATTTCAAGCAAAGTATAGTAATCCAATTCATCAATTAGTATTTATTAAGTACCTATTTTCTGTGTCAGGTACTATATTAAGATACAAAGAAAGACAAAAAAAGAGTTCCTGCCTTGGAGGAGCTCATAACAAAAAGATTTAGAATCTAAAGGAAATCTATCGCCTCCTTGGTTCTTAAAAGGATACTTCTCAATTTCATAAGTTCTTTCTACTGGGATGTTTCACTTGATTCATACTGAACTTGAATTCCATTAAAACATACAGATCTTTTTCACAAGAACTATTGTTCAGTCACACCTTCCTCATTACGTACTTGAGCAACATCCTTCTAATTGGGCTCTCCCTCGATAACCATCCTCCACATATCTGCCACTTATTAAAGTGCAGATCAGAAATGGCACTCTCCAACTCAAAAATCTTCAGTGGCTTCAGGATATGATACAAGCTCCTGCATTTCACACTGGAAGTCCTTCATGCACTAACTCCAGTTTACCCCACCAGATTCATTTCATAACTCCCTTCACACTCTCTCTATATTCCTGCCAGAACTACCCTATTTTGTTATTCCCCTAACTTGATATGACTCATAGCCTGGGGCATCCAGGGGAGAGGACCTTCCCACAAGAACCTAGATTCAACATGAGATGGAGACCAACACTCAACAGTAGATCAGATTTTTTTTTCTATCGCTTTCTGGCTCATAATGTGCCTACCCCAGATTAGAACTCCAGGGAAATTTCTAAAACAAAATTTAGGTGTGTCTTATGTCTAGAATCCCCTTCAAAATGTCAGTAGCATTTTCCCTTGCAGAAATGTCATTCATTGTATAAAATAGGGTTTTTTCAGTAGTTTCAGTCACGTCCCACTCTTCATTACTCTATTTGGGGTTTTTTGACAAGGATAATGGAGTGGTTCCCCATTTTCTTCTCCAGTTCATTTTACAAATGAGAAAACTGAGGGTTAAATAACTAGCTCAGAGTTACACAGCGATTAAGAGTCTGAGGTCAGATGGAACAGAGGAAGATGAGCCTTCCTCACCACCTAGCTGCCCCATAGGAATCAGGTACAGGACAGTTATTTATTTTCTCTACCACAGAAGATGCTTAAGACACAAAAGACTTACAAGCATGTATTAACAACCACAGAAACATTCCTGCCCAGATGGCTATCTGAAAGGAGAAGTAGATTGTCCTACTCCCACAAGCCAACTTCAGAAAAGTCTTGACGTTCTCATGAAACCGAATGATTTTTTTTAATTCAATGAAAAACTAAAGTAAGTGGCTCCTTCCACCCCTCACCCTCAGAAGTCAGCTAGAAGCCCACAGGTGTAGGAAAGAGAGACCTTCTGGCAAAGCAAGCACCAACCCACCCCAAGTCAGAACATATGTAGCCAGCAAGGCTCTGCTTCTGGAGGGAGACAGCAGGAACAGAAGACTCTCCAAGAAAATTCTCAGGGAGTCAGAAATTCCCTGAGTGGGGTCCTTGGAAGCCCTGGGGAGCAGCAGCAAGTGGTTAGCAACCAATGAGATACCAAGACGTTGAGTTAAGACTGAGACAGCCTAGGTCCTGAGGCTTGGAGGTCCTAAGACATCAGGGAGGGCCAGAATGATCCAATGTTCTGAACTTCCAAGATCCAGGGGGGCCAAAACGTTAAAGAATGAGATACTCCCCACCTCCTGAAATCCTTAGGGTTTGTCAAGACTCGGCTCAGGTTTCCTCCCACACAGGAGGCCTTTCCTGATGCCCCCAGTTGTTAGTGAGCTCTCCTTGCTGAGTTATTTCATACTTAATTATCTGTTTAAATGTTGTCCTTACAAACTAGAGTATAAGATTCTTGGTATTTCGGGCTATTTTATTTTTGTCTGGGCATCTCCAATGCCTAGCACAGTGCTAGGTACTTAAAAAGAGTAGGCATTTTTAAAAGTAGATACTTAAAAATAGTAGGTATTTTAAAAGTTTGTTAAAATGGATTAATCTAGAGGCTAATTGGGCTGGACTAAATTGTAAGAGCTTCTAGAGGAAAGTATCTTATCTTTAGGAAAAATTGTGAAGGAATCATGTTTCGTCTTCATGCCTCCACCCCCTCTGACATTTTCCTCCATTCCCTCTGCCTGTGGCATTTATTTCTGCCTTTCAGACAGGAGCCCAATCTCTCCTGCTGGGCATTGTTCCTCTTATCACTGGGGGAACAACCTGATAGATTCATTCCCATTTGAGTGTTACTAGCTTAATATGCTACCTCTCCTAGTGTGTCTTCATCTTCAGAGAGAATAGAACAAGAAGGGGAGTAAAGGAAAGATTTTCAGTCACTGAACCATCCCAGTGAAAAAGCTGTGCTGGATTTGGAGGAGAGGGGGAAGGGAAGCAGGGGAGGAAACTGAGCATAAAGGAAACTTCTCAGAACCCATGTTTAAAGCATCCTACCTAGGCTATTACTTAGACTCCTCCATGCACAAGGCTGATGCTAACTGCTGAATAGTAGTGATAGGATTCTGTCATGCCAGGCACTTCCAATGCAGTTAGTAACCAAGGCATTCATCTTCCTCCTTCTGTAATTGTTTTTCAGTCATGTCTGACCCTCCATGACCCCATTTAGGGTTTTCTTGGCAAAGATACTGGAATGGTTTACCATTTTCTTTTCCAGTTCATTTTACAGATAAAGAAACTAAGGCAAACAGGCTTGAGTGACTTGTCCAGAGTCATACAGCCTGTAAATGTCTGAGGCTGGATTTGAGCTCAGGAAGATGAGCCTTCCTGACTCCAGACCTGGTTCTCTATCCACTGGGCCACTTAGCTGCCCTATTCCTATTCTTTAGTAGATTCTCTATTAATCAAAGAGAACACTGGACATTCCCCTCCCTTTTTTATCCTTATCTTTAATCCTTTTTTTCTTATAACCTCTACTTAAATAACCCTAAGGCATAAGCACAAAAATTATAGTCTAATGAAACATTACTGTAAAATGATATCATCATTATCAGATAAGAGATATTAACAATGACCTGCATCATAGGGTTTGGGTAAGGATTGCTAATTTATAAAATTATTAAATATTGCTATCTTCCTAAGATATACTTATAATTAATCATACAGTACTATTATGATTTTCAACAATGCTGACTCAAAAATATGTTAAGTTTCTAGATGGTCAATCTACTATTTCTTTTTTTCCTATTCTTTTTTTTTGTTGTTGTTCTGTTTTGCTTTTTGGAGGGGGGAAAGTCAGGGCAATTGGGGTTAAGTGACATGCCCAAGGTCATGTGGCTAGTGTTAAGCGTCTGAGGCCAAATTTGAGCTCAGGTCCTCCTGACTCCAGAGCTGGTGATCTATTCACTGAGCCACCTAGCCGCCCCCAACCTACTGTTTCAAGTACTCAATCAATCATCAATCAATAAGTGTTTACTGAATTAAGTGTTTTCAACTTACTTCACTACACTAAGTGCTGGCAATATGAAGACAAAAGCAAAACAGTTCTTGTCTTCAAGAAGTTTACATTCTATTATTGTGCTAGAAGAAATGATGGAGAGGGTAGTAACAAAGAAACTTGAATGCACTGATGTGAAGTGAGCAGAACCAGGAGAACAATTTATACAATAATAACATTATTATAAAGACAAACAACTTTGAAAGACTTTAGAATTCTGATTAGAATTAGAATCAATCAATCAATAAACATTTATAAAGTACCTACTATGTGAAGGCATTGTGCTAAGTGCTAGATCAGTGCAATGGCCAGTCAGATATCAGAGGACTTACAATTAAAAAAAAAAAAACAGGCTAGCTATTCCTAACAGAAAGAAGACAAACTCAAAGGACAGAATGTGACTTATTTTGGGGGGACATGGTTAATGGTATAATTTTTTTTGCTTAACTATACATATTCATAACAAGGGCTTTGTTTTGTTTTTTCATTCTCAATGAGGGTTGGGGGGGGCCAAATGAAACAGGAAGGAGAAAAGGTAGATTTTTGTTGATTGAAAAAAATTTAATTAAAAAGCAAATAATATTATTTATATTAATTTAATTAAAAATTTAAATGCTCATATTCTACCTAGCTGGGGAGACAACATGTACATATAAAAGCATACACTTGTTACATACAGAGTGGATGAGAGGTAACCTTAGAGTGGAAGACTGGGAGGAGCAGCTGGAGATATTGAGAAAGACTGCAAAAAGTATCATGAGCTAAGTCTTGAGAAAACTAGCAATTGTTAAGAGATAGAAGTAAGGAGGAAGAACATTTGCCAGCATAGGGGTCAGCTAGGCTAAAAATACGGAAATGATGGATTTAGCAAAATATGGAAAGGAATATGCTATCCATCTATAGAAAAACAGATGACAAGTGGAAATAAGTCATCTTATGTATATGTGTTTGAGTGTGTATATATATATATATATATGTGTGTATATGTGTGTATATATATATGTTTGTGGGTGTCTATGTGCATATATGTGTATAAACATGTGTATATGTATGTGTACATACAAAAATACATATACACTTGTATACATACATTTCTGCATATCTGTGTACATGTATGTATGTGTGTGTTTATATCCATGCTTAGTTGTTGCTTTCTGAGGGGTGGGAGGGGAGAAGGGAAGAAATAAAGTAAAAAGTGCAAAACAGAGGCCAGAGGCAGCTAGGTGGCACAGTGAATAGAATACCTGGAGTTAGGGGAACCTGAGTTCAAATCTGGCCTCAGACACTTAACACTAGCCATGTGACCTTGGGTATGTCACTTAACCCCAAATGCCCTGCCTTCCCCCCTCAAAAAAGAAAAAAAAAAACAGAGGCCAAAGGAAAACATATAAGGAAGCAAAGAAAATATGGACAGCTTTGAAAATTATTTCTAGAATTGATTCTATAGGTTTTCCTGAAATGGAGATTCATTGCTTCATCTTGAATCCTCTTATGTTCTGTGAACTTGGCATTTTTTTTCTTTTCTTATTTTGTACTTAAGTTTAAAATAAATTCAAATAATACAATAAAATGTTACTTTAAAATGCAAAACAATAATAAAAGCCCTTGCAAACTTAAAAAACAAACAGAAATGAAAGATGGATCATTGTGAAGAAACAGCAAGTCCAACAGTAGAGCTAGATTGCATAATGTGTGGGAGGGATCATGTGTAAGAAGGTTAAACTGTGTGTAATATGATCCCTTGAACAAATGGTACTTGCCATGTGATATGGATGTCAGGTAGAGGAAAGCCATTTAGTTCCTCTATCCATACACATACACACACACACACACACACACACGCTTTTAAAACTCATAATTTTGCATTAACAAATGCAGCAACAGTTCTGCCTAGCTGACTGTCTAAATGGGGAAGTCAGCTGCCTTATTTCCACATACTAGCTTCAGAAAAACCCTGAAGTTCACAGGAGACTGAATAATGATTTTTTTTTAATTCAGTGGGAAACTACAGTAAGTGACTTCTTCTGCTCCCAAACTGCAGAAGAGTCAACCAGAAGTCCCCAGACTTAGGAAAGAGGGGGCTCTCTCTAGCCAAGCCCATCCAGAAACAGGATATCATATGGCCTCCAAGGCTCTGCATCTAGAGTCAGGCTGTGGATGAGAGAGAAGCCAGGTTATGAAGAGCTTTGAGGGCCAGACAGAAAAGTTTACATTTGATCCTGAAGGTAAGAGAAAGCCATTAGATTTTGTTGAGATATGAACTTCAGGAAAATCACTTTGGTAGATCTAAAGAAGATAAATTGGAGTGGAGAGATCTGAGGCAAGGAGGTAATTTTGACCTGGATGAAAGGACAGAGAACAAGCTAGAAATGGGATCACTGGGTGAAAGTTTCAGAGATGTGGTATAAGGAAGAACTTAACAACTATTAAAGCTATCCAAAAGTAGACCAGGCCACCACAGGAGTCAGCTCCCCTTTACTGGAGGTCTCCAAGTAGGGGCCAAATGATGGCTTGTCAGGGATGTTTTAGAGGGGATTTCAGGATAGATACAGGTAGAAGGAGTGAGCCTCTGACATTACTGGGGGGAAAAATGTTGTTGGGCAGAGGCATAGAGGAGAACAAGGGTAAGAAGGCATGAAAGATGAGACAAAATAATCACTAGTCTCTATTTTCCATAATCCCCAGATAGAACCAGACCAACCATCCACTTAGCTTATCTCTCACCCAGTTCATTTCAATTCAATTCAATAAACATGCATTAAATACTTAGTACATCCCAAACACTGTAGATGGACACAAACAAATCATCCATTTCCCCAAAGAGCTTATGCTCTACTTGGGGGGAGGGGAATGTACATAGGAAGTCAGATACAAAATACTGTTGTTGCTCAATTGTTCAGTCATGTCTAACTCTTTGTGACCCCATGTGGGGTTTTCTTGGCAGAGATACTAGAGTGGTTTGCCATTTCCTTTTCCAGCACATTTCACAAATGAGGAAACTGAGGCAAACAGGGTTAAGTGACTTACCCAGAGTCCCTCAGCGAGTAAGTGTCTGAGACCAGATTTGAATTCAGGAAGATGAGTCTTCCTGACTCCAGGTCTGACAGATTTGAATTCAGGAAGATGAGTCTTCCTGACTCCAGGTCTGACAGATTTGAATTCAGGAAGATGAGTCTTCCTGACTCCAGGTCTGACACACTACCCACTGGCCACCCTACCTGTGCCCAAATACAAAATATAGAAAAAAATTATTTCTCAGAGGAGGGTATTAGCAAATGAGGAGATTAGGATATAAGAGGTTTTACCTGAGCTGATACTAAAGAAAGCTGGGGTGTTAGGCTATGATGTGGAGGTGAAGAGGGAGTACATTCCAGGCAGAAAAGGGAGTGCCATGGATAGGCCCAATATGGCTTAAATCTAGAGTGGAGTAAATACAGAAAAATTACGTGCAGTATGCCTTGTAGGGGAAAGTTGGAGTCAGATGGCAAAGGGCTTTAAAAGCTGATCAGAAAATTTATATTCATATATTATTGCCTAAAGGCAATAGGGAGCCTATCTTCATCACTGTCTGGGTTCTGAAGGCTCAGAGCCAAATGTAAATAGCAACTGTTTCTGTTTTGACCATAAACCCTGAGGGTCTTCCCCTCCCAGATTGATTTTTTTTCTTGGACCAGGTAAAAGAGGCCATTTTTTGCCACATTTCTTACCTAGCCTTAGTCACTGCATTACCTCAAATAAACTGAGACCTGGGAAAGGCCACTTAAAAAGGCCAAGGTCTTCCACACTGCATCTGGGGTCACCTCCAGTCATCCTAATCTATAGCTAGCCACTGGACCTAGAGGACTCTGGGGGAGAGAGTGAGGCTTGTGACTTTGCACAGCCCTGCCTCACTTAAATCCAATTCACTTGCAAGTCATGGCATCCCCTTCCCAATGTCATGATCCTCTTCAAGAATGAAAGACAATAATACTCACCTCTGGGAATTTGCCCTATGCATCATATCCCAACCTGCCTTCATCTTTTATCTTTTTCCCAAGGCACTAGCTTGCTGGATTTGAGGTCATAAGAAATGGGTTCAAAGCCTGGTTCTACCTGGTCTGCTGTATGATCTTAAGTCACTTAACCTATTGGGGACTCAGTTTCTTACTCTATAAAATACAAAGATCATATTAAATAGCCTCTAAGATCCCTTGGAGCTTTAAATATACAATCAAATAATCCAAATGACTACAAATATGCTCATGTCTGTTTCATCCTAAAAAACAAACAAAAACACCTTCATTTGCCTGCCACCCACTCAAACTATTACCTATATCTCTCCTCTCTTTGCCTGCCAAGCGGCTGGAAAGAATTGCCCACACTTGTTGCATCACATCCCTCATCGCCCACTTACTTTTCAACCCCTTGCAATCTGGTTTCTGACTCCACCACTTGATGACATAACTACCCAATGGGAGAGTTTTCTCTCAGGCTTCTTTCTCCTTGACTTAGCTGTAGCTTTTGAAACTGAAGCGTTTGTCCACTCCTTCCTCTTGGATGCCATTCCCTCCTTTGAGTCCTCTGACTCTGCTCTTTCTTGGCTCTCTTATCTAACAGCCTGCTCCTTCTCAGTCTCATTTACTCTGTCATCATCCATCCCCCACCCCCTAACCATGGATGTCCCCTACAACTCTGTCCTAAGTCTTCTTTCCTGGTGATCTTTTGTGCTTTCATAGGTCCAACTATAATCTACATAGAAGACTTTTGAATATGTACATAACACACAAATCTCTTTTCTAAGCTTCAGTCTTGCATCATATATTCATTTGTATGTCCCATAGACATCTCAAACCCAATATGTACATAACTCAACTGATTTTATTTCTTTCTAAACTTTCCCCAACTTCCTAACATCCCTTTTTCTATTGATGACACTACCATCTGCCCACTTTCTCAGGCTGCAGCCATCTTTGACTCTGGTCTCTTCCCAACCCCTACTTACAATCAGTCTCCACTAATAGAAGTTTAGGCTCTCATTACCTTTTACCCAGATTACTATAATAGCCCCCTAAGTAGGTTCTTTTACCTGCTCTCCACCCCCTCTCTACTTCATCCTTCTAGCAGTTACGAAAAGAAACTTCTAAGTCTGAAGTCTGACCATGTCATTCCATTGTCCAAAAAGTTTGTGTGGCTCCCTAGTACTAGTAGGATAAAAAATGAATTCCACAGATTGGTATTTAAAGCTCTCCACAAACCAGCTCCTACCTATCCATCCACACTTGCTTCCTTCTGCCCTTCTTCATGAACTCCTTAGGTGTTTCCTGACCATGACAATCCATCCCTTTTCTGTATTTCTGCACAGGATATCCTCCATGCTTGTTAGGCTTAGTCAGTCAACGATCCTCTATTAGGCACCTACTATGTGCCAAGCTGTATAAAGGCACAGAGACAAGAGTAGAGTGCCACATATGGGAAACAGTAAAGTGACAGTTTAGCAGTGATGTAATCCTAATAAAGTTGCCCCCAGCCCCAGTATTCTAACTTCCTTATAGGCCCCACTGAACAGCAGGCCCACTGCCCCTACCTAGCCACTAACCCCCTCACAGGTAGTCTCAATATCCCATCTTCTTCATATATGCCTCACGGCTCACTAGAACAACAGGTGTGTCCATGAACTCATATTTCTCACAGAAACATCAGGTGTGTCCATGAACTCATATTTCTCACAGAAACATCAGGTGTGTCCATGAGATGAGATCCTAGCCACTGTTCATAGCTAGCCATTGCCCCCAGACCCATTCCTCATATTTCCCACAGAAACAGCAGGTGTGTCCATGAACTCAACCACAACCACATCCATCTAGTCTGAGACAGGACCACAATACTCAGCCAACCAGAAAGCAGCACCACCCGGATGCCTGAGCAGGATGTGGACCCCAAAAAAATGGAAGGGAATTTCCCTAAGTAGGCACCTGCATAGTAATAGTAAAAGTTGTCCTTTAGGTGAACTTATGACATAGAGAGGCTTATTATAATATCATTATCATACATGTACATCTGCCCAAATGGACTTTTTGTATGCATCATTGGTAATTGCACGTACAGTTCCACTGTGGCTGGGACCCCTACCCTGTTACCTAATCCCTTAACAACCCCCCACCTTTTTAATGTGCATAATTTTTGTTATATAACTGCATCTTTACCCTATTAAAATCCATCTTGCTTTCTCTGAAGTTGCTGGCTCTTCTTGGAACTTAGCCCGCTTCCTAAGAGGCATCAATTTCAATAAATGCCTATACTTGGATTAGAGGTGGTCTGACTCTGAATTCTTTGAGATGGTCCCACCACAGCAAATCATGAAAGCTGAAACAGCAGGACTGTAAAATGTTTGCAGAGGAGTAAGATACAGCAAGAGTATGCCACCACTGTGCCAGGGACTGGGAACACAAAGATAAAATTGAAACAAATCTTTCTCTCAAGTGGCTCCTATTCTATTAGGGTAGACAGCATTGATAAATGCAATTCCATATAAAATAAATACAATATAATTTGAAGGGGAATAAACTAACAGTTGGGGAGTGGGGTGGACCAGGAAAGGTTTCCACACCAATATTGACACTTGAACTGAATATTAAAAGAAACTAGGAATTTCAAGAGGCAGAGGCAAGGAAGGATCATGTTTTTGTCATGAGGGACACATACAAAGCTACTGAGTTAGGACATGTGTTATATATGAGAAACAGTAAAAACTGGAGCCAGTTTGACAAGACCATAAAGTATAGGAGAGGAATAGTGTAGGGTAAAGAGAGAAAGATAGGTTGAGCCTAGGTTGTAAGGGCTTAAAATGCCAAAGACGGAAGTTTATATTTAGCCTAGAGGTAAAAGAAATAGTCACTAGAGTTTACTGAGTGGTGGAGTGACATGGTCAGACTTGTGCTTTAGGAAAATTACTTTGGCAGGTGAGTAGAGAATGGATTGGCCAAGGCAGAAGTGAAGCAAGTCAACCAATTGGGAAGCTATTGCAATAGCCCAAGGGAAAAGGAGTGAGGGCTTGAACAAGGATGTTGTCTGTGTAGCAAAGAGAAGGGAGTGGGTGCTTGCATGAAGGTAGAAATGACAGGATTTTGCAACTAAAGTCTTTCTTGCTTTCTGTTATTTTTAATGCTCTTCTCCTCCTCAATTTGCCTTCCTTTGTGTACATTTTGTATTTCCCATAATCTGCCTCTAGCTCTTTGAGGTGACAGACTGTTTTGATTGTGTCTCTGTGCTGCCAGTATTTAACAAAGTGCTTTGCATGGACCAGGGCTAACTAAATGTTTGTTGAATTGAAATTAGGGGCTGGTACTGATGAACCAGTGGTCAAGAGTCTTAAGAAGACATGGGCCACATTTCAACAAAATAGGTCCTCAGAAGCCATCTTGCTCAATCTTCTCATTTGAATGATGAAGAAAAAAAAAAAAGAAAGAAAGAAAGAAAGAAAGAAAGAAAGAAAGAAAGAAAGAAAGAAAGAAAGAAAGAAAGAAAGAAAGAAAGAAAGAGAAAGAGAGAGAAAGAAAGAAAGAATGAAAGAAAGAGAGAGAGAAAGAAAGAAAGAAAAGAAAGAAAGAAGAAAGAAAGAAAGAAAGAAACATATGAAGAAACTGTGTCTCAGGGAGTCTAAATGATTTATCCAAGTTCATATAGGTAGTGAGTATAAGAGGCAGGATTTAAACCCAAGCCCTCAGACTCCAGAGACCTTCCACTGTACCTTTCCTAAGTCAAATGCCAACTTGATGCTTTCTCTTCTCTCCCAAACATTCTAGACTTTCCACAAAATTAGGTATTTATTTGCAATAGCAAATTCCTTTAAAAATGTATGTACATACTGGGAGGGTGAAGTGTATCAGTCACATACAAGTCTTAGTGTTAAAGACTTTAATGAGCTGATCAGATTGCTTCCCTAACGTAAAATAGAAATTTTGCTCTGAAGGAAATATAATGGTAGGCCACCTGGGGAAAAAATGTGAGAAATGCCAGGTAAGTGGAAGCTGGAGGTGATTACTCCCAGGAAGATACACCTGCCAGCTACAGATAGACCAGGGATATCTTGGGATAAGCTTTCCATCTTCTCTAACTAACCAAGTGTATTCTTTGTAATTTTGTTTATTTTCATTTCTTTCTCTTAATTATCAGTAAAGTCCTTTTTTTGAGGAGGGAGCCAAGCCTTTTTCTGGAGGGTGCACTTAAGGGTAAAGGCTTGTGTATCCTGTCCTGGATCAGGAAAGAACCTGGAGAAATCATCGCACCAAGAGCAGGTCACCAGAATAGAGAAAGTGACAATTGTAGCTACACAGCGCCCCTTTGCAGCTCTGGGATGTTGGCCTATACTAGAGAACATTAAAAAGAGTATCAGATATAATAGAGATAGTAGGATACAGGGTTAGGCAGTGAAAATTAAGCCCTTTTGTTCCTGAGATAATTTAATTACAGAAGCTCAGAGTTAAAAACAAAAACCAGAATTCTAGAAATGGGTAAATGTTCTTTTTCCCTTCTGCATCCAAAGTACAGGAAAAGCAGAGCTGAACAATTGTGCTGCAAATTTAGTCACTGAAGACTGAACAATCTGTCTGTGCAAGCCTGAGAACAAGACCCAATTAACTTGCTTTTCACATCCTAGCTGGCTTTTCCATTAAATAACCTAGCTGCCTAATTCTCTACTTTTTTTATCATAATGCTCCCTTTGCATAGGCAGGGCTCCATAGATGAGTGTAGGTAAGCCACCAGACTGGTGAAATATCACAATAATGTTATTACTACAACATAGCTAATTTCTATGGACATGGGACAAATCCTGCCTCCAATAAATTACTAGTTGTATGACCATAGGCTGGCCATGACTCTCTGAGCCTAAGTTCCATCATCTGCAAAAGAGAACTATGTGAGGACTGAAATGGATAAGGTATGCAAAGTGCTTGGCAAACTTTAAAACACTATATTAAAGACCAGGGCAGGGGCAGCTAGGTGGCACAGTGAGTAGAGTGCCTACCCTGGAGTCAGAAAGACCTGAGTTTGGATCCGGCCTCAGACACTTAACACACACAAACAAAAAAAGACCTTGGGAAAGTTACTTAACCCCAATTGCCCTCCAAAAAGCAAAAAAAAAAAAAAAGACCAGGGCAGCTAGGTGGCACAGTGGGTAGAGTGCCTAGCCTGAAGTCAGGAAGATTCCTCTGAGTTCAAATCTGGCATCAGACACTAGCTACTTATCATATTTTGTGTGACCCTGGTCTAGTCTCTTGACCCTGTTTGCCTCAGTTTCCTCATCTGTAAAATGAGTTGGAGAAGGAAATGGCAAACCACTGTAGTATCTTTGCCAAGAAAATCCCAAATATGGTCACAAAGAGTCGCACACAACTGAAATGACTGAACAACTAGAATATTAAAGTCAGCCATGTTACATTCATGTCATAAAGTATAGCAATGTGGTATAGGAGAGAGAGAAACAGAGAGACACATGGAGAGAGCCAACTTCCAAGTTAAAAAGATCCACCTCTTATTAGGGACCCACAAATCATTGGAGTCCTTCCTCTGATACTTAGGGTCTATGTGGCCCTAGGCAAGGATAGGCAATAACCTGCATTGATAAAGATTCCCCATATGCCTTTGCTTATTGTCATGAAACCTCCCCATAATTCTTGGCCAATTATCCACAATTCATTTCCTATGGAATTAAAAGCCCCTAGCAGAATTGCTTCATTTAATATCATGTTTTCATGCTGGGAATATTCATATATATATATATATATATATACACACACACACACGCTGACCAGAGTCTGCAATTTAACCATCTGTTAAAGTAGATCATTCACACCATTTCAAAAAAGTAGGAGATACCTGTTGCTGTTTCCCTGGTCTGTCCCAGTGAGGGGACCAGGGAAGAAGGTACAGAAAGCATGGAGCAGGCAGGAGCTGTCCTTGGTGACAGTCCATTTTTCAATCCTGTAGGGGAGACAACTTCATTGACAGAATTTTCTTTCATTGGGAAAAAGATCATTTGATCATTAACTTCATAAGTATAGAAAAGCCAAAAACTTGAGGATTTATTGGGAATATATTTTATCCTCACAACAACACTGGAAGGTAGTTGCTATTAGAAGGTTAAGTGATATGTTCAGGGTTACACAGATAGAAAGTGTCAGAGACTAGATTTGAATTCAGGTCTTCCTAACTCCAAGTAAAATGTTCTTTCTGCTGCACCACCTAGCTCTCTATGTATATATGTGTATGTGTGTAAATACACACACACACACACACACACACACACACACAATCAATCAGACCCACCATCTTATCCCAAGCTCCTTTGATCTTTTATCTACTTATCCATTGGGGCTTGACTTTTGAACTTGTCTTTTTGTGTTAATTCCCTATACATTTTGAATATTAGACCTTTATCAGAAATATTTGATTCAAAGACTTTTCACAATATTTTTCTTCTCATTGTCATTATATTGCTTTTATTCATCATGAAGTTCTTTTTTTAGTTCATGGAGTTGACATTCTCTACTTTGTCTTTCTCATCTGTATCCTTTGGTTAAGGATTCTCCCTGTAGTAGCCTTAGTTGTGAAAGATACCTTTTCTTTATTGCATGACCTTTTACATTAAAGTCATGTGTCCATTTTGCATTTATTATAGTATACAGTATGAGATATTAGTCTAAACCTAATCTCTGCTAAATTACTTTTCAGTTTTCCCAATAGTTCTCATCAAGCAAGGAGTTTTTCCCCAAGTTATTTCTATCTCAGGTGTAAATAAACAGGTGTATAACAAAAACTAAGGTTTATTTAGCAATGAATTAAGCTCCATTGTTTCCAGTTCTTCTGTTTCTAGTCTGTTCCATTGACCTACTTTTCCATTTTTTTAACCAGTAAAGAGTTTTAATGAAAATATGACTAAAATTTCTATGCCTTCTGACCCAGAAATCCTTTTGCTAGAAGTACATTTCATGGAGTTCAAAGACAGAAAGGTACTGTATTCACCAAATTACCCACAGAACTGTGTGAGTTAGCAAAAAACTGGGGGTGGGGGGGAAGTGGATTGCATTATTTAGCAAATGTCTAATGAAATTGTAGCACATGGATGTAATGGAATATTACTGTACCATAAGAAACAATGAATATGAAAAACCATAGAGCATGGGAAGATTTTTATGAATAGATGCAGAGTAGAGTATATAGAACCATAAAAAACAACATATGCAGTGATTCCAACAATGTGAAAAGAAAGAACACTAACAACAAAACAATAGAAATGGATTTTCCATTGATCAAGAATGATCAAGTTTAGTTCCAGAGAACACTTGAAAATATATATATATTCTTCGATTCTTTATGCAGGTGGGGAATTGTGGCTATAGAATGTTGCATATACTGTTCAGACACAGTTGCATTGACTACTTTTACTAAACTTTTTTGTCTTTTTATTTTTATTATAAGTGATGATTTGCTGAGTAAAGTATAGGAGATAGGGGTATATATTTTTAAAAATAAAGATAATGTGCAAACAAAAGTTTAAAAATAAAATTTTAGAAAATAAAGATAATCATGTATTTCAGAAAAATATATAAAATTTTTAAAAGAAATTTATTTGACTGAATTTAAAGTGCTTGAAAGTAATAGCCTATAGGTACCTTATAATCTCCCAAGGTATTAATTTTTTAAATCAGGGTGAAAATGTTATAACCATAAGAAGCAGTTTTTAAAAGGTAGTAAAAGATAAAAGAGAAAGTTATGTGGTGCAATGGATAGAATGACAGGCCTGGAATTAGAGAGACCCAAGTTCAAATTTGACCTCAGACATTTACTAGCTGTTTGACCCTGGGCAAGTCATTTACCTCTGTTTGCCTCAGTTTCCTCATCTGTAAATTGAGTTGGAGAAGAAAATGGCAAACTGCTCCAGGAAAACCCCAAATGTGGTCACTAAGAGTCAGACATGACTGAGAACAACTGAACTAAAACAAAAGCTGAAAAGTTAATGAAAGAGAGGTAGTATCATAAGAGTAGTTCAAGGGCTGCCCTAGAAATTAGGGAGCTCCCGATTCCACTACTGCCTTGAACACAGACTAGTTGTGTAACACTAGAGGAGTCACTGATCTCTCAGGGCTCCAAGCAACTCCCTAAGACTATAAATTGTAGAGCAGGGGCTAATCTTCATTTGTAGAGGGAGTTTTCTTAGCAAGAGTTGCTAACACCAGTTAAATCAAAGGTGTGGACTAAAACAAACGAAAAAGAGAGAGATAAACATGGAGACACTGATGGACACCGAGGATAGGATTTAAAGGGTGGAATCATTACTAATTTAAGCTGTGGACACTTTATTATTTTCGTCTTCCCCTTCCTTGTTTGATTTCTTAGCCTTTGCCCCATATTATATTGAGTTTTGAGTAAACAGTTTCCCCATCCCCCATCCCCCAAGGGATCTCCAGTGATTCACCTAGGCAAGTATGAGAGGCTTTTTTCCTTGGTCTCAGAGAAGCAAACAGATCCCTAAATGCTAGACCCAAAGAGGTCACAGTATCATGAGGAAAAGAATGTCCCAGATGAGGCAGTGCTAGAATCCTTACTGTCAAAAACCAGTTCCCCACTGACCAAAAAAAAATGGGAGGAGGGATATAAGGATGATCCTCTGCACCAGCTCCCAACATCGGACTTCTGGCAAGACAGTTCATCCTCTGTTTAAGCACATGCGACCACCATGCCAAGTTAGGTCCAACATAATTCCTCAAGACTCTGGAATCATTCAAAGATTTGGCTGATCAGTCAGTCCCAGTTCCAGTCACTAAACACATATTTCCTGAACTGTGATCAGAGGAGAGAATCATTCTGCTCCTGGTGTGTTTTTCCTCTCCTTCTGGCAGGCCACCTCCTCTTGGTTGGGTGTTATTTGCACTAGCAGGCCACATGACCAGGACTTCAGGACTAATAGCAGGATCCAGAAGAATCCTATAACCTAGGAAAATGAAGTCTCTTGCTGGCCTCTACTTGACTACTTTTAAGACTTCTCTTCCCTCCTCCCTTAAGTGAACAGGCTTCCCAATAGTAGAAGTGCTTACATTTCATCTTGTCCCACTCTCTCATTTTACAGAAGACAAAACTGCAACACACATTGGCAAGAGATTCCTAGTAGTATATACAGTACCATAAAGTCAAGAGTGGTCTTGGAGTTGTAATTTTATTTTAGGCACTGTTGTATACTTTATTTCGTGCATGCCTGCCTTGGGCAGATCATGCCATCTTCCTGAACCTCAGTTTCCTTCTCTGAAAAATTAAAGGCATTACTCACAGAATAATGAAGAAAATGTCTTGGAAAATTTTAAGTATTATAGAAACTGTTATAGGATCATGAATTTAGAGTGGGTATAACTATCCTTGTGTGACCAGGTGGTGCAGTGGATAGAGTACCCAGACTGGAGTCAAGAAGAGTCATCTTGCTGAGTTCAAATATAGCCTCAGACATTTAATAGCTATGTGACCCTGGGCAAGTCACTTGACCTTGGTTGCCTCGGTTCCTCATCTGTAAAATGAGCTGGAGAAGAAAATGGCAAATCATTCCCATATCTCTGCCAAGAAAACCCCAAATGGTGTCATGAAGAATCTGAAACTACTGAACAACAATAAAAATAACTATCCTAGGATCATAAATATAGAGCTGAAAAGAATCTTAGAGCTCATCTCATCCAACTTGATCCTTTCATAGATGAGGAAAGTGAGGACCCAAAGTTACCTCAGTAGTAAGTAACAGAGCTGAGACTCAAATCCAGGTCCTTTAACTATGACTCCAGCACTCTTTCCACTGCACCAAGGTTAACACAGCTAGTTAGTGACAGAAACTGAGACTGGAACCCATCAGTCCTGACTCCTCGTCCTGAAGTCATTTCATTTTATCACCTAGCCCACACTTTATGCTGAGCTCAGACTTGTACAGTCTGGATCTCTGGCTTCTAAGCACAGAATATCAAATGAAACTCTATCCCGTGCCTCCATCACAGCCTTACCCTTCAAATTCTGGCTTCAGATCTTTCTTCTGGTTGCATGTCACCCAGAACTTACCTCTCCTCATATTGACTGACCCACTAACTATGGCTTCTTGCTTACAGCAGTTACCAGACCCCAACTAGCCTAACCCAAGTTCCATTTCAGTCATTTGCTGACCTGGCCTGACCCATCACTACCAAGTCCCTGTACTGTCCATATAGCACCAAAAAACCCAGATTCTATCAGGCTTGTATGGCTGAGCCCAAAGCAAAAGGTCTGGCCCACTGGGGTATTTTCATTGAATAATTAGTTGAGCAGGCATATTTTTAACTCAGTTTCTAATATTTGGACTAATTTACTATATCTATAGAGAAAGCTATCATCTCTTTCTGATCTTTTCAGTTGGCTAGAACTAGAGAAGGAACATTAGATGTATGAGTAAATAGGAATGAACCTTAACCAATTTCACTTTTTAATATTCTATATTTTGACGTTCGTTTTCAATATCTAATTGTCCATGAGAATATAATAAAGAAGCATTTAACTGCTTCTACCTGACCTAACAATTTTTCTGAAGAAATTGCATCATTTCTCATTTTCTGTGAAAAAACTGGGTTTGTATTGCATTTAGTTCAACAGGAAATAATATTAGTATTCTTCTCTATAAAGATTATCTACTGGGGCGGCTAGGTGGCGCAGTGAATAGAGCGCCGGCCCTGGAATCAGAAGGACCTGAGTTCGGAGCCGGCCTCTGACACTTAATCCGCACAAACAAAAACCTAGCCGTGTAACCTTGGGCAAGTTACTTAACCCCAATTGCCCTAAAAGGGGCGGCTAGGTGGTGCAGTGAGTAAGAGTGCCGGCCTCGGAGTTGGGATGACCGGAGATCAGATCCGGCCTCAGAAAATGAGCACCCACGCATAAATAATGACTAGCCGTGTAACCTTGAGCAAGTTACTTAACCCCAATTGCTTTAAAAAAAAAAAAAAAGATTATCTAAAAGTAATCCAGTTAGATGGTGCCAGAGTATCATCTAATATGTCTATTCATAGGGCTCAAGCTTAGAGCAAAGTGTGAAATCCATGAGTACAAATATCAGGTAACATAGATTTGCATTACTCATCCCCTTCGTCAATGTGGTCTAACCAGTCACCCATATGGATTAAGGAAGAACATTAAAGCCATAGGTGTTCCCAGTGCTAACAAAATCAGAAGCCTGGTCTTTATTCCTACTAAAATCATCAACTCCTCAAAGCTGCAGTTTTTTAGTCTCAATTTATCAAATGTTATCAATATATCAAGAATTTCTTCAGCTTTCTCAAATGGCAGCTCAGGAACATACCCAAGGAATAGTCCATCCTATCTGACATAAAGGAGAAATAAGCTACTTAATCAAATGAGATAATGTCTGTTTGAGCTTTGAAAACCTCTAATCACTCTATAAATGTCATCTGCTATTAATATTAATAATAAAGATTCTAAAACATATCTGTGCTTTAAAGGGCTTAGAAATTCACACTAAAGAAAAAGTGATGGTGAGAAAGTTGAACACTAGGTCTCTTTTGCATTGACCTACTATTGTTTTTCCTATAAGTAATTTCTGCCTATTTCCTTTGTCTTCCAGAAGACTGACTTTAAAGTGATTTACTCACTTAATCATTTATTATGAGGAGGGGGAGGGAAGTACTATGCTAGCAAATGTTCAATAACCAGCTCTCCCCCAAAAAATATCTATCCCTGCCACTCTTTTGGGTTTAATCCTCCTCATTATATTAATATTTTCTCAATAACTTTCTTAAGTCTAAGCAATCAACAAAAGCAGGAGATGATGATGATGGTGGTGGTGGTGGTGGTGGTGATGGAGGTGATCGTTGTCGTCATCATCACCACCATCACCACCACCACCATCATCATCATCTCCTGCTTCCCAACAACAGTAACCACCTCCACAGTCTGTTCCTCCTGCTCAAATACAGGCACCTCCCATGCCAGGACCACTCCCTCTTGGACCATCCCTGCTCTACCATTATGACCACCTGGGCCACTCCCTGGCCCTCCTCCTGGTCCAACTCCAGGAGCTCTTCCATTCTTAAGACCACCTGGAATGGCAGAGCTTCAAGAGCCTTTACCCCAGTTTTTAACTCCTGGTCCTCCCCAAGGCAGGCCTCCTGGTCTACTTCCTAGTTCTTATTCATGAGGACCACCACCAAGGCTGCCTCCTACAGCACCTCCAGGCATCCCTCCACTTGTCCTGGCAAGATGCACCCACTCTTGGTGACTCCAAAGTGACTTGGACCTACTCTACCTGGGCTTTTTCCACCAGCTCCTTGCTGAATCCAGGGGTCTTGAGTGCCCCACCTAAGTTGATCCCAGAAACCCAAAGTGGATGACACCAGCACAGCCACGGTTGAAAAGAAAGCCACAGCCACCATCAGTGCCAAGTCACAAATCACCAATCCCAAGGCAGAAATGACCAGATTTGTGCCCACTGCACTGAGGGTTTGGCAAAAAAGCAAAGGAGCTCCTGCTGTTCCCCAAAGAAGGTTAGAAGAGGATTCTACTTTCCCCTTGCCAAAGCAGTCCCTAAATCTGGCCCCTCTACTCTGGTTCAGTACAAACCAAGGATAATATGTAGGAAGCCTTCATGAAACAGGTTAGGGCGGTTACTGTGACAACTTATGCTGCCAGGGAAGGTTTGAATCCCACAAATTCATATTAGAAAACATGGTTCATAGCTCTTATATACTGGACATAAGTGCAAAGGAGTTAACTTTTACTCTGTCAGAGCATTTAGTTGCAACAATTGTCTTAATGTTATTCAGCTTTGCGCAGAAGAAAAAGATGCTTCATTCAGAGTAGACTGATAGGCTTTAATAGCAGTATCCAGTATCCCTTCACATCTCTATCATAACCATCACGACCACCATTTCCCTTTTTCTTTGGAGGCATGAGATAGATAGGATTTTAGTGTCTGTACTTATGCTTTTCTTAAGTGGGCTTGGTAAGCCACTGGAATAGATTTTTGTCAGAACCCAATGCATTTTATCCAGTGTTTTTTGTTTTGACTTCTGGTTTCTTAGTTTTCAGCTTGCCTTGTAAATATTTTGTAACATTTTACTTGCAGTGAAATAGATCACAGCTTCATTTCCCTACTATGAAACAGGATGTCTGGGGAGGAAACTATACATATGTATTGATTGAGATGACTTCTCAGTGACAAAAAAAATATATGAATGGTTCTCATGAAAGAAAGAAATGTTCTACAAAATTTTTTAAATAGCATGGCCTTCTAAGAGGCTCTACATTAAATATAATTGACTAAATATTTATCTATTAGTACCTACTGTATGGAAGGAATTGGGGGAGTACTGTTATCACTACACTAACCATTGAAACTTCCCTCCTCCATCCCTTGCAATGAATAAAATTTGGTAAGCAAAATGTACCAACAAAATGACCGTGTCTGACAACATAAGCAACATTGTATTCCAATCATCTCTCACCTGTCCTACGAGGAGGGAAATGTGTCTCATCATTTGTCGCCCATGATCAAGATTCATAATCTGGTTTTGGCAAAGGCATTGTGATCACTGCTACCTTTTCCAGATACCATTCTTTATTAATAATCATCATATCTTCTAGGATTTTGCACATAAATGAAATCTAGTTCACTGACCCATAATTTGAAATAAATGCCCAAAAAGGGATTTGGCCCTCTTTACTTTTATCCATTATTTACACTTCAACTGGCTCTGTATATTTAGGGAATTACCTAGGAGTGAGATTGTTTAGTCTTCTCTAACACATACCCTTTCGAGCTAGGAAGAATTTTCTCTTCTTTTCTGGGCAATGGGATGACCAGCAGTACGGATGATACTCAGATGGGATTCCAGAATCCTCACATAAACTCTAGCAAACTTTCTTTTTTTTCTTGAACTGACTTATTATCTTTTTTTTTAATCACTACACTAACCATTGAAAAGCTCCTCCATCCCTTGCAATGAATAAAATTTGGTAAGCAAAATGTACCAACAAAATGACCGTGTCTGACAACATAAGCAACATTGTATTCCAATCATCTCTCACCTGTCCTACCTTTTTTTAATTTGTCTTTTTAATTCCAAATTCTCTCCTTCCTTCTAACTCCTTGAAATGTTAATGGGATATAAGATGTTCCCTACCCATTAATAGGCTTCAAGTAGAGCCCATTAATGGAAACTTGCTTAGGGGAGGCTTGCTTGTAGGAAGTCTTTCAGATCTTTTAATAATTTCTAATTAGGCACTGAGTCAAGAGGGTTGTGATACCTTCTGGCTCTAAGAAGTATATCTATACTCTGAGATGGTATCTTGCTTTGGGGGCTTGCTTATGAGAAGGATCTTATGATTCCCTGGTAGAGATTCTAAGTGGCTTATGTTCAGAGCTCCTTAACTGCTCAGATGTAAAGGCTGTCTTGATCCAGGGGTGTATGTAAAATGTATAGTTGATTCAGGCAGTCAGAGCCCTGTCTGTTGGTCATTATTTTTCTGCTTGTATTTTCTCTGTTTGTATTTTCGCTGAAGCTCAGGGTGCTGACTTTACCCCTGAGCTAGTGAATGTAATTTAAAAAGATTGCTATCAAGATGGCGGAGTAGAAACAGCTCATCCAAGCCACTCTGCCCCCACATTCCCCCCAAACAATGTAAAAGAGGACTCTGAACAACTTCTGGAGCCCCAGCACCCACAGAACGACACAGAGAAGCTAAACTCCCGCTGAGGACAGCCCAGCAGCCCTGCAGGAAGGACCAGCGCAGTGGTCTGGGACCTGGCAGCGTGCAGTGCGCAGAGCGCAGGAGCCGAGCCGAGCGAGCCCAGGTCCGCATGAGCCGAGGTTTTAGCCCCAGGGCGGCAGGGCCAGCAGCCAGCTGGAGGAACCCCAGAACACCAGGATCTGTGGCGACTCCAGAATTATCAACATAGACTTGCATGGGACAAAGTAAGAGGTTAGTGTCCTATGGACTTTGGGACTGGTATTAGGGAATGCGTCGGCTCCCTCCCCTGGGGGCTAGAAGCCCCTGAGGACAAACGCCATTTTGTAGTTTTCAGAGGCATTTCTGGCTCCCAGCCTGAAAATTTGTAGGGAGATCCAGCGATCAGTCTTGGGGGGTAATCGTTCTTGCTTTAACCTCCCTGGATCTGGATTGTGATCTAGGGTGGAAGTTGTGGGTGGGTTTACAGCTTGCCAGAAACGGAAGTTGCCCCCCACACGTTCGGGACGAAAATTCCTCTATCTGGCCTTAAAGCCATAGTGTGGCAACAAGCCCAAAAGTCAAGCAATTAAGTGGCAACATGCCAAGGCAAAGGAAACAGAAAAATGCAACCCTAGACTCCTATTTTGGGGGCATAGAGCGGGAAAAGGACTGTGAGGTCAGAAGTCCTGCTCCAAAAGCCCCAGGGGAAAACATGAGCGGGTTGCAGGCCATAGAGGACCTTAAGAAGGACTTTAAAAATCAAATAAGAGAAGTGGAGGAAAAATTGGAAAGAGAAATGAGAAGGATGCAGGAAAAGTATGAAATGAGGGTCAACAGCCTGACTGAGGAAAACAACACCTTAAAAAATAGACTAACTCAAATGGCAAAGGAGGCCCAAAAGGGCAATGAGGAGAAGAATGCCTTAAAAAGTCGAATTTGCCAGATGGAAAAAGAATCTCAAAAGTTCACTGAGGAGATTCATTCCTTCAGAGTTAGACTGGAGCAAATGGAAGCTAATGACTTTATGAGAAATCAAGATGCTGTTAAGCAGATCCAAACAAATGAAAGATTAGAAGGCAATGTGAAATATCTCATGGGAAAAACCACTGACCTGGAAAATAGATCCAGGAGAGACAATTTAAAAATTATTGGACTACCTGAAAGCCATGATCAAAGAAAGAACCTAGAAATCACCCTTCAAGAAATTCTCAAGGAAAATTGCCCTGATGTTTTAGATCCAGAGGGCAAAATAGAGGTTGAAAGAATCCACCGATCACCTCCTGAAAAAGATCCCAAAAAGAAAACTCCCAGGAATATTATAGCCAGGTTCCAGAATCCCCAGATCAAGGAGAAAATACTACAAGCAGCCAGGAAGAAACAATTTCAATATTGTGGAAACACAATCAGAATAGCACAGGACCTGGCAGCTTCTACACTGAGGGATCGAAGGGCATGGAATATGATATTCCAGAGGGCAAAAGAACTGGGAATGAACCCAAGGGTCACCTACCCAGCAAAACTGAGTATTTTGTTTCAGGGGAAAATATGGTCATTCAGTGGAATAGAGGACTTTCAAGCATTCTTGAGGAAAAAACCAGAATTGAATAGAAAATTTGACATCCAGACACAAGAGGGAAGAGATGCCTGAGAAGGTAATCAGGGAAAAGAAATCAAAAGGAACTTATCAAAGTTGAACTATTTACATTCCTATATGGAAAAGCAATAACTGTGACTGATGATATCTTTCTCACTATGAAAATAATGGAAGAAGGGGGTGTGGTCATATGAATACATATGTGAATGTGTGTGTATATGGTTACAGTTATATATGGATAGAGGGCATAGGTTGAATTTGTTGGGAAGGGAGAATACTCAAGGGATGAAATTATGAGGTGAGAGAGGAAAGTGGCAAGAGGAGATGGGGAGAGACAGGGTAGAGTAAACTATCCCATGTAGAAGAAGCAAGGGGAAGTGGTTGCAAAGGAGGGGGAGAATAAGGAAGGCTAAAAAGGCAAAACCACATTCACATTGAATTTGGTTCAGGGAGAAAATGACATACATACTAAATGGGATATCTCAACCTGCAGCAGGATAGGGGGAAGGGGGATGAGAGGAGGGATGATGGATGGGAGGGCATCCTTGGGGTGAGGGGAGGTTGGAAGTACCCACTATAGAAGAGGGACAGGATCATGCAGGGAATGGACCAGGTGGGGGGTGGGATGAGTGGGAGAGAATTATAAGCAGCCTTGTACAATATATCCACTATGATAATGTTTTGCATAGCTAGACATGTACAACATATACTGAATTACTTATCTTCCCAGAGGGAATGGGTGACAAGGGAGGAAGGAAATGGATCTGAAATTTGAGGTCGCAACATTAAATGTTTCAAATATATATAAATACTATTATTAATACTCTTTTGCTTGTAATAGGGAGATAAGATGTGCAGGCATTGGGATGCAAAGATTCACCTTCCTCTAATGGAAAAGTCGATGGGGGTATGGGAGAAGGTATGGGAGAGAGCAGATTGGAGGAAGCGATATCTTGTGGGATTACTGTTCTGGGAGGTTGGGTAGGGGAATAATGGGGGGGAAATGATTGTAACTCAAAATCTGGCGGAAATGAATGATGTAAAACAGAAGTTAATAAAGCATTTGTTTAAAAAAAAAAGATTGCTATCCCTTAAACATCTATCTTTCCTACTAAAGCAGATCTAAGAACCTATGCTAGCAGTCATCCTGGGTATGCCAGTGTTGCTACTACACTCCTCCACAACTTATTGAGAATTCAAGCAATATGATACCTATTATTCATGTGAAGTCGTGCAAAACATATTTCCACATAAGCTACGTAAAAAAAAAGCAAGAAAAATAAAATGAAAAAATATGCTTTATTCTGCACTCTGATTTCATTAGTTCTTTCTCCAAAGGTGGATAGCATTTTTTAACATAAGTCATTTGGAATTGTCTTGATGCATTAGTGTACCTATTTTTTCCATATCCCTTCCAACAGTTGTCATTTTCCTTTGTCATGTTAGCCAATCTGATAGGTGTGTAATGGTATCTCAGAGTTGTTTTAATTTGTTTTTCTCTAACCAATTGTGTTTTAAGACATTTTATATGACTATTGAAAGCTTTGATTTCTTCTTCTGAAAACTACCTGTCATATCCATTTGTCAAGTGAGGAATGGCTCTTATTTTTATAAATTTTTAAAATAAATTATAGGCCCTTATCAGAGAAACTTGATGTAAATTTTTTTCTCCAGTTTCTAGTTTTCTAATTTTGACTGCATTTGGTTTTGTTTGTGTGAAATCTTTTAAATTTCATGTAATCAATCTACCTCCCATGATCGTCTCTGTCTCTTGTTTGGTAGTAAATTCTTCCTTTATCCATGTAAGTTTTTCCATCTTCCCCTAACTTATAATATCACCCTTTTGCCTTAAATCATATACCCATTTTGATCTTATCTTGGTGTAGAGTATGAGATGTTGGTCTATGCCCAGCTTCTATCAGAGTGCTTTCCAGTGTCCCCAGCAGTTTTTGTCATTGAGTTCTTACCCTTTTAGCTTGGATCTTTGGGTTTATCAAATACTAGGCTACTGTGGTCATTTATTTCTTTATAATGTATGCCTAATCCATTCCATTGATCAACCATTATATTTGTTATCCATTACCAGATTGTTCTAATGATTACCACTTTGTACTACAGTTTAAGATCTGGTACTGTTAGACTGCTTTCCTTCACTTTTTTTTAAACTGATTTCCTTCCTATTCTTGTCCTTGTGTTCTTCCAGATGAATTTCATTATTATTTTTTTCTAGATCTATAAAATAATTCTTTGGTTGTTTGATTGGTATGTGTAGCAGCAAGCACCCTAGCATACCCAGGGTGGCTGCCAACACAGGTTCCTAGATCTGCTTTTCTAAAGGAAAGCAACTCAAAATGGGTTAACAATCTTGCTTTAATCAAACATATGTCATTTACCTAGTTCAGGGGAAGAAGGTCAGCACCCCGAACTTCAGAGAATACAGAGGTTACAAGCAGACAAAAAATACAGACAAATATATCAGCAGACAGGCTTCCAACTGTCCAACCATTACATCCATACCTAGTCAGTTACCAGGGAGAGAAGCACCAACATATGGGTTTTCAAAGCCAGGGGACTCAACGGCTGCCCAGAGTCTTGTCTGGTCAAATCATACAACTCTTCTCAAAGTGAGCCCCAAAGCAAAATCTCACATCAGAGTATATATAGCTTTCAACTGGCTCAGAGAATGTCACAACCCTCTTGACCCACTGCCCAATCACAAAGCACCAAGGTGCATTCCTGAAAAACAAGCCTCCCACCACAGGCTCCATGTGACCACATTCAGCCTATTGGGGGCAGAGTATATTTTCAAATCAGGGAAGGTTCTCAGAGTCACTTAAGCCTAGCTAAGGGGCAGGGAAGATCTTAAGATTTCCATTGCCATAACAGTATGTCACTGAATAAGTAAATTAATTAAGGAAACCTTGTCATTTTATTTCACTGGTTCAGCTTGCCCATTGATAATTAATATTTCTCCAGTTGTTTATGTCTGTCTTTGTTTGTATATGTCTTTATTTGTATCCTAGCAAACTTTCCACCTCTAAACATTAAGGATGTCCATCCCTTTCTTGATGACTATTTCTTTAGGATTTATTAGGGGCTGGCAAGGCATCCCAACAATCTCCTCATTTGTTTGCATTAGACACTTGGTCAGGATTAGTGAAATCACTAGAGTCTTCCAGTACTAGTCTTAAGCTCCTATCCCAAATGAAGCTATAATCTCAGCAGCCAAGTAAAGTATGCGTACTTGGGAACTGGAAGAAGCTCAGAATCCTTTGCTTAAGCTAAGAAGACCTATGTACTCATCCACAGAGAAGTGAGAAACACACTGAACTGAGTCAAAACCTCAATTCTAGTTCCAGTTCTGCCACTAACCATTTACTAAGATAGCTTGAGCTACCTCTCTGAATGTCAGTTTCCACGTCTGTAGAATGAGAGGTCCTTATCTAAATGATCTTCCAGCTGTATTATTCTTTGATTCTTGAATGAGGTCTTAACTTCCAGCTATAAAATTTTATGATTCTGACAAAAGAGGGCTTAGCCAGAAGTATCCCTGTTCCCCATCAGCCTATAAAAGTGAGTAAAGATCTCAGTAAGCCCTCTTTTTTCCATCTTTTTTTTTGTCCTAAAAACAGATCAAAGAAAAGATTAACAGAGTTGGGTTTGAGGCAAGTCCCTTTCTCCTCCCTCAAGAAACATTAAATGGCTAGTTGAGGGAGGAAAAATATGGGAGTTATATGTTCTTCCTGACAACTTTTTTGACAACCTAATCCTAGAGAAGAGTTCCTAAGAGTGAAGTTTCCCACCTAAAGAGATGATGGTAACCATGGCAATGGGAAAGCATCAAGATTTCCTGTTGAAGGAAGTCCACAGAAGAAATATGAATATGCTTACCTATGTGGCCCAAAAAAGAAATTCAGCTACATGCAAATTTCCATATTGTCTGAATGACAATGTACCCAGGGCTAATAATAGCAAAGGGGTGATTGTTAGAACTGAACAAACACATTATTATTTAAAATAACTTTAGGAAGGGGTGGCTAGGTGGCGCAGTGAGTAGAGTGCCAGCCCTGGAGTCAGAAAGATCTGAGTTCAGTTCCAGCCTCAGACACTTAACACACACAAATAAAAACCTAGCCGAGTGACCTTGGGCAAGTTACTTAACTCCAACTGTCCTCCAAAAAGCAAAAATAAAAATAAAAAATAATTTTAGGAAGGAAAAGTAATAAATGAATGAATGTGTAGCTTTCCACAAAAACAAAGAAAACTTCATCTTAATGGACTGTCTTGGTATTTCATTTGTGGGAATAAAATAATCTCACTTGGAATTTAAAATACTCTCTCCCTCCTCGGCTGAAAATAAAAAGACCTAATGACTTAATTGTCATGCAAGATAAAAAAGTGGCCTACTTCCTTGCTGGAACAAAAATGTAAAAAGCAAAAATCTGGCTATTACAGATATAGGCATCAGATATAAAATCTAAGCATGAGATCCTCTCTCACCCTTTAGAATCACCAGCTTCCTTCTAAACTGAGCTTAATAAAAGCCACTGTAAAATTGAGTCCATTCTTAATTCCCCTAGTTACTAGTAGTGACTTCCTTGCCTAAAAGTACCTTGCTTTTACTTTGCAGTCGTGTGTGTGTGTGTGTGTGTGTGTGTGTGTGTGTGTGTGGTTGGGGGGGGAGGAGTTTTTAATCTTTTTAACCTTTTTAATCTCTCCTCAGAGTGATAGGGACTATTTGGGGGTTGTTTATGTCTTTGTCTTTCCAGCATTTAAAACAATGCTTAGCCCATATAATAGGTTCTCAATGAACACTTGTCAATTGAGTGTGTGAGTGAGTGAGTGGTAGAAGGTACTTTTCTTAGTAGAGCACATGAATTCATTTGAAAATTAGTCAAATGGTTTCAAGAAGTCTCATTTTATTTGTCTCTATATTCAGTCTGAAAGTAGTCACATTTCCTGCCATTTCAGACTGAAACTCTTAATAAAAGCACTGATTCTAGTTTCAGTGATAATGGAATGTCCTCCCCACGTGACCCCCCAAAAAACTAAATCTGTGCCTTTGAGAAAACTATCTTATGGAACCTAAAAGAAAGGCAAGAAACTTCCATTTTAGAAAAGCTACAAGGTATTTTTCCCAAGTCTCAATCTGAAAATATTTTAAATTTCAGACAAAGGAAATGATAAAAAGCCTTTCTAAGGACACTAGGGAGAAAATCAAGGAAAGGTGGGTCAGGAGAGGGGGTGCATAATGCAATATCTTCATCTTTTCCCTTTGGAGTTCTACATAGTATTTTGAATCAGACCACTGAGTGCTCCAAAGTGTCTTCTAACACCATGAGTCTCTCCAGATACCAAAGGACATTTGGTTATCTGCCTCTTAATCCTAATCAATTCAACCTTTTTGTGTACTTTAAGAAAAATTACATGCATGTGCTTCCAATTTATTTTCACATAAAGTATGGAGTTAAGAATCACTAGATGTGAAAATAGCTTTATAGGCTTTTGTGTTCTCCATAAAAATATTTTATCTTTGACCCAGACAATTCTACTTTGATGACAGAAATAAAACTTGGATACCGCACCCTCTTTGAAAGGTGTTCAAGTCTGGATTGACTCTTACAGCCTAGAAATGTAAAGATGAACTCAGACTAAGCCAAATGGGTTTCTTCTGTTTATAAAATCAGTGAATGTTAGATTTGTAAGTGGCCTCAGACCTAATCCAATCTCCCACCTAACAAAGGAAAACTCCCTACACCATACCTGATAAGTCTATGTCTAAACACTTCAGTATCAGAAAGCTTACCTTCTCATAAGGCAGTCCATTCTATTTATGGACAGGTTTAATGCTAAGAAGTCAATCTGAATTTTCATCAGAAATCTCTCTCCCTATATGTTCCCTTCATTGATCCTAATTCAATTCAATTGTAGCAACCCATATGGACTACCTCCCATGAATAGGTACTCACAAGTAGGCTTACAGAATGAGTCCCCAAGGTTCTGGAGTACTTCTGTGGGTCCACACTACCAAAACTCTAGCTCTCAAACCCCACTTGTAGCTTACCTTTTGAATATCAGTCAGAAGACACAAGGAGTTCAAAGCAAAACATCTGCTAAGGTGGCATACTTAAAAATAGTAACCATAAAACATTCTTTTCAAAAGTCCTGAGACACACTCTCCCTTAAATACACACAGAAGTAATGCAAAGAGCAGGTACAATCATACATTCTTATTGTACAATCAGTATAATCTCACTGGTAATGAGGCACACATGTAAGGAACACTTGCATATGTTGCCAGTGCAACTCATACCTCCATTACTCTGGGGCCCCAATGCCCCTTTGTCTTTTCATGGAGTCCTCATACCCCATGATATGCCCTGATAGGCACAGCATCTCTGCTGGTTGGGTTGCTTAAGTGGACTCCTTGGGTCTACTTCTGGCCTGCAGCTTAACTCCAAACTAGCAAGGCTGATTCTATCTTGAGTCCATACTCAAATCCATTCTTTTCTGCCAGAAAAGCAATTTTTTTGTCTTGGTTGCTATTTTTCTATACCTAAGTCTGAAAAAAGAGATATAAGAAAGTTGGAGAGGGAGGCCTGTTCATGCCCAGTTGACTTAAAAATTCAAAGGCATTCCCAGAATTGCTAGTATAACAAATTGAAATTTTCCTTGTCTACCCCCAATGCACTGTTGCTCACAGAGTACCAAGCCCCTGATTCCTATCACTGATCCCCAACTTTAACAGCTTGGTTCTTCAAACAGCCATTCATGTCCTGATATAGTATAGTGGTAGGGAAGCTTGATGAAATACAATTGTACTTTAACCTATATTCTCTTCTTCCCCTTGCCCCACCCCACAAGAGCAGAATGACTCTGTTTAGGGTCTGTTCTAAGGGCTAAGCATCAAAGGATTAGCCGAACCAACCACACTACTACCTTCCTGTCCCCTCCTAAGGATGAGGTTTCTATTATGACACTGCTCACAAAGCATACAAAAGAATCTTATGGAATTTGGGTTTTATATTTGAAGTTTCTCTAATTTTCTTAACATTGTTAAATGTATCTAGAGCTAGAAAGGACCTCAGACTGAATCTAGTATTACACCCTTGTTTTAAGAGGAAACATAGACTCATAGATGTTATGTGACTTGGTCAAGGTCATGTGGCTCAAGGCAGACCTGAAATTTAAGTCTCCTTACTCTTGAACTAACAAATTTTGCTCAACCGCATTCTGATGCCATGAGTAGCACCATGTCACTACAGAAGCAAGGTCGTACCTAAGCCAAGATTTTTGACTCCTTGTCACATCTGGATAACATTAATCTTTGAGGAACAATATCTTTGTTTCCATTTAAGAGTCATTGGCTCCTTCTGATTCCTCTTGACCTAAAACTATGACCTTAATTGGTCTTTTGCTGAGACATTATTACAAATTCAAAGCCTTTATTTTGTGAAGAACTTAGGCAGGAAGAAGTTGGTAATTCTCTGAGTGAGAAATTTTCTTGGTCTTCAAAATTCTCTTCCCAGAAAATAAAATACGATACATAAAGAAAATTATTTTTATCACAATGTTTTTCATAAGAGGTTGTGTGGTCATCAAAAAGGGATTTGAGGTGTTTTGATTTTCCATCTTTGCATCCTTTTCTCCAAATCCTCAGGACTGGGTGCACTCTGCCCTTTTGTTGAATAGTAAGCATTCAGTAAATGCTCCTGACAAACTGACTGGGTAAATCTTCATGCTTACATTCTGTAAAATGTTGGCACCCTTTCTCCCATGCCAGAGCACCCATCTTTCTTATTCCCATGTCACAAGGCTTTAATATTTGGACCATTCCAGAAAAGTCAAAGTTTCTGCTGCCTATGTCCCTGGAGTCCAATTCAGATCTAAAGTCAACAAGGGGTCTGGGGAAAGTCTATCTACCCAACTAGAAGCATCCCAGAAGATTGACATCAGGAGGACCCCAGTAAAATCAAGATCCCCTAGAAGCCTTTCAGGGGAGAAGGTGGTAAAATCCCGAGCATCAAAAACAGCCTTTCTGAGCACTTCCACAGAATGTCACCTCTAGATGCCAGGGGTCTCATTGGTAAGCCCAGGAGCTAAACTCTATTTTCCAGGCACCACTCTTGATCAAAATGAGGTCCCCAAGTTATCCCAGGCATTTAGTATCTCCCCACGGATACTTGTGACTCAGGTTCTATAAATTCATTAGAAAAATATGTAAGTATTTATAGCCATGCTAGCCCTACAGGCCTGGGGCACCACTCTCTCAACTGTGTAGACTTTGTGGTTTCTGGATCAGTTAATGATGGTGGAAACAGCAGGAGCTCTCCAGAAAAAGGTGACTCATGAGAAATTGAAGGGTGAGGCCTGTTCATACATAAAAAGGTCAAAGGCACTCAGAAAACATACCAAGTCTAACAAATTGTTTTCCTGGTCTATCTAAACACAGTGATGCACAAAGTACCAAATCTTTTATCTCTGGCCCCAAGAACCTTCCTCCCTTCTTGCTATCCTGAATTTAGTTGTCATCTTGGTTTAGAGTCAGACTCCTCTTTGATCAACAGTACTGACTACCTCTGAACAATGGCTCATTGCTGGGATTGGCCACTTGAAGGCCACCAACCTTTGTAGCTACTTTGGACATCATTAATATCTGACCTTTCCAATTTGAAGAATTGTGTCCTTGATGTGTGCCATATGCTTGCTCCCATGTCAATTGTGTACCCTACCCTCACCCCATCACCTATGTGGAATCTACTTGACTAGGCCCCAATATCCAGAGATCCTACAGGGATCTACATCTAGCCTTGACCAAGTGTGGGCTAGAGGAGACAGCATAGCATGCTTCCTAACTGTTTTAAACAGTCTATTATCAAGGCCCAGTGGTTTATTTATACATGTATTTATTATTTATTTTAATTTCCTAGAGCAAATGGTACAGCATGATTTAATGGAGGGAGTATAAGATTTATTGTCAGAAAACTTGGGTTTAAACTCTGGTTCTGTCTACTACTAGTTGTGGGCAAGTCATATCCCTGAGTCTTAGCTTCCTCATCTGTATGATGAAAGTTATTACATTGGATTATTGTGAAGAGAGCCCTTTTTAAAGGAAAACCCTACTGTGAATGATAATTATATTTATGGTTCACAACAGTGGAGAGAGCACTAATGTACTGTGCCACTCTATCCTTTTAATTCTGGTTAGCCAGAGGATAGTTACCCAGGCTGGAACTTAGCTATGCCTTCTGGACCCTCCTCACCTCTACTTCTTGGCACCCCAGCTCCCTTCAAGATTTGACTCAAGTGCCACTTCCTTCAAGAGTCCTTTCTGGATTCCTCCAGCTTCTAGTGACCCTCTCCCAAATCACTTTGTATTCACTTGTATATATATTACATTTCTTTACATATGAATATGTGGTATCCTCCTAGTAGCATGAAAATTCTTCATGGTCCTGAAGGTCCATGGTCTTCAATTCAGGTCTCACTTTTGTAGCATATTACACTGCGAAATAACAATGGAATCCACTTGGTATCCTTAGAACCTAGCACAGCATATAGTAGGGGTTTGATTTATATTTGTTGACTGATCACTTGATTCCCAACCTCCACTAGACCATTATAATTTCTACCAAAATGAGTCAATAAGCATTTATTAATTGTTTGCTCTATTCCAGGTACCATGTGAAACTCTATGGCCACAAATGCAAGGGGAAAAGATGGCCCCTGTCCTCAAGAATCTTACATTCTAATGGGACAAGAGAACATATAAAAGGGAGTTGACAGTGGGGGAAAGGAGTCTAAGAATGAAGGATAACAGGTCTTCATTCTTTCTCATAAAGGTTCCATCAAGAACTCACCAACGGGAGAAGGGCAAAGAGAGAAGGCAACTGAGATCTGGCTGCAAATTCAAGAGAAAGATAAATGTCTCAACTGGGCCCTTCCTTAGCCCTTAGAGGTTCAGTGGGTAGATTGCTGAGCTGGATTCAGGAAGACCCGAGTTGAAATTCAGGTGCAGACACTCATTAACCATATTACCCTGAGCAAATCACTGAACTTCTGACTTCCTTGGTTTTCTCAACTATGAAAATGGGGATCATAGTAGCATCTACTTCATAGTCCTGTTGTGAGGATCAAATGAGATAATATGTATGTCACACTAAGGCCATTCATTGACCTGCTATCCCAGCTCCCTTATACTTCAATGGATCTATGACCACATTGATGTGGGCACTCCCTCTCCAGTGTAGAAAGGAACCACACCATCTCATTCTATCTAACTTATCCATGTCCACCCATAAGGGTGAGCTGAAGATACTAGAAGCCTCACTCTAGTGCTTCTGCCATTCTGTGGATACAGGTACCACATTTCAGCTGCCCAGCCATTATTCTTCACTCTCAATGCATAACCAGTCCCCTTCCTTATCTGATCACAGAGTTCCTAAGTGTTATTTTGCTGATTTTTTTTTGTATAAATCATCAATATAACATGCTCTGGACTATACCTATCCACAGTCTATTTCTCTCCATTGCTTTGAGGGTTGTTAAGGATAACATTGATTATTTGAAGATTGTGGTGCTCTAGGATGAAACCATCCCCATCATGAATACCCCAGTGGTATTCAAAGAGGGAGCTTTGTAGAATATAATCTATAACAGTATTAAAAATATATCTGGCGGGGAGGCTAGGTGGCACAGTGAATAGAGCACCGGCCCTGGGGTCAGGAGGACCTGAATTCAAATCTGGCCTCAGACACTTAACACAAAAACAAGCCACATGACCTTGGGCAAGTTAAACTCAATTGCCCTCCAAAAAAAAGCAAAAAAATTATATATATATATATATGGACCTACTGGTGACACAGTGGTTATCCTGAACAAATCACTTCACCTGCTTGTGCTGCCATTTCCTCATTTTTAAAAACTGGGGTGGATGCTTACTTTCTTTGTCATAATGACTCTTTCATGATTTAAAGGATTCACATCTGCCAAGCATTTCAAATTCTATCAAGAAAGATGCTAAGAGGCAACATTAGGCTTGAGAAGGAGCAGCACGGAATAAAGTAAGAAAAACCATTAGGACCAATTTAGGAGAATAGATCCTGTGCTAGGCATTAATAAGGCCTCTACAAGAAAATCCAAGGGCTTAAGGAAATGAGCACGTGATCTGGAAGGCATTAAAAAAGAGCTTCAACTGAAACATCCTAATACTTAGAAGGTTTTGCTTTTGATTATTTTTTTTATTTCACTTGGGATGTATAGCCATCACCACTTAAGCATCACGATCTTCCTCCATAAATGTTTATTACCCAAGTGCAAATCACTGGACTGCACATTAGAGATACCAGGAGGAATAAGACATTCAAAATACTTTGACCTTAAAGGGATTTGAGGCTATTTGAGAAAACAGGATAGATATATACAAAATAACTTCAAATAGGGATAGGACATTCTGAATGCTAAATATGTGGTACAGACAGTAAGGACCAGAGGTTCCCAAAGTGGGTAGTAGAACTATCCAGGGGGTGGTAGTAGCCTCAGGTACAATTGAGGAAGGGGGCCTGAAGCACCGAATAAAGATAAAGAGGTGATGGGAGCATAAGGAAAGAAGAGAAGAGAATCTTTAAAAAAACATTCATACGTGTTTCGTCTGTTGTGTAACAGAGTTAAAGTTATACCGATTATATTATTTTCCAAATAAACACACAAAATGCAAATTATAACTGATCAGTGGCCAAGTTCACTGATAGGTCTTAACAAGGAAGTGTCGGCAGGCAAGCCTGCTGCACATTGTCAGGAAGACCAACAGACATTGGCAGGAATATGTGCCAGTAATGTCTTGTTTGCAATACAATACTATATGATTACATGATGCAATACTGAGGCATCAAAACTTCAATGCAGGAAAATATCCACAAATTTACCATAAATTTTTACATTTAAGATGCATCTGTTTTTAAAATATTTTATTTTTGAAATTATGCAATTTAAAAAAAAAACATTAAAGACTTAAAGAAAGAAGATTTCCAGGGGGGGCACTGAGTAATTTTTTCTAAAGGGACCAATAGGTCAAATAAGTTTGGGAACCTCTGACCTAGAGGAATCCACAGGAGGTAGAGGTTTCTCTGGTGAGGAACACTAAAGGAACACTAAAGGTGTCTGAGTGGAAGTAGAGGGAGTGACTATGTAAATACATTCCCTTCTCACAACAGCAGGTTGACATTATACAGTTGAGTAGCGGGAAACATGGTTGGATTGGTAAGAATTCATAAGATTTAAAGTTGGAAGGCTAGAGGTAATTTTGTCCAAGCACCTCCCTGAAGATAAGGAAACTAAAGCTCATACAGGTTAAGTGACTTGCCCAATATCACACAAGGACTAAGAGAGTCAGGATTCAAGCCTAGGTCCTCTTACTGCAAATCCCAGGTTTGTCCCCTAATGGTAGGTAGGAATCAGACTATGATTTTTTTTATTGCCAGGCTAAGAAGCAGGAGAGAGAGAGAGAGAGAGAGAGAGAGAGAGAGAGAGAGAGAGAGAGAGAGAGAGAGAGAAAGGGGGGAGGTGACAAAGATGCTTGAAAGCTTTTGAATTTGTTAGATTAAAACTACAAATGATGGGCTAAGTTTGAAAGGTAATGAGAAGTTCAATTTTACGCATACTAAATATTAATCAAAGTGGGATACCAACAATCAACCCAACATGCCTATAGGAACAGTTTGGTGTCTTTTTGCTATGGGGTAAACACTAGTATGTTGATCGTTATGGGTGCCTCTGGCCCACTTTCAAATAATATGTCCATTAGCACACTATGGCATGATCCAGTTGATGCCAGTTCAGATGTGGTCTTGTCATAGGAGCACAGACTAGCTATTTAGTATCATTTCCAGGCTTAAGGTTCCATTGATGTGTGTGTGTGTGTGTGTGTGTGTGTGTGTGTGTGTGTGTGTGCCTCCTACAAGTCCAAAATCAAAAGGAAAAGGAAGTTGAGCCACCAAAATTCCATTTGAGATTCAGCAATAGGAGAAATGAATTCAATTTCCCATTTTCCATTTTATTCCTCATGCCCCAAGAAAGATATCAGCTGATATCACCTGATGAAAGGGAGAAGTACGGGGGTGGCTAGGTGGCGCAGTGAGTAAGAGCGCCGGCCTCGGAGTTGGGATGACCCGGGATCGGTCCCGGCCTCAGAAAATGAGCACCCACACATAAATAATGACTAGCCATGTAACCTTGAGCAAGTTACTTAACCCCAATTGCTTTTAAAAAAAAAGAAAGAAAGGGAGAAGTACCAAAGTACAAACTACATGCCAAAGTACACTCAGAGAAAAAACTACTTCCTTTCACCCTGGATTTAAGTCACTACTGTCTTTATAGACAATGTTTTCCATGGTTAATATTTCATCGACAAATATTGATTAAGCACCGACTATATACATCCACTGTAATAAGTAAGCATACAAGATCAAGAGGAAAGGGAAAATTAAAGAACCTGGTAGCCTTAGGATTTCTCTCTTTTTGAAAATAACTATATGAAGAAAGATTCTGGGGTAGCAAGGTAGCACAGTGGATAGAGCACCAGTCCTGCAGTCAGGAGGACCTGAGTTCAAATCTGATCTTAGACACTTGATGTTTTCTAGCTGTGTGATCCTGGGCAAGAAACTTCACTCCAAATGCCTTGCAAAAAAAAAAAAGGAAGAAAGAAAAATGCTATCTGTATTCAGATAAAAAACTGATAAATAAACATATGTATAGAATAATTTTACATATATATATATATACACCTATTTGTGTCTAATAGTGACAGTCCCTAGGGCTGGGGGAGGGGGGAGAAGAAAAAAAAAGAAATTTGTATAATAAGTGTGTATTTAAAAGGAATAACAATTGTACACAGTAGATATGCAGTTTTGTGTGCAATAATCTTTTTTATTATTTTTATAGTATATATATTATATCATATTATATTAATTTTATAGTATTTATAGTATTATTTTTGTTTTATTTCATAAATCTTTTTAAAATTTTTAAAGAAATGAGTGGTGTAATATACAAGGAAGATACTCAACTAGGAGTTTTATCTAGTCTTGACTCTACCACTAACAACCACTCATCTATAGACCTTAGTTTCTTTTCAAAAAAATATTTATTTTATTTTTAATTTGGATATTTATAATAGTCAAAATGACAGTCACTCAAAGTTGTTTTTACAAAATTGCTGTTACTGTGTACAATGTTTTCTTGGCTTTGTTCACTTCACTTTTCATTATCTCATGAAAATCTTTCCATGTTTTTCTAAAATCAATCAGCTCATCATTTCTAACAATATAGCAGTATTCCTTCACAATCTATACCACAACTTGCTCAGACATTCCCCAATTGCCAGGAACCACGTAATTTCTAGTTTTTTGTCACCACAAAGAGAACTAACATAAATATTTTAGAACATATAAGTTCTTTTCCTTTTCCCCTAATCATCTTTAGAAATAGACCTAGGTAGTGGTGTTGCTGGGTCAAAGGGTATAGGCAGTTTAATACTCTTTAACAATTCTAGATTATTTTTCAAAATGGTTGGGTCAGTTCATATTTGTACCAGCAGTGGATTAATATCCCAATTTTTCCACTTCCCTTCCAACATCTGTGTCTTTCCCGTTCAATCATTTTAGCCAATCTGATAGGCATAAAATGATATCTCAAGGTTGTTTTCATTTACACTTCTCTAATGAATAATGATTAGAGAAGCATTTTATATGACTATAAATTGTTTTTATTTATTTATCTAAAAACTGCCTGTTCTTATACTTTGACCATTTATCAGTTGGGGAATAGCTTGTATTCTTATAAATTTGACAAAGTTCTTTATATATTTAAGATATGAGACCTTTATCTGAGAAAATGTTTATAAAATTTTTCCCTGTTTTCCTGGTATAGCGCCAACACAATATTCACAGCAGCAATGGTGATTGTAAATATATCAGCATAGTACTTAATAGCAAAATATAGCATACTCTCCATATAGAAAACAGAAGCAAGACACTTATTCAAACATTGGAAAACCAAATCCCCAAACCAGAAAGCTGAATCCCAAAACCAGAAAATCAAATCTATAATAGTATAAAAGAAGCTAAGACACTATAACAGCATAGAGAGTCACACCATCCTTTAGCCTTCCCACAAACCAACACTCACAAGCCTAGTTGTCTGCCTGGGTGTGTCCTCCCCTCCCTCCATCTCTAACTGCTCTGACTCCCAGCTTACTGTGGCTCTGCTCCACCCTTCAGCAAACTCCTCCCACCACAGGCTCCATGTGATTACATTTGGCCTATTAGGGGGCAAGGAAAATCTTCAAATCAGGGAAGGTCTTCAAATTCCTTTAGACTTATTAAGGGGCAAGGAAGATCTTCAAATTCCCATTCCCATTACACTTGGCTACATTTGTTTTATTTGTACAAAAACTTTTTAATTTAATCTAATACTTAGAAATCTACATGGTGTCTCCACTGCAAGAATGTTAAGTTCCTGTATTTCTGTCCTTATACTGCCATTTCTTAGTGCCTGGTACATAGTAGATACTTAACAAAGATTCATCTTCTTGAGTTCAAAGCCAACCTCAGATACTTACTAGCTGTGTTACCCTGGGCAAAACACTTAATCCAGGTTTGCCTCAGTTTCTTCATCTGTAAAATGAGGTGGAAAAAGAAATGACAAACCACTCCAATATCTTTGCCAAGAAAAACCCAAATGGGGTTATGAAGAGTCAGCCATGACTGAAAACATGGCACTTCCATTCCTCCACTACTTGGAAAATTAATTTATCTGCTTTGTATGTACTTTGTATTGACTTTTTCTAGGTACATGTAGTTCCTGGGTCCTAATAGACACTTAATAAATTCATGTTAAATAAATGAACCAAGTATCATGAGAGAACGGGGACAGATAGCCAAAAAAAAAAGAGACTCAGTGCCAAATGTTGGAAAGAGAAAAACCAGCTACATAGATTGGAATTCAATTCAATAAATTTTCTTAGAGACAAGTAGATAGTACATCTTCCTTTTCTTATTCCCTAAACTAGCAGTTCTCAAAGTGTGGCCTAGGGATATCTGGGGGTCACCAAGATGATTGACAAGATCAAAACTATTTTCACAATAATACTAAGATGTTTTCATTTCTAATACAATAATGTTGATAGGTCTAACCCACATGTACAAAAGGTTTTGGGGGGAATCCTCAATCATTTTAAGAGAGTAAAGGGGTCCTGATACCAAAAATTTTGAGAACTGCTGCCCTAAGCCCATACTCCTCTTTTGCTTCAGGGTACATGAGTCCTCAAATGGTTTGGGTGATAGGAAAATGCTGGATTTTTTTTATGATTTTGTTAATATTTTGACTGAAAATTGACGAAACTAACATAGTAAAAAAAATTGTTAATTTGAATTGACTTGTGTGTTGTTTTTTGTTTTAAGAATGAGATGGCATTATCTAAGATTTGTATATTGTTTTGTTCTTTTGAGCACATACAATAATTCAATTTGACTCCTAACATAATATTACCAAATAGTCACACCCAACCTTGGCATAAGCAGAGCAGATAGTGAGAGCACTAAGAGAAGAGATCTGAGCAGATCTAAGAAAAGCAGACCTAACCAAAAACACTTCCCCTACTGGCCCATCACAATTCTACCACTAGAGATATATTTCTTTGGGTTAACAGATATCCTCTTTTCAAATGGCCCCTGGAGAGGTAACACATTAAGCCAGGCTATTAGTGCAAATCCATTTAATGGAATTGCTTTCCTAACAGTTAGCTGGGACAGGAAACTGAGGAATGGAGTGTACTGCTAGAAGGGCAAAAGAATTAGCCATTTGGGATCATGATGCAATCCAGGGGGAGACAAAGCTTAAGTGGGTCATGCTCAGCAGAATGTAGTTTTAAAGCATACCAGAGAGGTGAAACAGAAAGAGAGAAGACAGTGCAGATGGAAAAGGTTGGAGAGCAGCAAAGAAAAGGGCTGACCCTTCAAGTAGAGGTCCTGACAGGTCTGCATTAATGATTAAATGTGGCTCATTTGTCACCAGCAGAATACAGCAATGAATGAGCTAAAGTGGAACGATAGATCATATAAGTTTATTCCCTTAAGTAGGTTATATATGGTCCATTTTTTCCTTCAATTTGAATAACTATCTCATTCTTCAAAGCTAGTCTAAAGGCAAACTTTAGCTCATCATACTGTCACCAACTCCAAATTAGTGGTGTCCCAACATGACTGATGTGGAAATAAGTTTTACATCATTGGATATGTATAACCTCTATCAGACTGCTTGTCGTCTTGGGGAGGGGGGGAAGAAGGGAAGAAGGAAGAAAAATTTGGAACTCAAAATCTTATAAAAAGGAATGTTGAAAATTATCATTACATATAATTGGAAAAAAGAAAACATTATTAAATTTAAAAAACAACAACAAATTAGTGGTGTTTAACATAATCAGTTTTCAATTAGCCATTTTATAGAATATCTCTTTTATTTTTTAATTTATGGAATAAAACAAGCATTTCCATAACATAGTATAATAAAAAGATGGTTGCACATGAACCTGCAAAGTATGTACAACTTGCTAATCCTTTTAAATATATAATAAAGTTATCGTGTAAATTTCTTTTTTCTTCTCTCTCCCCACCCTGCCCTAGCTAATACTAAAACATAAAATAACCTCTTTACCATGATTAGTCAATAAGCATTTATTAAGCACCTACTATATGCTGAGCATTGTGCTAAGCACCAGGGATACAAAGAAAAACAGTAGGCAGGAGCTCACAGTCTAATGGGGGAGACAAGATGCAAACAACCACATACAAACAAGATAAATACGGGATAGACTGGAGAAACCCAATAGAGGGAAGGCACCAGCATTAAGGGGGATCAAGAAAGGCTCCTTATAAAAGATGAGATTTTAGCTACTACTTGAAGGAAACCAGGAAAAGCAGGAGACAGAAAGGAGGGAGAGTCTTCCAAGCATGGGGAACAGTTAGTTCAAATTCCCAGTCTAGAGGGGGTGTCCTGTTAGAGGACTAATAAGAAGGCCAGTGCTGCTGGATCCCAGTGTACTTCAGGGGAAGAAGGGGGAAAGGCGAAATAAAACATACTGGAAAGGCAGGAGTGAGCCAGGTTGTAAAGGGCTTTGAAGGACAGAGGATTTTACATTTGATCCTGGAGGTAAAAGAAAGGCACTGGAAGGTGATAATGGTCAGACCTGTGTGTCTAGACCACTGCAGTAGTTCAGATATGAGATAAGGACGACATGCACCAGGGTGGTAGCAGTGCCCAAGGAGAGAAGAGTGAATATCTGAGAGATGTTACAAAGGGAAAATCAATAAGCCTTGTCAACAGATTGGATACAGGTGGTAAGAGAGACTCAGTCTGGGAGCCTGAAAGAGTCTGAAAGAGATAATAGTGTCCTCAACAGTAACAGGAAAGTTCAAAAGGGAGAGGGATACAGGCAGAAAGATGAGTTGAGTTTAAGATATCTACAATTCACCCAGTCTAATACATCTAATAGGCAGCAGGAGATATGAATCTGGGGTTAGAAGAGAGGTTAGTGCTGAAAATGTAGATCAAATAACCACCAAGAAAAATTAATTTTTCAAACCATAATTTCACTGCAAGTGGAGAAAGATTATAACGTAGTCAAGTTAAACATCCTCTGTTATTTTTTTAATTGCTTATGCCTGGGACAATGTCCTAAACATAGTAGGTGCTTTATTGAATGTTTGTCTTGTTGAATAATGCTATGGATCTACCACAGGGTTCTTGCCATTAGCTCAAAAGATGAAGAGTTGACTGTAAATTATCACTGTAGTCAAATGTAGTTAACATTCATCCATTCCTAGCCAGCCTGTTTAAGAACTGGTGGAGGAAAATGAAACTTCTATTACAAAAAGATGCAATGATTCATAGTAAAAGTTATCACTTCTCAAAATTAGACACTTCCTCATAAATTACTGTAATGGCCCACCTACCAGTGATGTTTCAGGAGCTCACATTTCCCTCGCTTCAACAAGCAGTTTAACAAGTGCTGACATGTAAGGCTTTATAAAAACTGCTCTGGGAGGATGCTAGATAAATTACTTCTTTGACATCGTAGTAACTAATCATTAGCTATGTAACTTCCAAGGGGAAAACATGAAGTCTAGAACTAATGAACTTATATTATACACAAAAGGGTCAGTGGCCTTGGAGCATCATGCCAGAAAGATAATTAGCTGTGTCAAGTTGTCTCTGGACACAGCCTCAGGGAGTGGAATAAGTGGGATGTTTTCTTAAAGCTAGTACAAATTTGCATTTATTATTTAAAACCTAATTTCATGAAAAAAGCATGACAATTTAATATCTTTATAATGAAAAAAATCACTCTTCCTTTGGTACAAAGGAAACACAAGCCCTTTTAAAATGATCCTGCTCACTGCTTTCTATTGGTCATGAAAACTCAATTGTGCAGGGCTGACTCAACAATCCATTAACTGTATAAGTTTAGTGACCCTGAACTTGATTTTTCCCTTTTTTCCTTTGTACTCAGGCAACTAACAGCTGAGTATTCAGGTTCTCTGGTTGCAAATCGCAGTCTCTCTCCACTCTGACATGGCCCACTTCCCCTCAAAGTTCTTTCCAGATCTACAATTATAAAGTTTCCTCATTCTAGTCTTCAAAAATCCCTTACTTAATCCACCCATTCCCAAATAACTATCATCCCATATCTTTTTGCAACTAAACTCCTCAAAAAGGCATAGTCTGTAATTACTGTCTCCCTTTCCTCTCGTTCACTCTGTAACTCTACAGTCTAGCTTCTGACCTCATCATTCAATGGAAATTGTTCTCTTCAAAGTTACCCATTATCTCTTAATTGCCAGATCCAAAGGCCTTTTTTCAGTTCTCATCTCCAGTCTTCAACACTGCTGATCGCCTTCTTCTCCTTGATATCCTCTTCCTTCCAGATTTCCATGACATTGCTTTTTCCTCCTTCTCCTACCTGCCTGATGGCTTCTTCCCAATCTATTTTGCTGGATCTTCATCCAAGTCATCCCCTTCATCCCAGCATCCCCTTGATCTCTGTGCTGGACCCCTTCTCTTCTCCTATATTATCTCACTTGGTAGTCTCATCAGCTCCAACAATTTCTATTCTCATTTCTATGCTAATATTTCTCAGATCTACTTATTCAGTCCTAATATTTCTCCTAATCTCCAGACTCACATCTCCAACTATGTATTAGACATGTCAAATTGAATGTCCCATAGACATCTTACACTCAACATGTCCAAAATTGAACTTATCATATTTCTCAAAAAAACCTCCCCATTTCTGAATTTTCCTATTACTATTGAGGGTGCCATCATCTTCCTAGTCACCCTAGCTCTCAAGATAGCTGTCATCTTCAGACCCTCAATCTCTCTCACTACCCATATTCAATTGTTGCCAAGGCCTATTTATTTTACCTTCATAGCACCTGTAAAAACATCTCCTCTGACACTGATAACACTCTGGTGTAGGCCCTAATCACCTAATCCCTGGAAAATTTCAATAGCCTGCTGGCTTGTCTGCCTGCCTCAAGTCTCCTCCCTTTCTAGTCTATCCTCCATTCACCTGTTAAATTAATCTTCCTAAAGAACAGGTCTGATCATATCACACACACACATATCACCCCATCCAATAAATTCCAGGTGCTCCCTATCCAAAGGCTACAGGATCAAATATAAAATCCTTTGTTTGGCACTCAAAGTCCCTTACAACATGAACCTTCTACCTTTCCGGGTTGTTTTATGCCTTACTCACCCCTATCCATGTATTTGTCAGGGCAGTGACACTCACCTCCTTATTATTTCTCAAACAAAATACTCCTCCTCCAGACTCTGGGCATTTTCATTGACTGTTGCCCATGCCTTGAATAGTTTCCCTCTTCATCTCTGCCTCCTGGCTTCCCTGGCTTCCTTCAAGTACCAGCCAAAATGTCATCTTGACTTTCCTGATCCCTCTTAATTCTCTCTCTTGGTTATTTTCAATTTATCCTGTATATATCTTGTTTGTACATAACTGTTTTCGTGTTGTCTCCCCCATTACATTGTGAACCCCCTGAGAGAAGGGACTGCATTTTGTTTTTCTTTGTATCTACAGTATTTTGCATAACCCCTGGAACATAGTAGGCTTCATACTGACTAATTCACTGCCTGATTCTGGTATCCAATATTTTTCTAGCTCTCCACCATGCTTGGAATAAAAAAATCTAAGAAGATAATTGTCTCCTCATATACATAGAGCTAGAAGTTAGCAGAAATATGATAAGCCTACAATCACTTAATAACCCATTATTGGTTTCTTTCATCAGAAGCAAAGGAAGTGGAATACAGTATCTCTGAGACCCCTGCTATGGTTGAATCTGCCAGTAATTGCAAGGCACATCCACAAGGGTAATTCAACCAATCAATCAGCAATTCAATGACACAAATACTTTTCCATTTCTGGTTAAAGTGTTCTGTTGACCACAAATGCTAGCTCTTATGCCTATGGACATAAAATATCTTCTAATGCGCTTCTTCAGAAACCAGTTGTTTATTGGTTCAATAGCAATTTATCCCATGAGTGTCTCCATGGCACTCTGCCACAGCACTGATGCAAAATTAATTAGGGTTGTGTAATACTATAAACTTCAGGCAGCCATATAGCATCCCTGAAAAAGCCCTATCTTTTGCCCCATCTCCACTGCTAAGACTGTCATTTGAATTATCTCATTCAAAGGGCTCAGAGGGAATGAGTAAGGGGAAGGGAGCAAATCCTAACTTTTTCACTAGCTTTGTGACATTGGGCAAGTCATTCAACTCTCTAGGTATCAGATTTTATTCCATTATTTTCTCACTTTTAAATCCCTTTCCTGACTCTCCAGTGCCTCCAGCACTGTAACTCTACTGCTACCTATCATGTGTCGTCATTTTCCTTCTCCTACCTAGGTAATTCCTCCGTATTGCCAACTTCCCACAACATATACTCAGGACTCCAATGCCTAGCTATCTTCATTCTCTTCTTCAGATCTCTTAAGCCTCCTTTCTTTTCAAGGAGGTTTCCAAGACTGCTGGGTGAAACTAGGATAGACTCGATGCCAACAATTTTTTTAACTTTCAAAAATTCTCCATGTACACTTGATCATTGCCTTTACATATGTGACATTTTTCACATATTCAGATACCAAATAGCAATCATTTAAATTGATTCTATGTGGTTTACCTTTTGGGCCATTACTGAGGCCTCAATTCTCTCTCTCTCCACTTTCTTTTTGGATCTCCCCGCTGGCTATGAACATAATGGAGAGAAATTAGCTTGGCCCAGCTGGGGGGAGGAGAAAAAAGGAATAAGCCAACCAAGGTTGAATGCCTTCTTTCCTGAAATGTGACTTCAGGATGCTTTTTAGTGAGAAGAGGGAGGGGATTTAATGCATGGAATTTAGGATGCTATTCCAGCATTCTGAATGCTCAGAAAGTGTTGAAAAATTAATAATGGCTTTTACAAAGCACATTAAATACACTATCTCATTTGATTCTCAAATAGCCCTGTGAGGTAACAGCTCACATTAATATAACATTTTTACAAAATACTTTGTATATAGTGACTCACAACAACTCTGTGAACTAGGTAGCATATTATTATTTCCATATTACCAGTGAGGAAACCAAGGTTCGGGAAAATTAAGTGACTTCTCAAAAGTCACACAACCAGTGGCAGAGCCAGAAATCCAAATAAAATCTTGTGACTCTAAGTCATAGGATCCATTGTCCTGGAATGTCCTGGAAAGGACATTAGAAGTCATCAAAGTCATTTTATAGATGAGAACCCAGGCATAAAAAGGTTAAGCTAGATAGTTCAGTGGCTAGAGCTCTGAGTATGGAGTCAGGAAGACTTGAGGTCAAATCCAGTTTCAGATACTTACTAGTTATGTGATCCTGGGCAAGTCACTTCACCTATGTTTGCTTCACTGTAAAATGGGGATAATAATGCCCCCCAGGATGGTTATGAGGATCAAATGGGATAATAGTTGTATTATAACATAATTAGTGGCACATAATAAGTGGTACATAGTAAGTGATATAGAAATGTTAGCTATTATTATTGTTATTATTTTAAGTGACTTGACCAGAGTCATATTGCTAATAAATATCTGTAGCAAAAGTTGAATTCAGGTCTTCCTGACTCCAAAACAGTGTCTTATCCCCTATAGCACACTGTTTCCAGATGCTAGGAGTAGAGCTGGGCTCCATCAACTGGTAATTGCTTTTTTTGGTTTGTTTTTTTTCCCTGAGGTAGTCAGGGTTAAGTGACTTGTCCAGGGCTGCACAGTTAGCAACTGTCAAGTGTCTGAGATCAAATTTGAACTCTCATCCTCCTGACTGCAGGGTACCCACTATGCCACCTAGCTGCCCCTCCATCAACTCTTAAGTTTGATTTCCTATAGAAATTCCCTATGATCCTTCATTATTCTTGCAACAAGCACTTTTTAAGTGCTTTCTATGTGCCAAGAAAAAAAGAAAGATAATCCCTGCTTTCAGGAAACTTATTCTAATGGAGGGGGAGAGGGGCAAAAATGGAGGTCAAACGTATCCATCTGGGATTAGGATGTTCCTACTTGTTAACAATGTCAGACTTGTGAATGGATGACAGTCAAATCTATTTCTCTGCACCAATGGAAGATTGCTACTGTAGGTCTAGTCTTGGCCTCTGCTTTATTTTCTATATAACCACATTCAAAAAGGAAATAAAGGGACCAGTTAAATAATAGCCAAATTCAGGTTTAAATCCTCGGGGTATCTCTTTCAACTTAACAGAGAACACCAGAGAAGCTTAATTTTTTAAATAAAATTAAAAATAATCATGATGATGTTGTCACATGCTGATGACAGAATTCTTGAAGTCTTAAGAAGATATGAAGATGACCACAAACCACTTTGCAGAGAAAATTTGACAGCAGAAGCTGATGATAAACTTCCTCCAAATCTGGTTCCACCCATGAATCCTCCAATCTCCTTCTGGACCTCCACCCACCAGCCTCTACCTCTCTACTCTCCTCTGCTTGGTCCCTAAGCCTTCATTTGAAGAAGCACCTACACCAGCAACATTAACTCACAACTCTGTTCAGCCTATGGCTCCCCAATCCCTTCTAAGCTTTGCTCTTAAGTGGGCATTAAGCTCCTCATCCCTTTCTTTTTGCCTTTTTGTTTTGTTTTTTTTTTTAGAGGGGGTAAGGCAGGGCAATTGGGGTTAAGTGACTTGCCCAAGGTCCCACAGCTAGTAAGTGTTAAGTATCTGAGGCCGGATTTGAGCTCAGGTCCTCCAGACTCCAGGGCTGGTGCTCTTTTCACTACACCACCTAGCCACCTCTCCTCATCCTTTTTGACTCCCTTTTTATGTCTCCTCTTCCTCCATTAGAAGGCAATCTCCCTAAGGGCAAAAACTGTCTCTCCTTGTTCATGTATTTGCATTCCCACTGCTTATCACAGAGCCTGGCACAAAGTAAGTACTTAATAAAAGTTTTAGCCATCTATCCATCTGATAAAGTTAAAGATGATGCCAATGATAAAAATAATAGCTCACTCCCCACTGAATTCTTACCCCATTGCCTCATTACCCAGCAGAGGTGACCCTATGTTCTCAGAGGCCATTCCTACAAAGTACAAGTTTTGACAAGAACTATTAAGCTGGAATCTTATCATGCATGGATCCAGGCATAGACTGTGTGTTGGTTTTTCAAGAGCCAGACTAGCTACATTCATAGAGGCTCCTAAACAGAAATTAGGCTGCCAGATGATGAAATTTTGACCATAAGCAAAGATGTCTACTGAAGTGTAAAAGAGGAGGCCTGTTGGGGGAGGAAGTACTCATACCAGTGAAATCACCTCTCTTTCAATATTGAACAAGAAGTAAGAACTCAAAATTGTGTTGCCCTTTATGGTTAACAAATCACTTAATCTATGTTACTGATAGGAACCTCTTATAAACCAGGAGAGGTAGGTGCCATAAATAATAGTATCCTTATTTTATAAATTAAGAATTTGAAGGCTAAGCAAACTGCTCTATGCCAACCTAGCAGTAAGTAACAGTGCTAGACCTGGAACCCATCCTCCAACTCCTTGTCCCCTGGTCTTTTCACTAAACCATAATCATTCACAAATGAGAGAGTGCATGGACCAATAAACATCAAGTCAAACAAGATGCCTCTCCCTCTTCACCCCCTCTCCCAACCCCCAGCTGCCCCCAGAAAGCATCTGAGACTCTTGGACAAAAGGACAACCCACCAGCTCCACAGGTAGTTGGCTCCCTTTCTTTTTTTCTTCCCTCCTCTCCCCAGTTGGAATGCCCAGAACCAATAAGGGCTTCTTGACTGCTTGATTGAGATGAGCATCATCAACTCTATTCTTTCTGATAAGATGTAGGACCACCAACTGCTCTTCCACTGTTTCCAAAGGTGCTCCAGGCTCTAGTCTCTGTCCTGACTCTACACCTAACAGACACCTGGCATAATCATCTAGCCTACTGATATAATCTAGGGACCCCCTGGGCCTTGCCAGGCGCACCAATGTGGCATCCCTCAGGTCTTAGGGGCTTTTCTATCTGCCCTGCGGCTGACCTTTCTTTTATGTGTTGCCTCCCCCAAATAATGTGAGCTTTCTCACAGCAAGGACTGTCCCACTTGTTTTTCTTTTTGTGTTTCTATCATTTAGCACAGTGCTTTGCTTGTGATATGAGCTTAAGAAAAGCTTTTTCTTTCATCGATTCATTGAATCAGGAGAGGGAAAGAAAGAGGAATATCTTTTTTATGGGTAGACAATATTTGAGGTCAAAGTAGATTCAAATTCTCTTCAAAACATCAACACTTTCAATATGGTTACACCATCTACTACAATCCACTAAATCCCCTGAATCTTCACAGCAACTGCATTCTATTCACTTCCAGTCCTGTTTTCTACAGTGGATTTTTTAATAAAATAGGGCTATTTAAGTATTCTAATTCCTCTTCTGCTAATCTGGGCAATTTATATTTTTCTAAATATCCATCCATTTCCTTTATATTGTCAGATTTATTAGCTTGTAATTGGGCAAAATAGCTCCTAACAATCATTTTAATTTCCTCTTCATTGAGATGGATTTACCCCTTTTATTTTTGATACTGGTCATTTGGTTTTCTTCTTTCTTGTTTTTTTTTAATAAATTAGTCAATGGTTTATCTACATTATTGGGTTTTTTCCCACTAGCCTGCTCTATCATGCCCACACCCTGGGGGCCTCCATCCCCTTGCACTCTCTTCCCACCTTTCCCCACCCACCCCCCAGATTTTCACCTTTCTTTTTGTGTGTGACCCTTTAAGCTCTTCAAGGGCAGGGACTGTCTTTTAACTTGTATTTTTGTCTCCAGCACATAGTATGTGACACATACTAGACGTTTATTGACTGACTGATTCTCAACCTTATTTCTTTGGAAACTGAGAAACTCTATGACTTGGAACCATATAACATTGTCAAAAAGCATTAGCATTAAAAAAAGAGAGACCTTATTTCAGTAAGAACTTGCTGCTCAGTAAAAGAGCCTTTCAATTTCCCAGAAACAATCTAACCCAATCTCCTCCTTCTATCCAAACCTGAGTGAAGCACACTGATTATGTCATTGTCTGTACAGCATATATCGTTAATAGATAAGATCTATGGGCTGCCTATACAACTGTATATCACAGCCTGGACAAAAGTTTTTCTTTATCCATTTTTTTCTCCATCACATACTTAGATGAAACACTCTTGAGTGATTGTAGATCTCACTTAAGAGGCTCTGTCATGATTTCTTCTTAATAAATAATTCTGTGATCATTGCTTTCTTTTCTAAGATGTTACTCTTCTGGATCAGGTTCACTCTCTGAGAACTAAGTACTCTCTTAGCATCTCTTCATTCATTTTGGACTCCAAATTCCTGTTCACTATTTTTGTTCTGCCCTCAACCTGGAAACTATTTTCCTTGGTAGAGAAAGCAAAAGCAGCATGGAAGCCGTTTGGTCTTATCTCCATTGCCACTTATCATTTTTTCATTCAGCTCAAAACATGGGTCCTCTTTCAGTGGTGTGCCACAGCTAGTTCAGAATGGTCTTGCTGGAGTTGATCGCTAAGTTTTCAGTGTGAGCATTTACACCTTGGAAACCAGCAAATGCCACAAATCAAAACTTTATTTATTGCTTTGTTAATTATCTAGACTTAAGAAAATGTTGGAGAAAATGTTAACAATGCAGAGTATACCTAAAAGTGTATTATGCATATATACATATATATATATATATTGAGACCTGATTACTAAACATTTACTAGCACATTCTGGGCTTATTCCTTCTTTGGTTATTCTTTTGTGCCCAGTTTAATAGCTAATAAATCTCTTTTTGTAGTATTTTTTGTTCCTGCTCAGTTTAATCCTCCTGGTGTTATTCTGACAGGATCTTGACACTCCATCATATTTATCCTCAGTAACTTGCCCTCCTTTCTGTTGCTTTGACATGTCTTTTAAAATTCTGAATTCATCAGTGAGGTCCCTGTACAGACACATAGATACCTTTAGATGACTGCCCTATTTATCTCTCTTATTGGAATCAATTGCTATCGTGTGTTTGACTTACATTCCTGAGAGCCTCCACTCAAGTTACATGGGTCAACTTCCTTTAGATTTTCAAGAATCTACCTATCCAATTTCTGAATTTTTTTAAATACACTCTCCTCAAGCCTATTGTATAAGCCTAACTATGCCAACCTCTCTTTCCTTACCTATCATGAATTCTAAAATGTCATGGTTCTGGGGTAGCTAGGTGTTGAAGTGAAAAGAGCACCAGCCCTGGAGTCAGGAGGACCTGAATTCAAATATGGCCTCAGTCACTTAACACTAGCTGTGTGACCTTGGGTAAGTCACTTAAACCCAATTGCCTTGTCTTCACCCCTCCAAAAAAGAAAAGATGTTATGGTTCCTGCCTCTGAAGGCTTCCATAATTTTTATCAGTTCTTCCTTATTATACAAAATTATAAAAAAGACAAGTACAAGACTTTGTCATTCACTTTTGCTTTTAATGGAGAAGGAGGTCCAGCAGATTCCTAGATAATTGGAGTACCTAATCTTTAATCAGTGTAACAGCAATACTACTTGCAGCTACTCTGGGGGTGTAAGACCAATCACACCAGAACAAAGGAGGGCGGCTAGCACAGGTTCTTTGATCTTTTCTAAAGGAAAGCAACTCAAAAGGGGTCAACAATCTTACTTTAATCAAATATATGTGTGTGTATATATATATTTGCTTAGTTCAGAAGGAAAAGTCATCACCCTGAACATCAAAGAAAATACAAACAGAAATTACAAATAGAAATTACAAGCAGAAATAATAGCATAAAGACCCATAGACAGGACTTCCAAACATCTGACCAAATAATACATATGTCACAGATCAACAGACAGATCCAACTATCTGAGCTTTACATACATATATACATAGTTACCAGAGAGAGAAGCATCAACATCTGGGTTTTCAAAGCCAGGGGGCTCCTTAGTGGTTACCCAGAGTCTCATCTGGTCAAATCATAAGAACACTCTTCCAATGAGTGAGCCCCAAAGCAAAATGTTAACCTCAGAGTATATAGACACTTCTTCACATCACAATCTGGTGACCCACTGCCTAATTACAAAGTTACAAAAAGGTGTGGGCCTTCCTGAACAACAAGCCTCCTCTAATCAAGCTTCTCTGGTTGGGCTCCAAGTGAGGCCTGTTAATGGGTGGGGAAGATCTTCAACTCCCACTAACATTACAATTGGTAACTCCACCTTGATGGTCTGCATATACACACACCACAATATTGTTTCAATTTATTCCTTCTTTAGACCTTACTGAAATCTTCTAAAATACCTTGCTATGGGGTGGCTAGGTGGCAAAGTGAATAGAGCACCAGCCCTGGAGTCAGGAGGACCTGAGTTCAAATCCAGCCTCAGACACTTAACACACACACACACACACACACACACACACAAACTAGCCATGTGACCTTGGGCAAGTCACTTAACCCCAATTGCCCTTCAAAAAGCAAAATAAAATAAAATAAAATACCTTGCTATACCATGCTTTCCCCTTCAGATTTTTGTGGATCTCTACAGCAATGACTGTTTTCTTAATATACAGACCCATCTCTGTCTTATCTAATCTATTCCTCATAAACAAAGTGTATCCCATTGTTGACATATACCAATTGTGAGTGCAATTCCACCCAGTCTCAATGAGATACTTATAAAGCATAATCACCTGGAATTAGGAGGAGGAAAGGGGTAAAACAGTATAAGATAAATATGAATTAAACTCTGATAAGTGCTCAATTTTTTTTCATTTTTATGATCTTGATGTTAGAGTCTAAACGCTCTTTTGGTTCTGCTCACTTCATTCTAATAAAGAATAAATGAACAGAGCCAGGCAAACAATTTATATGACAATAATACTATAGAACAACCAACTTTAAAAGCTATAAAAACTGTGATCAATGAAATGATCATTCATGATTCCAGAAGACTGATGATGACACATGCTATCCATGAAAGAGAAATGCTGGATTTAGAGTGTGGTATATACATTGTATGTGTGTATGTATATATGTATATGCTTATGTATATGTATATATACATATATACACACACATATATATAATATACTGTCACTGAAGAAGGAAATTGTTTTGCTTTACTATGCATACTTATTACAAGAAATTTGTTTCTTTCTGTTCTTTTTTTTTCCAGTAGATGTTGGAGGTAGGAAGGAGAGGAAATAAATTTCTGTTACAGATAGGAAATGTTGCATACAGTTTCAGATGAGGTCACTGAATTATTAGTTTTATCCATTTTACTTTGTTATAAAAGATATTGCAAAGTAAGATATTTAAAAACTTCTAGTGGAAACACTAAACAAATCAATAAAAACTTTTTTTAAAACCACAATAAGTATTTTAAAAGGATTACATAAGGCTGAGGGTGCAAAAGAGCAAGAAATCACTCCCCAGCTGGGAAAATCAGGGAAGGCTTCATGGAGAAGATAATGTTTGAACTACACTTTGAAGTATGGGTTGATAGGGATAAAAATAGAAGGGAGGGCATTCCAGGTGTAAAGAACAAAGCAAACAAAAGCAAAGGAATGTAAAATCATGGGATGTGTTCATGATATATAAAATAATTCATTTTGTCTGAAGTACAATCAATCTAGAAATATTTAACAATACTACTATCGATGACTATTATGTACTAGGTTAAGTGTTATGGACACAAAGTGTTATGGATAAGTGTTATGGATACAAAGACATACATAGAACAGTCCTTGACCTCAAGGAGATTTAATTCTTTTGTGCATAAAACATGCAAACTGACAAGTCAATGCAGAATTAATACAAAACAAAGAGGAAGAAGTTGTTTGAGGGAAGGTACTTTCAGCTGGAAGGATCAGGAAAGGTTTTATGAAAAAGGTGGGGCTTGAGCTGAGTCTTGAAGTCAGACACACAGAGGAGGGATCCAAGACAACAAACAATTATTAAGCACCATCTTTATACCGTGGATTATGCCAAGTATTAGGGATAAAAAAAAAGTTCCTGCTCTCAAGGAGTTCCTGTTCTAAAGGGGGAATAGGGAAAAAATATACAAACAAGCTACATAAAGGCTAAATTAAGGATAGTCTCAGAGAGAAGACACAAAAATTAAAGAGGATTAGGAAAGGCACTTGAAGGAAGCCAGAGAAGCCAGGAAGCAGAGATAAGGAGGGAGATCATTTTGGGCACAGGGGACAACCAATGAAAAATGTTCACAATCGTATTGATAGAGGATTGTGTTTGAGGAATTGCAAGGAGATCGGTGTCACTTTGGAGTACTTATTGGGGAAGTAAGACATAAGATGCCTAGAAAGATAAGAAGAGGCCAGACTAACGAAGGACTCTAAAAGTGAAACACAGGATACAACCCAGGCACTGGGGACAGCCATTTCAAAGGCATGGAGATAAGAGAAAGAGTGCTATGTGTCAGGAGTAACAAGAAGATCACAGATTGTAGGAAGGTGTGTAATGTTATGGACAGCTAGGTGGTGCAGTAGATAGAGCACCAGGCCTGGAGGCAGGAAGACCTGAATTCAAATCCAGCCTCAGACTCTTTGCTAACTGTGTGACCTTGGGCAACTCATTTAACCCTGTTTGCCTCGGTTTCCTCATATGTAAAATGAGCTGGAGAAGGAAATGCCAAACCACTCCAGGATCTCTGTCAGGAAAACCCCAAGTGGGGTCCTGTAGAGTTGGACACAACTGACCAACAATAATACTCATGTCTTCTATTTTGGAAAATTGAATGTTATCCATCCTAAAGGCAACAGCAAGCCACTTGAGAAGGGGAGTGACAGAGTTAGAGCTCTATGTGAGCGAATTAATTTAAAACTTTTATCAATATCATATCAATAATTAATTTATATTAACAATGTATTCTATGGGGTAAGCATTATGCTAAGTAATAAGAAAATCAAGACATCCCTTGCTCTCATATACTTCAAATTCTAATTGGGAGAGATGTCGCATATAGGAAGATCCAGCTGCAGTGAAGCTGGTGGTCCTCAGACTTATATGGCAAGGTGGATGGCAAAGTCTGGGAATCATTAGGGTGCAATGTCCCTAAAGTTATCACCTAAAGCAAAAAATCTATCTTTTCAATAATGATATTCTTCTTGTGATGCTGGACAGCTTAGTGTTATGGAATACCATCCAATGGTGAGACCACAGACACATAATCCTCTACTCATTCTCTCCCTCACCCCCATGTCCAATCTGTTGCCAAGACCTGTCAATTTTACCTTTCATCACATCTCTCACATATGTCTCCTCTCGTCTGATACTGCCACCATCCTGGTGCAGGACCTCATTACCTCCTGCTTAGACTATTGAAATAGCCTACCATGGGTCTTCCTGTCACAAATTCTCTCATCACTCCAGTTTATGCTGCACTCACTCAGTTGCTAAAGTAGTCTTCCTAAAGAGCAGATCTGATCATATCACTTCCCCTACTCAATTTCCAGGAGCTCCCTATAGACTCTAGGATCAAACATAAAATCCCCTGTTTGGCATTCAAAGTTCACCATAGTTTGCCTCCCCCCATCTTTTTAATCTTCTTATACCTTGTAGCCCTCCCTCCAGATACTCTAAAATCCAGTGATCTTCTTTGTTGTTCCTAAAATAAAACATTCCATCTCCCATCTTCAGGCATTTTCATGGTCTGGAATGCTCTCCCCTCTCATCCCTATTGCCTGGCTTTCCTGGATTCCTTCAAATCCCAGCTAAACCCCAACTTCTGCAGGAAGTCCTCTTAATTTTTGTCCCTTCCTTCTGTTGATTATTTCCAATTTAGATAGATAAATCTTGTCTGTACATATTAGTTTGCTTGTTGTCACCCCATTAGACTGTGAGCTCCCTAAAAGCAGACTAATTTTTTTGTCTTTCTTTGTATTCCCAGTGACTATATATACGTGTGTGTGTGTGTGTGTGTGTGTGTGTGTACACATATAGAGTGCATGGCACATAGAAGGTGCTTAGGAAATGTAACTATATGTACATCAGCATATATCTAGATATGTATAGAAATATGGGTTTTTAATAAATTTGTATTGGCTAGTCAGTTAAGTTTCATCACATTCAGTTAAGTGTTTGACTTGGGGACTTAAAGATGCTGATGGAAAATTCAGGCAAACAAGATATAAAATAGAAGAGAGAAGTCCTTGTGCTGGAAATGATACAGAAGGGATGCATGTTTCACAAAAGGGTTGTACATGGTCCAAAAGTACTTTTGAGCTTCTGAGTCACAAATCTGAATAGAGGAATTATACCATGCTGGTGCCAATCACTTGTCTGTAGGGAAGAAATTCTCCTGTTGGAAAATTCTACATAAAATTTTCCATTTAAACTCAACATTTTCAGTTCTTAAGAAAGCTGTATGTTTTTTCCTAAGTCAATGTACAGTCATAACTTTGACTAGAGTGCCTCTCATGAAATATTCATTGAAATGAGCATCAGAAATAGAGCGTGTCTATGTAATGAAATTACAGACACCACCACCCACATTCTATCCAGCATCCAGTGAAAGCAATAAATTATTTGGAAGTCTGTTTCTCCTACTGTGCTTTAGTTACTATCATTATCTAATCTAAAGATTTTTCTGGGTAAGTCTCTTGCCCTTTTTAAAAATCTCAAATGAAGTCATCAACATACGGTATCTTTTTGTACTTTAACCATTGTACATTATTACCACAGTCTCAACAGGAAACGTGCAAGATGAGTGTGAAACAATTAGAAATCATTTGTTATGAAGATGGCTGGACTGTGATACTCCATTATCTTTGGAGACTGCAAAGATTCTAGAGGCAATAAGCAGCATAAAAGGCTGACGGGAAGGGGATAGGGGTAGAGAGGGGAGTGGATATCATCCCATAGAACAACAGAATACATGTGCTTCGTTTTATTGAATTCATGAAGTCCTGAAAAGTTGAGTGTAAGGCCAACATTTCTAGGTCAAATAACATCATAAATGTGATAAAAAAAAAAGATTAAGATTTAAATGAGGGGCGGCTAGGTGGCACAGTGAGTAGAGCATCGGCCCTCGAGTCAGAAGGACCTAAGTTCGATTCCGACCTCAAACACTTAACGCACACACAAATAAAAACCTAGCCGTGTGACCTTGGGCAAGTTACTTAACCCCAATTGCCCTCCAAAAAAGCAAAAAAAAAAAAATTTAAACAAATTCTGTTATGAATCCTCCCATAGAGTAAAGGAGCCATTCATTCTCTTATAACAGTCAGCTTAGTTCCCAGCCCACTTCATCCCCATAAGCTTCAATTAGGCTCCAAACATAGGCTCTTTCTCTTACCAGAATCTGGTACCAATCTTTTTCTTTTTTGGAGGTGAGAAGGTAGGGCAATTGGGGTTAAGTGACTTTCCCAAGGTCACACAGATAGCTTTGTGTTAAGTGTCTGAGGTCAGATTTGAACTCAGGTCCTCCTGACTCCAGGGCTGGTGTTCTATTCACTACACCACCTAGCCACCCCTCTGGTACCAATCTTGACCTGCTTTGATCCGTCATAATCAACCCAGGGCTATGCACAGTGCCTGGCATATAGGAGAAGCTTAATTGGTTGAGTGATTGATGAGACCACTTTTAACATATTATGTTCATTTCTGGATTCTACATTTTAGGAAGGATATTGATCAACTTTGGAAAGTCTAAAGGAGGATAACCAGGATAATGAATAACCCCACATTCATACCATATAAGTACTAATTGAAGAAACTGATAATATTTCACCTGCAGAAAGGTAGACTTCAGGGTGAGCAAAAGGGTTGGACATGAATGAAGTCTTCGTGTATGTGAGGGGCAATGATGTGGATGAGGCATTGGTTTGTTCTGCTAGGCCCCTAAAAGCAGAACTATCAGGAATGGATAGAAACTAAAAGAGACAAATTTAGGTTTAATATAAGAGAAAACTCCTCAAAAACCAGAGCTCTCAAAAAGTAGAATGACAAACTTCAAGAAGTCATGGATTTCCTCCACTCTGCAGGAAGCCACCTCCTGGAGCAAAATGAAAGTTTCTGGAGGGAGAGGGAAGGCTCGATGTTTCCATGGCCTGGCTTAGACCACAGCCATTCCTGGAAATAGAAATCAGGCTAGGATGGGTCCTGTTCCATCTGCAAGGATAGTCCAACCATCCCCACTGCCATCTAGAACGCCTTCTCCCCCACACCCTGATAGAGACAGCCCAGGACTCTTCACCCAAGAGCTTTGGGTATAGTGACATTAAATAATAACATTAAAGAAAAGGTACTATTCCTTCCTGTGTTGCTGTATCCCAAGGACCATTGGACCTTTCTACCTGACTTGCAGTGAAAACCTTCCATCTGTGTTATCTGTTCCCATTAGAATGTGAGTGCCTTGAGAACAGTCTGTCTTCCCTTTTCTATTTGCTCAGTTTTATGCATAGTAAGTACTTAATAAATGCTTTAGTCACTCATTTATTCTATACAGTAAGTTCCTAGATTTTATTTTTCTTATCATTCTATCACTCCCATGTATTGTTTAATCCATTCACTTTTAAGATTTAGATATCTTTTTTTTTGGCTTGTGTTTTTCTCCATTAATGTGTTTTGCATTTATTTTTATCCCTTTTCTCTTTTAAATCAGATCTTTTTCTCTAAGATCTATTTGCTCTGATGCCAACATTGGCTAGGTCATAGCATCTAGATAGATGAATTTGAATTCTTAATCTCTATTCTCTCTAAGTACTAATATTCTATGATACTTTGTGGCTGCCTCTTTGATTTTGGAAAATTCTAATTATCTAAATATTCCTTCTTTCCTGTGAGTTGCAAGTGGCTTATAGCTTCCAGTCATTTGCTCTAGAATCAACCTTGCGACAGCTATGCAGAATATATTTAATCCCTTGTGTATGGAGATATCAGGGCATTGTGGAAAGAGTCCTTAAATTGAACCCTAATGACCTTGGTTTGACTTTGAGCAATTCCATAAATCAATCTTATCCTCAGTTTCCTTTTCTGGAATATTTTATAACTGACCTTCATACCTCACAATGTTGTTTTGAGTATTTTATAAATTATAAATGATTACCCAAGTAAAAAAATAATAAAGAAGTAATGGGTTTCTCTCCTATTGGGTATCTTCAAGTAAAGCTGGATAAATACTTAATAAGTGTATTCTTGTGGGATTTTTTTTTCTGAAATATGCATGAAATGTGTGACTCCGAGGTCCCTTCCAACTTAAACAATTTTGTGATTCTATGATTCCTCAGGCAATAATGATAATAATAATAATATGAAGAACTTCATTCTGTAGCTCACTGGCTCAGCTTCCTTCTCTGATTTTTTTTTTTATAGAAGTTCCCCAGAAACTGGGTTACTGTCCTTTTCCTTTCAGATTTCTGTCATTTCTAATACAGTTAATTCCTAAAAGAGGAAAAAGTGCCTCAGACAGGGTTGTCAAGGACGCAACTTCTGCTGACTTTATGACAGATTCAGAACAACCAAATTCCTTGGACATTCTCCACACATGAAGACATCAGGAAGCTGGGTAGCAAAAGTCCAGTCTGAGAGACCCCTCAAGAGGACAGCCACAGGACAAAGGAAACACATCAACAGTTACAAAGGCAAAAGTCCTCCAGATCCTTTACCCCTTGCAACCCTACTGCCCCCTCCTCACTCCCTCCTCCTGGATTCAGTTACACTGGCCTCCTTCCACCACCAAACAACATGGTTTCCAGGTACCATCGGCAAATGTTCTGCTTCTCCCTACTAATTTGTATAACCCTGAGCTCAAGCCTGGAGCATTCACAGAAATCTCTCATTGGTGAAGACTGATAACTCAACGTTGCTTACCTACAGGAGGGTCACAGCTAATGGGAATGTTTAGGAGAGGACATTCTTCTTCCTTCCCAAAGCCTTTTGTCTCTCTGGATTTCTCCATAAAGAAAGTCTGGAACTATATGTGCCTGCTTCCAAACCAGAAAGGAAGAAGAATGTCCTGCTCTCCCAAGTTTTCCCATCAATCCACCCCTCATATAGGCACGCTGCATTGGGTCATCATTATCTCCACCAATGAGGAAAGTCTTTTGTGAATGCTCCAGACTTGAGTCCAGGGCTCCAAACAGAATGGCTAACAGCAGTTCCAATGAGGAAGAAGAATTTCTCAGGGCTATTAGATTTAATTGCTGACTTCCTGCCCCTACAGCCTTCCTTACTTTAGTAACAGTTCCCAATAAGTGAGTCATTTCCTGGTCCCCCTTTCTCCTCAGGGTCTAGATTTCCTGCCCTAAAGCAAGCTATTGACAGCTAACAGCCATCAAGACTTTTGTTGATTACCTGCCTGTAAAGCCAATCATGAGCAGCTTTCCTATTTATTTCCTATTTCCCATTTCTATTTAGATTCTCAAACTGAATCTTGGACTTGGTCTGGACTTTTCAATCAATAAACCTCTATTTCTACATGTTTTCCCCCTCATAAGTGATTTTCCCAGTTCTGGATCTACCTTTAAAATCATATGCCTTCATACCCACTACTCAAATAAATAACTTAGGAATTTGTGCCTATCATATCCTCAAAAAAACTTACTAGACATTCATGCTCAATCTATTGTTATATAATCTTATATAGATAGAGATGATATAGGTATAGTTATAGATATAGATATAGCCATAGATATAGATATGGATATGGATATGGATATAGATATAGATACAGATATAGATATAGATATAGTTTCAAAGCACAATACCTGGATAAATTGCTGTGCTCACTGGCTCTGCTTCCTATTTTCTCCTTCAATTGGCATGCCCTTGCAATCTGACCTCACTACTAAACTGAAAGCTACCAAAGATAGTAATTGCTAGATCCAATGGCCTTTTCTCAGTCCTCTTTCTTCTTAGCCTGTTTGTATCATTTGATGCTGCTGACTGCCCTCTACTCCTGGATACTCTCTCCTTTCTGGGGTTTTAGCTGCTCTTGGTTCTCCTCCTGTCTAACTACTCCTTCTCAGTCTCCTTTGCAGACTGATCTTCCAAATCACAATCCCTAATGAGGGGTGTATCCCAAGTCCATTAGACTTCTCATGGAATTTAAAGCCACTTTATGGAAGGAGGGAACTAACAAATACTCACAATTCATCTCAGACCTCTACCATCTGAGAAACTCATTGCAATATCATAGAAGGTTGCCAAGGTCTAGGTCTCCTGGACCCTCTTGTCATGGCTTCAGTACTCCAGTTGCAGGATGATCTCAGTGGTAAACCTCATCTTCTTTTAATCAGCTTCTGGAACTTCATGGAATGACATTTTTGCTCCAACTGTGGGGTATTGATGGTTCCTCTTAATCCTCCAAAAAACATGCTAATGAGGAAATCTCCCTTCATTGCCAAACTAACTTGGAAACTAGTACTCTCTTGAGAACTCTGGAACTCAGACTTACTCACAAGGTAAGCCCAAGTCTCTAGAAATATCTGTTCTCAGGGATGGAGGTCTTTTCTAAAAAAAAAAAGGAACCAGAAAGAAAGGAGGTAGCCAAGAACTAAAGGTTCATAAACTAGAAGTCTCCTCTCAGTTTTGTCCAAACAAACACAGGCTTCTCACCATGTACTTTTTTTTGGTTAAGTTGCCATTTTCAACTCCTGGGAGTAGGGAAGGAAGGGATTTCTCCCCTATATCCTCCCCTTACCTTACTGGACTCCAGTGTGGAAATTGAAGAGAGAAAGTGCAGGAAAAGAGGAAAAGAGTGAGTCATATGAATGAATGAGCATCTATTAAGCACTATTATGTGCCAGAAACAATAATAAGTAGTGGGGGGGGAGCAGCTAGGTGTCGCAGTGATTAGAGTGCCAGCCTTGGAGTCAGGAGGACCTGAGTTTGAATCCAGCCTCAGACACTTAACACACACAAAATAACTAGCCATGTGACCTTGGGCAAGTTACTTAACCCCAATTGCCCTCCAAAAAGCAAAAAAATAAATAAATAAAAATAAAAAATAAGTAGTACTGGGGATACAAATATAGTCCCTGCCCTCAGTAAGTCTGCACTTTAACAAGGAGATCCAATATACATAGGGGGATAGTGGCAATTGGGCAATCAATTAACACTGGCTTGAAACAATGATTACTATTCCCAGAGCAATATATGGGAAATTGGGTAGAGACCTGGGATGCCTGTATCAAGACGGATGGCAAGAAGATAGCCAAGATGAAGCATGGTTCATTTGGGGCCTGCCAAATTTAGTCAGCTCTCATTAATGCATGCCCTGGGATGGAGGTTGCAAGCTGAGGGACTCCTTGGGCATGATCTCTGAGGACTTAGTTTGGAGAGTATATCAGTGGCTAGGTGGAGAACAACAAAATGATTCAGCTTGCTCCTACTGACCACAGAGAGGACAGGTCCTCCACCAAGAGTCCATCTTTCTGAGACTTAATCAAGCTATGCTTAAGAGACAGACTCCATTTCTGAAACTCAGTAAGGTATCAGTATGAAGATCCACTCCTAGAAATGTCCTAAAGATCCACACTCAATAATCTTATCAAGTTGAGTTGGAGGCACTCATCAGATTGAAAAGGGATCCTTCTGATCACCCCTCACCAACAGCACCATCTTCCTCCACCCAAATGTAATTTCCATGAATGAGGCAACTTTACTAAGGAAAGATAAAAGAAGTTACCTTCTCTCACTCCTAGGGTGAGAGCCTTGAGGGTATGGAACACTGTGTATATTTTCAGATTTTTTCATGTACTGGTCATTTTGACTGATCCGTGTTTTGTTTTGTTTTGTTTCTCTTTTGTCTTTCCTTGTTAAAAAAAAAAAAAAGACAAAAAAACCAATCTTTGTTGTATGTGGAAATGAGAAGTAAAGAAGAAATTTGTTTTACACTAAAAAGCAGCTTTTCCTTAGGGTCTGTTTCATTTTTATGTTTATAGCAGCAGCATGCAGCACAGTGTCTGGTATACAGGTATAAATGCTTGCTGACTGATTGAATGGAACATGTGTATTTGCACTGACTGTCTTTGCCTGACTCTACAGACCTGACTGCACTCCCAAACAAAGCCTTCCCTAGTTTGACCAATCCATTCACTTCCCAGACTTTGTTGTGATACCCTAAATTTAGCTTTTGCCCAAATCCAGGTTTCCTGGAAGTGAAAGATGCCTGTAATTGGAGATCTCAAGCAGGAAGAAATTGAAAGAAAAAGGAAAAGTGAGGTGAGAAAACTTGTGACTTTCTCTCAATATTTATTAAACATTTTTAGGTCAAGAGCACTGTCCTAAGAACAGAGCAAATGAGTAAATTGTGAAGAATGTATTGAATGCCTCCTATGGGTAGCTTTGGTCTCTGCCCACCATTAGAAAAGCTCATTGCTCACATGACTTTTCTAGAGGGTGACAAGTTTAAATAAAATCTGAAACTCAAACCCATACATTATTCTCCCTGTTCAAACTCTGACAAAATGCTTAGTAAACAGAAATTGAAATATGGAGCTAATATGAAAATAAAGTATCATCTATGAATTTGATTACATATGCTAAATTTGGTCTCTTAATTCTGAAATAATCAAATTGTCGATATTCCCCTGCTGTTTTCCTCACTGTGAGAAAGGACACATAGCTACAGCCCTGCTTCCTTGTGCACGCACAGTGCATTCAGCTATAGCATTTTATCATGCTTTCTGCAAATGTTTATGTCCCCTTTGGCTGCACTCTCCCTCAGCAGATGTCAGAGAAATTTGCTGACCTACCTCTAGACCTTTCCTGACTCTCCTAGAGGCAGAAATTAATCTAATCTCCTCTTGTTCTAATCCTAGTTACTGTAGGTTACAAGTTTTGGTGTTGTTTAAGCACTCTCCTTAATCTTCATTTCTCAATCAAGGTAGGAAAATGGCCAAATCCTTATGACATTGGGTTTCTTTTGAAACAAACATTTCTAAATCTTTTCATTTCCTGACCCACTGAAAACCTTCCAGGCAATTGAATGGCTTTGGTCTGCAATTTTCCACTGAGGAAAAAAAAATTCTTATGTAGCATCAAGGAAAATGAATCTGGACACTTCTCCCCTCAGGCCCATATATTGATTTTTGCCTGAAGTTGTTTTGGGAGGGTCCTATTGCTGTTGAGCTATCATGTTCCTTAGGATTGAATAGTCTACAAATGGAATGAAGGTGGCCTTTCTATAGATTGAAATGCTGGTGAACAGTCCATTAACTACAAAGACAAAATAAATCACTGTCACATAAAGAAAATATTGATTCCATTCTCTCATGTGCATTATTCTGAACTTAGCATCAAGCATTTCCACATTTTCTGCAATGAGAAGCTACTATATTTTCATTGATTACAGCTCCATAAACAAAGGAGTCATCAGGTATTTTCAAATTAAAAAATTAAAAGGAAAAGTATTATTTCAACCAAATTGTATTTTTTTTAATGTGTTTAGTCTTAAAAGTTGACCTATCAGAGACCTTAGCAAATTCATAGTGGGAAAGGATGCATCTCAGAAACCACACAATTCTCTCTGAAAAAACAGATCTTAGAACTAATTCTTAAATTTATTCCTTGATCCAAGAAAAGAGAATAAGTCAGATAACATCTACAGAACTATTTAAAACCCTTGAAAAAAAGTACCTTCTTATAAGGATCATAGGTTAGAGAATTGAAAGGGACCTTAACAATAATCTTATTGGACCCACCCATTTTACTTCCCTAAAATAAATCAAAATGCAAGGCACATGGCCCAATGTAGATACATATAATTTTCACAGAGGAAGCATCAGGCCTAAAATCCCCTAGTAGGCAAGAAGTTGGAAATAAAAGACTGTGAGCCAAGCACTGAACCCATTGAGAAAGGAAGCAGAGTATCCTGGAAGCTGGTAGATAACAGTTATCAGAATTCCAGTTAGGTGATAAATATGCTTTGAATGAAGCTCAGAGGAAAAGAAGTTACTGAGTAACAGTGGTAGAAGGAAAGTCTAGACATAGCAATAGGGAGCAAGGATCATTCCAGCTCACACCATGATCAGGAAGTCATTTGGCATGAATGAAAAGATAAATAGTACTGGAAAGGGCAGCCAAGGAACCAGGTCTCATCTGGAAAGGAAGAATAAGAAAGGAACAATTTTCAAATGAAAGCAAGTTTCTTTCAAGTCAAAAAGGGTTATAGGTTCTGTAGCTACAGGGGTTGCTATTACTATTACTATTACTAATTCAACCTTGGGGTTTAATTAGAAAACAAATCAATAAATGGAGGAAGGCTGATAATATCTTTCTTTTAAAATTTATAGTAACTTATTTTTTTCCAATTACATATAAAGACAAGTTTTAACATTTTTTTTAATTTGAGTTACAAAATTTCTCCCTCCCTCCCTCATTTCTCACCTCCCTAAGATGGTAAGCAATTTGATATAGGTTATATATGTACAATCATGTAAAACATATTTCCATATTAATCATATTGTGAAAGAAGAAACAGATCAAAAGGAAAAAAATGTGAAAAATTAAAGCAAAAATAGTGTATTCAGACTCTATCAGTTTTTTCTCTGGATGTGATTAAGGCTGATAAATTCCAATAGTTCTGTGTAATCCAGTGGAATACCTGGTTATCTTGGGAACTTCATGGAGCCCTTGAAATCTATCCACAAATGGATCTGAGGTATACAGACCACAATGAATGTAAACAAACTACCATGAATATGGTTCAGTTTATATGCTAGCATTCATTGCAGAGTATGAAAAAGTAGAGAAATTCCATGACAAACTTGACATCCTTGAAATTAAGTCCCTCTAGAGACAAATTTTACCAAAAGCCCCTCTAATAATAAATCTCAAAGTAGCTAGCTACAAGTAGCTAGCTACCTTAACACTCAACAGTTTTGACTAAGAGTCATGACCAAGAATGGAAAGCTTCCAAATTTTATCAATCTACTATGTGCCAAGCACTATGCTAGGCACCAAATGATACACAGACAAAAATGAGACAGCCCCCCCACCACTCAAGGAGTTTCCATTTCATTAGTTAAGACCACATGTACATAAAGAAGTATAAAGCCATTCACTCAGAAGCACAAAAATAGACCCACCTCCCAGGATTTTCAGCAGATGACTCTTTCAGCTGGCTTGCAGTCAGCTCCTAGGAGAGGCAAGAGGAAAAAAAACATGATAATCATATATAACATCCTAAGAAAAACATAGATATTTCCGATAGGAAATATGCAGTTCTAAATGAAGTGAAGTTTAGGATTTCATGCAAAAGATAATTGTAAGAAAAATAAACTAGGGGCGGCTAGGTGGCGCAGTGAGTAGAGTGTCGGCCCTGGAGTCAGAAGGACCTGAGTTCAGATCCGACCTCAGACACTTAACGCACACACAAACAAAAACCTAGCCGTGTGACCTTGGGCAAGTTACTTAACCCCAATTGCCCTCCAAAAGGCAAAAAAAAAAAAAGAAAAGAAAAGTAAACTAGCCAGGAACCCAGATTACTTACACTGCAAGAAAGGTACCAGGCTTCTCAGTACTAATTCACCATCAAATCTTTTTGAATAAATATACTAAAAAAAAGAAGAAATTCCTTTAAAAAAACCGGGTTTCCAAATCAATGAATAGTTCTCATTTTACAGAATTTTTCCCTTAAGAATTGATATTCTGCATGCAAAGTAGGGAGGGGGGACTTTTTAAAAAGAAAATAAAATCATAGTTTTCAACAACCAATAAATGTATCGAGTGTTTTTTTTTACCAGTTTTCCCTACTAAATATCATGACTTGGGCAACATTTTTGGAGAGAATTTCCTCATCAAGACTTCAGTGAACACAGTGAACACAAGCAAGCAAACCAATAGGATCGTAATTCCAGATCATATGCCCGCATCCTTTGCAAAAGAAGGAAAAATAGAGAAATTCTGTGATGAACTTTATGATATTTTTTAAATCAATTCTGCATATATTTTGAAACTTAGTGGTATCGCTGTCAAACTGGACATGGGAGAATGCAATGAAAACTGCATTAATTTGAGGTTAAGAAATGAAAGAAGTTTATAGATGATGTGGAAGCTGCCCACCCATACATCATGAATAACTTCATCCAGAAGAGAACCAGAAGCCTCTAGATGTGACACATAATGAAGACAAAATGAAACTGACATACCAGGCAAAAAAGAGACTGATTAAAAACACTACGGGCTTATCTAGCTATCTGCAATCAGATTGTGGAACAGCAGCTTTCTGGACCTACCCATCAGTGGTCAAAGAAAATACCATATGTAAAATAAAAGCGGGAGGGGGGGAGGAGGAGGGGGAGGATAAAGATGGGAAGACGCTGCATCCAATTATGCAGCTAGCTCCAGCCTAATCTGCTAAAATGAGCTCTCTACTCTGAAAAGGGGGAATAAACAAAAGAAAAATTGTTGAATCTGTCACCATTTCTTAAAAGAAGTTTAACTGATGCAAAACAATTCCAATAATAATGAGGATGAAAGAGCCTAGAAACTGCCTCAGTCAGCAAATCTATAACCTCCATGCCAAGCAGAGACACGACAGCCAAGAGTAATACCAATTAAATGGCAAGCTCATTTGCAAAACATTACCAAAAGAGGATAATAGAAGAATACAAATAAGAACCAGCCCCAGAAAATAGCAAAAAGCTGTTAAGGAAACAATGAACATATGTAATTGTGCAGGTCTAAGATCACAAGGGAAGAGATGTAGAAAAAACAGAATTGGGTTTGCAACGCTATCATCACCAGGGGTCACAGAGGGAGTCTGAGGGTTGTTATATCTTGATGATTGCAGGAAAAAAAAATGAAAAGGGATGAGAAGAGGCATATACTGTGGTGGGGGAGGGGGATGAGAGGAAAGGAGAGGAAGGTTAGAAGGAATTATGTCACATAATTAGATACACAAGTGGAAAGCTATACAAAGAAGAAGGAAGATGTCAAAGGAAGCAGTTGACATGTGGTCCTCAATATCATTTGAACTGGTTAATGGAGAAAAAATATACATACAAACACATTTGGGAACAGAAACACATTTCACTCAACAGGGAAACAGGAGGGAAAGGAGAGAAGGAAGAGGTGGAAATTCAGGGGAGAATAGTTAAGATGATCAATATTGAAACAAAGAAATGAAGTTCTGGGGGATGTATGTATAAAAATGTTAGTTTAAAGGCCTTTTATAAACTAATGCAAAAAATCTGCAAAGGGTAGTGGTGGTGCAGTGGATAGAGTCAGGAAGACTCATCTTCCTGAGTTCAAATCTGGCCTCAGACACTTACTAGCTGTGTGACCCTAGTTAAGTCACTTAACCCTGTTTGCCTCAGTTTTCACAACTATAAAATGAGCTGGAGAAGGAAATGGCAAAAAAAAAATCCTCCAGTATCTTTGCCAAGGAAAACCTCAAATGAGGTCACAAAGAGTCAGACAAAAGTGAAACAACTGAACAACAACAACAAAAAAAAAATAGCAAAAGCACTAACTGGATGGACTCACCTACTCAGGTTTTCCTTTGATACCTCATCACAGTATGAAATTGACCATGGTTTCTCAAAGCCAGCTGAATGCAAGCATTGGCAGGCCCCATCGAGCTGAAAAGACGAAGTTTGGGCCCAGCAATGACTTTTATGTCTATTGTCTGAGGACCAGCCTAGCTAAGTTCAGAGAGGCTCACCCCTTGGATGGGGGCAAGCATGCAGTGTGGGGGAATTTTTAGATACAGTAACTCGAAGTCTGTCTGTTAGATGATAAAAAGGTTGTGTCAGTGGTTGGCAAAAATAGAATCATGGTTTTTGTTGTTGTTGAGTTGTCTTCAGTCATGTCCAATATTTCATGACCCTGTTTGGGGTTTTCTTGGCAAAGATACTAGAAAAGTTTGCCACTTCATTCTCCAGCTCATTTTATAAATGAGGAAACTGAGGCAAACAGGGCTAAGTGACTTACCCAAAGTCATACAGTTAATAAGTGTCTGAGGTCAGATTAGAACCATGGTGGGAAAATTCAAATAAAACTATATTCCACATCAAGAAAAGGACATATATTTATGATACTGATGAGGATAACTAATAACTTACATTTATAGAATTCCTTTAACACTTTAAATGATGTTTTTATTTTTATTTACATTTTATTTTATTTATATTTGTCTTAACATTTTGAATAACATTTATTAAGCACTTATTATTTGCAAAGAACTCTACTATACATTGGGGATAAAATAAAATAGGCCTATCATCACTCTCAAGAAGCTTACATTCCGGTAATTGAGACAACACAGAGAAAGTTTCAATTGAAAGTTCGATGGAAAGATCCCAAGGTCCATGTGGTGATGTCTCTTCTTTAATGTTATATCCATTGTAAATATCATATCCATTTCTGGTGTTGAACTATTTGATAGTGCCAAGGACTTTGGTGACAAGAACTTTCTTTTCTGGGTCTTCAAAAGATGTGACAATAGGAGCAATTACCAGCCTCCATAGGCTTTGCTTCCCAGGACTACATCTTTGGGCTGAAAATATTCCAAAGGCTCTTGAGTTCAGTGTCATAGACTGTCTCCTTCAGGATCAAGGGTGATGGTGATGGTGGTTCAACTTGCCTGACACATGATGCCTCCTGGCTCTTCCCCAGGGTGCCCCACTGCTCCTGTTAGGCTTGCCCATCTGATCTGGAGACAGTGGTTAGTTGGTTGGTAGTTGGTGTGAATAACTGACCCCTTATCCATAGGAGTTGTTTCCCTAGGAAATGGCTCTGTGGACTGATTTGGAAACAAGGCTGGTGGTCTAGGACATTCTACCATTCCAGGACTCTTGCAATGTTAAAGATCTCTCACATTTATTACCTGAGTTTTCCCCTAAGAACCTTGTTATTATATAAGAAAAGAAACTATGCTAGTATGTAGTTAGGCTATAAAAACTTGCCCAAGGTCACAGGGTAGGTGATTACAACAGACACAGTATCATTAAAATGTACATGAGATGAAAAATGTGGAGTGCTTTGAATCTGGTAAATGCTTGATAAATATTTGTTGAATGACTACTATGAAGACTTACACATGTGTACATACACACACACACACACACACACTTCATTATAGTGGCTGAGGATGGAAGTGTTGACTACTGGTGGAGAACTGCCTGCCATCTATAAATAGGTGTGCCTAACAAATGCCATTGTTGCTGCTGACCTATGGTGGCTTCTGATAAAATTAATCCAGAGGATAACCTCTCACCCAGCTGAGAAAATCTAGTGAAACACTAAGAGGAAATAACAGGCTCTGCTTCATGAATTTCTTTGATCATGCGAATCCAAAAATAAGTCATCCAAGTGAGGGTTTAGAAAGGCTGTGGCATCTGGAAATTAGTACTGGGATATCTGGAATTCTTAAGAAAAACTCCAGAATACCCAGTGACTTCTGGAAAGTGTAGGAAGGCAAAGTTCACTCTCTGGGGAAACTTTCTACCTCATGCCAGTCTCCCAGCCTCTGATCTTTCACCAATTTATCTCAAAGTGTTAGCCCCTCCTAGAAGTGTCAGTAAGTGGTCAGCCCTCTAGGGCAGGTAGAACCTCGATGTTCTTTCTTTATGGTCTCAATTTCTTTCTGGAAGCCAAAACTCATTCTTTTGCAGGATTTCTTTCTCTGCTCTTTTTGATCTAAATGCACATGTACCAGGTCACCAGTATTTCTATTATGCCTATGGAGGGAAGAACTCAATGAAGGTCTGGAGGCTGGTTTTATTTTTATTTATTGTATTTTTAATATATGAAATAACACAAGTATTTCCATAACATAATAGAAGTTTTTAAAAAGATGATTGCACATGAAGCTGCAAATCTATTGTGTTACAACTTGCTATTTCTTTTAAATATCTAATAAAGTTATCATGTAACTTGAGATTGTTTTATGAAATAACACGAAGTGCATTCTTAATTCTGCTCATTTGCCTTGCTTACTTAGAACTCATTTTGCCTTTTGCTGACTAGTTCTTTTAGGATAATCTAGGTCCCATCTAAAAGCTCTTCACACTTTTTTCAAGGCCTAATTTAGTTCCTGCTATACAACTATAAGCAAGCCAGCTCACCTGTGTGGTCCTCAGTTTCCTCATCTATAAAATGAAAAGATATAACTAAATGATCTCTAAGATGTCTTCTAGCTCTAACATTCCAAGACCCCATGATCATGGATGGATTTCATTATCCTGGATGAACTTTATTCTGGTCTTCAAATTTGTTATCCTTTTAGAATTTTTTAAATTTATTTTATATCTTTTTTGTTATCATGCAAAAAGAAGAGATTGGATCATAACTCCTTGAAGACTAAGCCACCTAAAACTAGAACTATATTGAGAAATAGGCAGTCTTCAATCCAAAGGATAGTAGAACTCATTCAGCCTAAAAATTCTGCCTCCAAACCCATTTTACAAATAAGAACCTTGACACTTTGAATGACTTTCCCATGGCCATACAGCTAGTTAGTGACTAAGATAGGTTTCCTGAAGTTTTACCCACCTTATGTCATTTGATCAACAATCTGTGATTTCTTAGGTGGGTAAATTCTCTGCACTGAAACAGCTTATCAGTCTCTTACCTTTTAGTAATCTTTCATTTCTAAACTCTTAACTTCCAAAATCTCCTATAACTTAGTCTTAGAACTGTCTGAGGCTCAGAAGGTTCCAATTGCTTCCCTGGGGTCATAAACTAGTGTCAGAGGACAGATTCCAGTCACACTGACTCCAAATTAGTTTCCCACTCCTAATTCCACACTGTATCTCTGCAATCCTTAATTATATTAAGAAGTGGGGCAGCTAGGTGAGTAGAGCAGCAGCCCTGGAGTCAGGAGGACCTGAGTTCAAATCCAGATTCAGACACTTAACACTTACTAGCCATGTGACTTTGGGCAAGTCACTTAACCCCAATTGCCTTGCCCTCCCCCCTCCAAAAAGATAAGCAAAATAAATAAATACAATAAAAATTATATGAAGAAAGCAAAATCCAGAAATTTTAGACATGAAATTTGAGATCCTGACTCATTGTTTTCTGCCCAAGCTCCAAATAAATTGTCTAAAGAGATTTACACATGTCATAAAACACCAACTGCAGGTTGAACCAAGCAGCCAATTCTATTAACCAATTATTTTTTTAATAGAACTCACAAATTACAGTTTTTAAGGCACATGATAGCTATGTTAAACATACTGCATTATCATCTTTTTAAGTCAACTCATTTAAATGATTTCCAAAGTAAAATATTTCAAGAAATTTTGTACTTAGCAAATCATCTCTTCCCTGATGCAGGAGATTAAATTATCCTTTCACTAATCAGCCAAACTAATGGATAGAATACTAATGAAGTTCAGAAGAGCCTGGCAGATCTGGATCTTAAATTTAACCCAGAAGGGATATAGGATACTAGCTCAGCCCCTTCATTTACAAATAAAGAAACAGGCTCAGACAGATGAAGTACCTTCCCAAGGTCACAGAGAGAGGTCACAGAGCTAGGATTGGGACCTAGGGCCTTTGAAGACAGATCCAATACTCTTTCCATTTTTATGCTATTGGCCTATGAATAAGCAGAGGAAACCATCCCTTTTGTAGAACGAATTCAGGAAAACTAAGAAAAGACACTTATCCTCTAAAATGACCCCACTCTACCTGTTGTCTGATTTCTAAAATGTGGGTCAAAAACCAGTCTTTCTTTCATCCCACGAACAGATATGTCGTTGTTGTTGTTGTTCATCCATGACTAAATATGACTCCATTTGGGGTTTTCTTGGCAAAGTTACTGCTTGTCATTTCCTTCTCCAGCTCATTTTACAGATAAGGAAACTGAGACAAACAAGATTAAGTGACTTTGCTAAGGTCACACAATTCATCTGAGGCCAGATTTGAACTCAGGAACTTAAGTCTTCCTGACTACAGACCTAGCACTCTATCCACCATGCCACTAGCTGCCCCAGTAGATATAAGACATATATGAAAACACCCTTGAGAAAGGCAAAAACATCCACTTCAATTCACACTAACATAGAATCATAAGATTATACGTTTAGAGTTGGAGGGGCTCTAAAGGCTATCTGCTATTCGAGGCTTTCCTAAGAGTATGTTCTAACAAACAAGAAAGTAGGAGAGCAATTGGCCATGTGGGAAGGAAGGATATACCAGGCAATAGGATCATAGGATCACAGATTTAGAGCTGGACAGGACCTCAGGAACTTCTAGTCCAGCCTCTTCATTTTACAGATGAAGACTATGGCCCAAAGCGGTCAAGGGACCTGCCTTCAGTCACACAGCTAGAGAAGAGCAGATCCAGGATCCAGAGGCTGAGCCTCTGACCTCAAAGCCAACACTCTCCACTCCAAGAGGAGGAGGCACCAAAAGTAAGCATTGTCTGTTTCATAATTCTGCAGAGGAGTAGACTTGTTTCTTTATACCTTACCTCTCTGGTCCTCACAGATCAAACAAGAAACAATAACATGGTGTCTGCCACTTACATTCTGGTTATGTTGAGAAGACTCATAGGCTCATGGTTGTAAAATGCTTTGAAATCCCTCCAGCAAAAGTCAGATCCCATAATTAGTGCAGCAAAAGCCCTTGGGTCATTCATTAGGTCCAATCTCACCAAGGTCTGTGCCTTTCCATATCTCAGAATATAGTCCTTCCATTTCTAAGCTTCCCGTAACACAGGAAGAGCACAATTATGTGTATTTTTAGGCTGACTCATTTTTTTCTGATGTTAAAGATCAGTATTTAAGCCAATTAGGCAGATCTTTTTGATGTCTTTGATTTATCTCAAAATTAGCATCTCTACACCATTTTTTTTCCTAATAAACTCCCCACCAGTGGTGGGAGTGGAGGGAACTATGCTACTATCCTCTGTTTCTATCTAGTTTCGGGTAGTTGCTAATCATCTGGATGTTTCTCCTTGGAGGAGGTATGAGGACAATGGTTGACTGGTGAGTCACTCCAAACTTCCCTCCTCTTGGAATCTTCTATACTAGCCTTCTGAAGAGGTGAAGTAGCCCTCAGTGTAAGGATGATTTAAAGAGTGCCAAAGCACCAAAACCCTATCTCCTCTTCACCAGCCCACCCCATCCCCTCACTCTTGGAACTGAAATTTCTGCCATTAAAGTCCTGTTAGTGAAGGCACTGATTCCCCAGGCACCTTATTAAGATGTAAATCATATTAACTGGGAGTAGTCACACATTAAACTATTACTACCTAAGCTCAGATCAGTTTATCAGATTAGGTAGCATGAGAGAAAAGACTTAGAGGAATAGACCAGGAGATGGTTCCATTTTGGTGGGGAGAGAACTGTCCAGTACATGCAACTCTGCCAGGGAGAAAAAAAATAAGTTAAGGCAGGGCTCTGCACTCAGGGGTTCCTGGGCAGATAGCGAATGGGAAGTAGGTCAATGTTTAGCTGTTCACTAACGACAGACTAGGCCTAGCTGCCATTTTGCCTAATGTGAACCTTTCTTTAGCTCTTTTTCACACTCAGGTCATAGAATGCAATGGTTGACATTCCCATCATTTGAAAAGTAGGACTGAAATTATGAGGCCCGAATGGTGTCATCTGCTGTCTAACCAAGTATTGCCAAAATCACAAAATGAGCCCTGGCCTTGGTGGAAAAGGAAAAAGGATAGCGCGTGTCACTCAACTGCAAATGGACAGTGGTCCAAAAGTTCTCTGACAGAAGGCCATTTCTAGATTCTCAAGTGTGCCTATGACCTGGAATATTAATGTCCTTCTCAAAGGATTTTGTAATCACTTCTGAGACTTGCATTTTGTCCCTGCTCCCAGCTGAGCGTGTTGTGATGTGCTCTGCTGCAGAGGAAAGCCCCTCCAAGATTGCAGCAGGAAACTCTCATCACGCTCAGAGAGGCCTGCTGCAAACATTACTGTAAGCATGTGCGGATGTGGCTAGAAAGTGAACGATGGCTCTTTCCAGGCACAGAGAGGATGTCTTCAAGGTTGTAGCCACATACCCTTGCAGAGTATACAATTTTCCATCATTTCAGTTCAGTTCAACAAACTTTTTTTAATGTTAAACATTATGTATTTAATAGTAAGTGCTCACATTTATACAGCTCTTTATGGTTTGCAGAGTGAATGTCAATAGTAACTGTTTCTCTTTTGGCCAGCAACCCTGAGGGTCTTTCCTTCCCAGTTTGATTTTTTTTTAATTAAAGGGGTGATGGCCCTTTATGATAAGTTGCTTTATTTCCCAAAATGTCAACTTCCTCACTTATAAATCAAGAGTAATAATAATGGATAGACAGGGTTGACTTTGGAGTCAAGTAAGCTTGACTGACTGACTTCTTAAAGAGGCCTGTTCACTGAATGGGCGATACCTCACTCAAAGTGAGAACTTTAAAAGACCTTAGCCTAAAAGGGCCAGGGTCTCCCATTGTATCCTGGGCCAACTCCAGTCATCCTGATGAATATCAGGTCACTGGACCCAGATGGCTCTAGAGGAGAAAATGAGGCTGGTGACCTTGCACAGCCCTCCCTCACTTAAATCAAAGTCAACTGCAAATTATGTCATCATTCCCTTATGTCATGGTCCTCTTCTAGAATGAAGGGCAAACACAACAAAATGCTCTGCCCTCCTTTATCTCACTTAACTCTTGAAAGAACCTTGCATGGGAGATCATGCATGGTATTTTGTTTGGTTTAGGCTCAAGCTTGTGATATCACCTGAGTAGGAGGAAGTAGCTGGTGTGAAAATTCTATCAACCAAGTTAGATTGACAATTCATAGTCTTAGAGGGTTACCTGGGACCTGAACAGTTAAGTGATTTGACCATGACCACACAGTGGGTGTCAAAAGTAGATAGTACTTAAGTCAAGCTTGCTTGACTCCAAAGCCAACCCTCTCAATTATTATTATTCTTTATTTATAAATGAAGAAGTTGACGTTTTAAGAAGTAAAGCAATTTGCCCAAGGTCACCTAGAGAGCAAATAAAAAGAAGAAGCAGAGGTAGGATAACCTATCAGCAGGAAGAAGTGCAGCCTGACTCCACCCACCAAACCTCAGTCTGCCACAGAAATCTAAAAAACATACCCCCTCCCAAAAAAGCCTAAAACATACCAGATTGAATTGTAATCAGGACATTTTTTAAGTCATTCTGGGTCATTCTTCCAGCCCAAGGAGGCTTAGGGAGAGAGACCAAGAGATCTGCAGATAGGGGACAGAGTCTGACCAGCAGGATGCTGCATGGGAAGCATCACAGAACCCAGGGATTGAAAGAGAGCCAAGACTGGGCACCAGGGCAGGAAGAGATCCCAGAGGATCCCTGACCTAGCACAGGATGCAATATCAAGTGCCATCTGGCAGCTCTGCTACCCACTACTTAGCTCCATGTTGAAGTGAGAGGAAATTTAAACACACAAATTGGGGAGAGGTGTATTTAATAGAGGCCCCACCAGTGTACTAGCTGAGTAAGGAATGTTTGAAAGCAAATAGTAACTGTGCAACTCTGATCCTGGGAGCAGAGTAGGGACCCAGTTCTAATCTCTAGCCCAAGATGGAAGCCTGAAGTGGAATTACCAGGGCAAGAGTCCCCAGACCAAAAAAGCCCTGAACATGTAGAACTTCATGGAAGGCAGACAGTGGCTAAGTACAGCAGCAGTCTACCTAAACTCCCAACCAAGAGAAAGTCAAGAGACTCCAATCTGGGTGAGGAAGTTGCAAAGCTCAGACCAGGAGGGCAGTGATCAGGTTTCGCCTAGGATCACATCATTTGGGGAGCATTGAAAGCTTTCAGGCAGCCAGCCTGAATTGCAAAAGTAGCAGAACTAAGAGGGCAGAAGCTCAGGCCAATCATTCCCCTTCCTCCTACACTCTGCTGCACCACCCCTCTACCCCATTCCTCTACTCTCCAGAGAAGTACACAGAACCCAGCACTAACATAGAATCCAAAGTCAACAAGTAAGAGTAAGCAAACAAACACAAAAGAAAAAAATCTTATTATCAGGAGCTATTATGGTAACAAGAAAACTCAAGATATAAACCCAGAAGAAAGGATTGACTCAAAAACACCTACAAGCAATGCTTCAAAGGGAAAAAAATTCAAAAGGTAAATTTAATTCAAATCCAACCAGAATTCCTGGAAGAGTTAAAGCAAGCATTTAAAAAAGAGAGAACTGAAAATGATTTTTTAAATGAAATGAGAGCAGTAGGGGAAAAAATGGGAAAATAAATGAGTTACAGAAGACATATAAGGAGAATCAACAGCTTGGCATAAGAGGCACAAAACGTTATCAAAAAATGAATAAATAAATAACTCCCTGAAAATTGGAATGGAGCAAATAGAAGTTAGTGATTCCATGAGACATCAAGAAACTTGGGGTTTTTTAGTCAAAAAATTGGGGGGAAAATAGATGATAATGTGAGATTAGCATAATCGCAAAAACAACTGACCAGGAAAAGAGATTGAAAAGAGACAATTTAAGGATCATTTGGTCTAACTGAAAACCATAACAAAAGATAAGTAAATCAAAGAGCATAGACAGTAGGTTCAAGAAATCAAAAAGAAAACTGCTCAAATCTCTTAGAAATAAAGGACAAAGTAGAAATTGAAAGAATCTACTGGTTACCTCCTATGAGAGCAAATAGAAACGCCCATCCCTGAGCTCAACTCCAAAGTCTACAGGCGTTTTCTTTTTTTGTTTCTTTTTCTTTTCCTTATTTCATGTTGTTCAGTCATTTTCAGTCCAGTCTAATTCTTCTTGATCCTTTTGGGAAGTTTTCTTGGCAAAGATACTGGATTGGTTTGGCATTTCCTTCTCCAGATCATTTTACAGATGAAAAACTGAGGCAAACAGGGTTAAGTAACTTGTCTAGGGTCTCACGGTGAATAAGTGTTTGAGGCCAGATTTAAACTCAGGTCCTCCTGACTCCAGGCCAGTAGTCTATGCACTGTGCCAGCTATCTACCCTTATACTTAACATCATGTGTAAAACACTGTGTGAGGTGCTAGGAGACAAAGATCTATGTCTCTCTCCCTGGTCTCTTTCTTTAGTTCTAGTCCTGTATTTTCTGTTAAAACTACCTACCTGATGGGGCGGCTAGGTGGCGCAGTGAGTAGAGCACTGGCCCTGGAGTCAGAAGGACCTGAGTTCGGATCCGGCCTCAGACACTTAACACACAAATAAAAACCTAGCTGTGTGACCTTGGGCAAGTTACTTAACCCCAATTACCCTCCAAATAGCAAAAAAAAAAAAACTACCTACCTGAATGTGTAAGAGGTAGGACTCTAGCCCAGGTCTTCCTGACCCCAAGTCCAACACTCTATGCAGAACATCACACTCCTTCTCCATGAGCCTTAGCTTAAGCTCCTTTAATTTGAGCTTTCTCCTTACCTTCACTTCTTTGAATACCAAATACTAGAATGAATGAGAAGACTCTGTGACAGGCTGTTGAGATTTCATTCCTTCTGTGTTCAGAAGCAATCACTGCAAAATCTTAAGGACTAAATTTCCAGTCAAGATCCAAACCAGACTACCCAGATCCCACATATCTACTCAAAAAAAAAAAAAAAACTCTAAGTTCTCACCAGACTGAATAACAATCGAGAAATCTAATCAGAGCGGCGGCTATGTGGCACAGTGAATAGAGCACTGGCCCTGGAGTCAGGAGGACCTGAATTCAAATCCAGTCTCAGACACTTAACACAAAAAACTAGCTTGTGACCCTGCACAAGTCACTTAGCCCCAGATGCCCTCCAAAAAGCAAAAAGAGAAAAAAAACATAGGGTGGGTAGAGACCCCAGAAGTGCCAATGAGTAACTTCAGGCCTACATAATGCTCAGACAGGTAGAGCCAACACCAAGAGGTTCTACGGTCCCTAACACTGAGTCCTAAGATGCCAGAGAGAGTCTGCAAAATGTAGAAATCAGAAGCTCAAAGATTCATGGTAAGAGATGCTCTAACCCCAGAAGGTAGGAATCCATGTAAGAAGCCATGAAATTCAACACTTTATAAACATTAAACTGCTAAACATATGTCAGTTCTCATTTTTCTTCTTTTTTTCTCTCAGTTGGAGGGAATTTAAACCCAGTGAAATGTGAATGCAATCCAGAAAATGAATGGAACCACATTTTAGAAAAAAAAATCTTTGCTTGAGGGGGTAATCATAAAAAATACACTTTTCCTAAGCTCAGTCAACAAACATTTATTGAATATCTAGTTTGTTCCATGCACTATTTGCTAAGTACTGTGAATTCAAAGAAAGGCAAAAGTCCCTGCTCTCAAGGAGCTCACAGTCTAATGGGAGAGACAACATGGGAACATGTATGTACAAACAAGCTATATACAGGATAAATGGGAGATAATCAACAGAGGGAAGGGATCAGAATTAAGGGGGATGAGGAAAGGCTTTTTATTAAAAGTCTGACTTCAGCTGGGACTTGAAGGAAAACAGAAAAGATTGGAAGCAGATATAAGGAGGGAGAGAATTCCAGATGTAAAGGACAGCCAGAGAAAATGCCAAGAGTTGGGAGATGGAGTGTCTTGTTTGAGGAATAGCAAGGAAGCTATCATCACTGGGTCAAAGAGTATATGGGACTGAGTAAGACATAAGAAGGCAATTAGGTGGTTCAGTGGGTAAAGCAATAGGCTTGGAGTCCAGAAGACCTGAGTTCAAATCTGGCCTCTGACACTTACTAGCTATGTAACCCCGGGCAACTCACTCTGTCTCAATCCACTGGAGGAGGAAATAGCAAACCACTTCTCTGTCTTTGGCAATAAAATCCCATGGACAGTATTGGTGAGTCATGGTCCACAGGGTCACAAAGAGCTGTACATGACTAAATGACTAAACAACAACACAAGATATAAGAGGATAGGAAAGGTAGGAGGGGTCTAGATTATAAATAGTTTTGAACACTAAAAAAAAGACTAATTTTGAACAGAAGTAGGTGGTGCTTCTAGAGGAAGAAAGAGCATTAGAAGACCACAACTGAACTGGGATATAGAGAAGAGGACAAATAAAAGAATTACAGACTCCTGGAATGCTATAGCTGGAAGAGACCTGGAGACTTAATTCCCTCATTTTACGGATAAGGGAACAAAGTAAAAAAAGTGAGAGGACATGTCCCGCTAGATCTCATAGATCAATCGATTAGCAATGATGTGGCATAAGAAGTTGCAATAAGGTAAACTGGAAGAGATAAGAAGAGTTAGAAGTAAAAGGTGAGTCTGATGGAGTTCCCAGGGGACCAGGAAGTAATCAGCATCTTGTACAGTGATAAGAAAGCCCATCTGGGTTGGAGGCCCCAGGAGGAAAATCTGAGTGTTCTGCTCTAGGCAGCAATCCTTTCAGATACAAAAACACTGAGTGATGAAGAAACATAATGTAGAAGGAGGAATCAAGAAAGGAGTTTAATATAAGTGATAATCAGCCATTATGGTCAATAGGATTGCCCAAGCAGATGGAAGAAGGCAGAATCAAGGGGGCAAAGAAACAGGATGCCCATGGTCAGGGGCTGGGTAAAAAGGGAAGGGATGTGGGAGGTGCTGAAGGACTGGTTGAAGAGCAAAGATTAAAAAGAGCAAAAGACATAAATCAGAAATGGGAAGGGGAAAGCAAGAGATGACCTTCAGGGCTAATGGAAGTCACATAGCTGTTTTTTTCGCCCTGTTCTTCAGATAATCATTGGAAACTTGAGTGAAGACTTGAGGGACTGGGGAGAGATGGAAGCCAGGTAAGAGAGTGGCAGGGGAAGAATTAACAGGAAGAAAGGGGCAGAAAACATCACCAAAATCCTTAAGGAAAATGGAAGTGAAAGCTCTAGAAAAATGGCAACTCACCACTGATTTATGAATTAATCACTCTCTTCAGCAGCATTTATGAGAAGGAAAAACAAAATCTAAATTTAGGATTATTTTTCCTACATATTCCAATCAATAGCAACTTCCTCTTCACAATGAGACCTTAAACAATTAGGGAAACATTTCAGTTCCTAGCTAATGGACCTAACAATGATTACGATTTCAGGAAAATCATTTCATCCAATTGTAGGCATACGAGAAAAAAGGAAGGAGGTGGGGGAGGAAGCAAGGCCATCACTATGGGTTTTGAAAATTATACCTTTCATCTGATAATCCCTTAAAGACTTTGGGTTTTTTTTTCATTTGGGATAATAATGTGCTGGTCTAAAAACAAACATATGCTTCTGGGCCGGGCCATCTGGGAACCAGAGAGAGGGAATCTCCATGTTCTCTGATGGCTCTGAACATAGCCCTAACTCTTAGTAAAGGTTTCTACACCTCCTTTCCTTTCCTCAATACTGGGAATGGTACCTTTCCCCAACTTTGAAAGAACAAGAACCTCCCAAGAATGTTCCTTTCTAATATAAGAAGTAATAATCACAGATGTTACTTTGTCCATGAGAGGCAAAGTGCCATTCTTCGCAGACCACAAGTATTTGGTAAAACCAGAGTCAAAGACTCATAGAATTAAGTTAGTTTAAAGATGATCTGGTCTAAACTTAATAATTTGAAGATAAGGAGTCTAGAAATGTTTCATTTGGTCCAAAGTCAAATTGCTAGTCAGTAGCAACTACTCACAGGATCATAGACTAGAGTTGGAAGGGACCTCAGAGGCCATTAAGTCTGACCTGTTGAACAAGAATCTCCTCTGGATGGCAGCCCATTTCACTTTGGGTTGCTTCTAATGGCTGCTTCTGATGGCAAGTATTTCCTTACATCAAACTTAAATTTGACTCTCTGTAACTTCTATTCATTGTTACTAGGTTCCATCCTTGAGGACCAGATAGAAAAGGCCTTATTCTCCTTCCTCATGACAACCCTCCAAATATTGAAACCAGCTATCAAGTCTACTTTCAGGCTTAACTTTTTTTTTGCTTTTTGGAGGGCAATTGAGGCTAAGTAACTTGCCCAAGGTCACACAACTAGGTGTGTGTGTGTGTGTGTGTGTGTGTGTGTGTGTGTGTGTGTGTGTGTGTGTGTGTTAAGTGTCTGAGGCTGGATCCAAACTCAGATACTTCTGACTCCAGGGGCAACACTCTACTCACTGCGCCACCTAGCTGCCCCATCTAGCTTAACTTTTATCAGTTAAACATTCAAAGTTCCTACAAATGAAACTGTAAGGCATAATTTCAAGTCCCTTCACCATCCTGGTTACCTTCATCTGAATGCACCCCATCTGAAAACCCCTATTTTGTTCCCAAAATAGAGCACCCACAATTGAATATGGCACTCTAGATATGCTCTGATGAAGGCAGAATACCACAGAGCTATCAGCAACTTTGTCATGGATATCATGGCTGTATTCATGCAACCCAAAACCTCTCTAAGATCATTTGTCTGATAAAACCAAAAACCTGCTTACCTAATCATTCTTTACCCTGACGTCCATATACCTCGAAAAAGTATTTAAGATTTTCTATAGAAGAAAGGAACATGAGTGTTTCCCTAACTGTGACTGTAATTGATTCGATTCAATAAACATTTTTAAACATAATTCCATTGAAGACGTTCAGTAGGAATTAAAGATTTGTAACTATAGTTCAGGAGAGATTATAAGACTATTGATACATGTTTAATAGTCATCTGCTTAAGCTGTTTAAGTTCCTTGAAGACCAGGACTGACTTATTTTGGTTATTGTACCAGCATCTAGCACAGTGCATTGCAGAGTAGGAGCTTAATAAATGCTTATTGAATAAATAAATGGTTAGACGAACTTACAGGCATTAATGGTATCATCAAGGGGAAAAAACTGCGTGCGTGTGTGTGTGTGTGTGTGTGTGTGTGTGTGTGTGTGTGGAGTGGGTGGTAAAGATAGTCCTAAAGCTGGAGTCAGTCATTAAATAAGAAATAGGCTAAACTCACTGCTTCAAGTTAAACCTGACAAAAAACTATATACTTCAGTAAGGAAATTATGGATCTAAGGTCATCTTTAAGTTCCATGCCCTAGAAACCTTAATGTAAGTTTATTGGGAGCCAATGAAGTCCTGAAAATAATCTCATGCCACAAAAATTGGATGCACACCATCCATTTTAATTTATAATAAGAAAAAAAGTGACATGTAGGCCATATATTTGTAGTAGTTAGTTTGTGTAGTGAATAGGAAAAGTGTTAGTCCTAGATTCAGGAAGACCTGAGTTCAAATTCAGCCTCAGACATACTAATTTTGTGGCTCTGAACAAGTCATTTAACCTATCTCTGTCTTGCCCAATTTCTTCATCTGTAAATTGGGGGTAACAATAGCACTTACTTTCTTTTTTTTAATTTTTCAACATTCATTTTTATAAGATTTTGAGTTCCATATTTTTCTCTCTCCCTCCCTGCTCTCTGCCCCCCTCCCCAAGACAGCAAGCAATCTAATATAGGTTATACATATACACTCATATTAAGCATATTTCCACATTAGGCATGTTGTGAAAGAATCAATACAAAAGGGAAAAACCATAAGAAAAAAAACTTTTTAAAGGTGAAAATAGTATGCTTCAATCTGCATTCAGACTCCATCAGTTCTTTCTCTGGATGTGGATAGCATTTTCCATCACAAGCCTTTTGGAATTGTCTTGGATCTTTGTATTGCTGAGAAGAGCTAAGTCTATCAAAGCTGACCATCACACAACATTGCTGTTACTGCTTACACTGGATCTCTTGATTCTACTCATTTCACTCAGCATCAGTTCATGTAAGTATTTCCAGCTTTTTCTGAAATCCACCTGCTCATTATTTCTTATAGCACAATAGTATTCCATTACATTTATATACCACAACTTGTCCAGACATTCCCCAGCTGATGGACATTCCCTCAATTTCGAATTCTTTACCACCACAAAAAGAGCTGCTCTAAATATTTCTGTACATGTAGGTCCTTTTCCCATTTTTATGGTGTCTTTGGGATACAGACCTCTTAGTGGTATTACTGGATCAAAGGGTATGCACAGTTTTATAGCCCTTTGCTCATAGTTCCAAATTGCTCTTCAAAATTGTTGAAGCAGTTTATAACTCCACCAACAATACATTAGTGTTTCAATTTTCCCACATCTCCAACATTTATCATTTTTCTTTTCTGGGATATTGGGATAATTAAATGAGATAATATCTGTAAATTGCTTTGCAAACCTTAAATAACTATATAAATGTTAGTTGTTATTATTATTATTAATATTAGCTAGACCATGTATTCTCTTCCCAATAGGAGAAACCACTTGAGTTACCAAAGCAATATCAAAGGGTAATTTGGTAAATGTGAAAAGAACAAGAAAAGAGTTTAAAGGGGGTTGGACTAAGGTCTTTCCAGGTTTAAAATTATGTTCTTCTGTGATTTATTGTGCAGATGTCAGATGGTAAATAATATGCAATCCACCCTCTACAAATATGTGATCATCTCAAATATTCATAGTTAAGTTAGCCATTCTGTATATTATCCAGCCCCTTCTATTTTTCTCCATCTCCTTCTTTGCTATAGCCCTGATTTGCTTCCCTTTTCTCTGTATTTCCGAGAATCAGGGAAGAGTTGGGGGTTTTTTTTGGTGTTGATGTACCTCTTAACCAAAAGTATGTGCCTTGGACATTTCAACCTGGGGCCTGACCTCTCAGCATTCAGTCATAGAGTAGGCATTCAACTATGGAACGTCCTCATTAAGTGATCAAAATGAGCAGATATGCAAGGTACTAATTGATGGAGGACAAATAAGGCATATTCTTATCCTGCTTACACTTTAATACTTCAAATATATTTTAAGTATATATAAATATGCATGACTTAATCAAATAAATAGATAGTGAAATGACTTTAAACATGCATTGACACTTTCAACTAAATTGCCTTCACAGAAAAAAAATATTGATATTAATATAATGTAGGAGAATGGGAATAATTAGGTGTGGATAATTTTATGGATTAAAACTAATTGCCACTGAACTATAAGCCATATTTATGCCTTGTGAATTTTGCTAAACTAATTGCTTACTTAGTTATATAACATTCAAATGCCTTCATTACCATTTATTATTCAGCTAGACTGGTTCATTTGCCACGTGGCTAGATTCTCCTTTTAATTACATTGCTTTCAACAATCCCAAACTGCTCAGTGATGATTCCAAACCATATCCTTTTAACATTAGCATCCTCCAAGTGACATTCCCACTGCAGAGTGATCCCCATTAGTAAAAAATTTAAATGACAGATCAAAATTATAGGGAAAAAATTGCCATGATTGGATTGCAGTGCATTAGCAACAGCTTGAATACAAAGTAATCTTTGAGACTATCTATAAGAAGGAAGGCACGTGGCAAGTGCCTGGTGATTTTCCTATTTCCATTGCATGCCACAGCTTTTTCTTATTCTTATTCTTACCAATTTTGATCTGTTTTCTAACAATTGGTGCTTTGACTGGACATAGACAACTGATTCAGGAATGCCTCCCATATCAGTGATGAGTCTTTCCTACCTTTGAAATGTAATAATTGCCTTTTTGTGATGACATCTAGAGCTCATTATGGTCAGCACCTCCCAATTATTTTCTTAGAGGAGTCATGATAGAGGGGTGAGGCATCTGTGTACTTTACATGTCTTTGGCTTCTCATATTCTTATTCCAGACCCCCATCTTATTTGTAAAATGAATCCATCAGAGGCCAGAGCCTTAAGATGGTGAGAAAGGAAAGAGAGGTTTTAATCTATAATGGCAGAGAGATTGTCCAGTCTGAGGCAGTCATGGACAAGTCAAAGTATCAAAGTAAATTACAGTAATTTCCTTTTTGTGTGGTATAAAGAAGCCCTAGGGTTTGACAGTCATGTCATGAAAGGTGAGTCTTGCTTGTGCACAACCACAAGTCCCATTGTAAGTCATGTGTTCTGAAAGTAAGGTATGGATTATAACCCTACTACCTAAAAGAAAGGTGGTTTTGTGAGCCTTGAAACTGACAATGAAGCCTGTCTTCTCATCTATACCCAAGCTATACTCCAACTGACAATGAAGCCCATCTCCTCATCTATACCCAAGCTATACCCCATACTCCATTTGAATGCTCTCCTTTCTCAGGGAAGAGAATTCACCTCTTAGTAACCCTTTGTTGTTGTTCATTCATTTCAATTGTGTCCAACTGTTCATGACCCCATTTGGGGTTTTCTTGGCAAAGATCCTGGAGTGGTTTTCCATTTCCTTCTCTAGCTCACTTTCAAAATGAGAAAACTGAGGCAAATGGGGTTAAGTAACTTACCCAGGGTCACACAGCTACTAAGTGTCTGAGGCTAGATTTGAACTCAAGTCTTCCTGACTCCAGGTCCGGTGCTCTATCCACTGCACCACCTACTTGCCTGGTACATGGTACTGCTTCTTAATGCGTGGATTCAATTGAATTGTAAAGAAAGGACATTGGCAAAGAAGCATCTCCACTAGGTGAGTGGCAGTGGTTGGGGAATCTCCTTAGAGCAGCTTCACACGTTATAGGGATCTCTAAGCCCACATTCCCTCCCTCCATCACAGTTCATCAACTACCCCCCAACTCTTACCTTATGGCCCTTCAGAGTCAGAGATGGCCTGTGACCTATTGAAACTATCTTCTCATAAGCATTGTGCCACAGAAGAGAGACGTCTGATCCCCAAATCAAAAACAAAAGGCACAGTCCTTCTATATACACAAGGACTGTGTAAAGACCTGCTGTAAAGTCATTTTTGTGACACAAAAATTCTCTTTTTCTAATAGAATATAAGTAGATTCACAAATTCCTAGATGAAGTAATGATCCCTAGTCTTTGCATATGCATCATAGATTAATTTATGCCAGCATCATGGGGCCAATAAATCTGCTTAGCCAAGAAGTTGTTAGCTAGCCTAGCAGCCAGCCTTTGTTTAGAGAAATGAAAACCAAAAAACCCACAAATGATGGTTCTCTACTCAAATACCTTTTATCTACAAAATAGAAATAATAACCCCTATCATCATTGTCATCTTCGTCATTAATTAGTCTTATTGAAAGCCCTCCTAGGGATATGACATAGTACATATATTGTGCTTGCACAACTCAAAATTAATGAGAATGGGTCTATGAATCAGTCCAGCCTGTGCTTCATAAAGGCAAGATAATATTACAATACCCTGGAGTCAGGAGAATCTGAGTTCAAACCTGACCTGAGACACTTACCAGTCATGTGACTCTGGGCAAGTCACTTACCCCCAATTGCCTCAAAAAATAAATAATATTACAAAAGCAGAAAAATAAATGGCTTCTTTGGGTTGTTTTGGTTCAGTTTAGGTTTGGGGGCCGGGGATTGTGGGGTTGGGTTTTTTTTTGGTCCAGATCTATGATTTCACTGCTATGAGGTTCTCCCTCTGCCAATGTAGGAGCACTAAGAAATTAAGAGACTTACCCAGGGCTTTAGACCATATGTATCTATCAGAGTAAAATCTGAACCCAGGGGAGGAGCCAAGATGGCGGAGTAGAAACAGCTCATCCAAACCACTCTGCCCCCAGATTCCCCCCAAACTATGTAAAAGGGGACTCTGAACAACTTCTGGAGCCCCAGCACCCACAGAACGACACAGAGAAGCTAACCTCCCGCTGAGGACAGCCCAGCAGCCCTGCAGGAAGGACCAGCGCAGCAGTCTGGGACCTAGCAGCGTGCAGAGCGCAGAGCGCAGGAGCCGAGCCGAGCCCAGGTCCGCGTGAGCCGAGGTTTTAGCTCCAGGGCGGCAGGGCCAGCAGCCGGCTGGAGGAACCCCAGAACATCAGGAGCTGTGGCGATTCCAGAATTATCAACATAGACATGCCTAGGACAAAGTAAGAGGTTAGTGTCCTATGGACTTTGGGACTGGTATTAGGGAATGCGTCGGCTCCCTCCCCTGGGGGCTAGAAGCCGCTGAGGACAAACACCATTTTGTAGTTTTCAGAGGCAGCTCCCGCTCCCAGCCTGCAAATTTGTAGGGAGATCCAGCGATCAGTCTTGGGGGGTAATCGCTCTTGCTTTAACCTCTCTGGATCTGGATTGTGATCTAGGGTGGAAGTCGTGGGTGGGTTTACAGCTTGCCAGAAACGGAAGTTGCCCCCACACGTTCGGGACGAAAATTCCTCTATCTGGCCTTAAAGCCATAGTGTGGCAACAAGCCCAAAAGTCAAGCAATTAAGTGGCAACATGCCAAGGCAAAGGAAATAGAAAAATGCAACCCTAGACTCCTATTTTGGGGGCATAGAGCAGGAAAAGGACTGTGAGGTCAGAAGTCCTGCTCCAAAAGCCCCAGGGGAAAACATGAGCAGGTTGCAGGCCATAGAGGACCTTAAGAAGGACTTTAAAAATCAAATAAGAGAAGTGAGGAAAAATTGGAAAGAGAAATGAGAAGGATGCAGGAAAAGTATGAAATGAGGGTCAACAGCCTGACTGAGGAAAACAACACCTTAAAAAATAGACTAGCTCAAATGGCAAAGGAGGCCCAAAAGGGCAATGAGGAGAAGAATGCGTTAAAAAGTCGAATTTGCCAGATGGAAAAAGAATCTCAAAAGTTCACTGAGGAGACTCATTCCTTCAGAGTTAGACTGGAGCAAATGGAAGCTAGTGACTTTATGAGAAATCAAGATGCTGTTAAGCAGATCCAAACAAACGAAAGATTAGAAGGCAATGTGAAATATCTCATGGGAAAAACCACTGACCTGGAGAATAGATCCAGGAGAGACAATTTAAAAATTATTGGACTACCTGAAAGCCATGATCAAGGAAAGAACCTAGAAATGACCCTTCAAGAAATTCTCAAGGAAAACTGCCCTGATGTTTTAGATCCAGAGGGCAAAATAGAGGTTGAAAGAATCCACTGATCACTTCCTGAAAAAGATCCCAAAAAGAAAACTCCCAGGAATATTATAGCCAGGTTCCAGAATCCCCAGATCAAGGAGAAAATACTACAAGCAGCCAGGAAGAAACAATTTCAAAATTGTGGAAACACAATCAGAATAGCCCAGGACCTGGCAGCTTCTACACTGAGGGATCAAAGGGCATGGAATATGATATGCCAGAGGGCAAAAGAGCTGGGAATGAACCCAAGGGTCACCTACCCAGCAAAACTGAGTATTTTGTTTCAGGGGAAAAATATGGTCATTCAGTGGAATAGAGGACTTTCAAGCATTCTTGAGGAAAAAACCAGAATTGAATAGAAAATTTGACACCTAGACACAAGAAGGAAGAGATGCCTGAGAAGGTAATCAGGGAAAAGAAATCAAAAGGAACTTATCAAAGTTGAATTATTTACATTCCTATATGGAAAAGCAATAACTGGGACTGATGATATCTTTCTCACTATGAAAATAATGGAAGAAGGGGGTGTGGTCATATGAATACATATGTGAATGTGTGTGTAGATGGTTACAGTTATATATGGATAGAGGGTATAGGTTGAATTTGTTGGGAAGGGAGAATACTCAAGGGATGAAATTATGAGGTGAGAGAGGAAAGTGGCAAGAGGAGATGGGGAGAGACAGGGTAGTGTAAACTATCCTATGCAGAAGAAGCAAGGGGAAGTGGTTGCAAAAGAGGGGGAGAATAAGGAAGGCTAAAAAGGCAAAACCACATTCACATTGAATTTGGTTCAGGGAGAAAATGACATACATACTAAATGGGATATCTCAACCTGTAGCAGGATAGGGGGAAGGGGATGGGAGGAGGGATGATGGATGGGAGGGCATCCTTGGGGTGAGGGGAGGTTGGAAGTACCCACTATAAAAGAGGGACAGGATCATGTAGGGAATGGACCAGGTGGGGGTGGGATGAGTGGGAGGGAATTATAAGCAGCCTTGTACAATATATCTATTTTTTTTTGCATAGCTAGATATGTACAACATATACTGAATTACTTATCTCCCAAGAGGGAATGGGCAACAAGGGAGGAAGGAAATGGATCTGTTATTTGAGGTCTTAACATTAAATGTTTCAAATATATATAAATACTATTATTAATACTCTTTTGCTTGTAATAGCGAGATAAGATGTGCAGGCATTGGGATGCAAAGACTCACCTTCCTCTAATGGAAAAGTCGATGGGGGTATGGGAGAAGGTATGGGAGAGAGCAGATTGGAGGAAGCAATATCTTGTGGGATTACTATTCTGGGAGGTTGGGTAAGGGAATAATGGGGGGAAAATGATTGTAACTCAAAATCTGGCGGAAATGAATGATGTAAAACAGAAGTTAATAAAGCATTTGTTTAAAAAAAAAATCTGAACCCAGATCTTCCTAATTTTGAAGCCTGCTTTCTATCCACTATGGCTAAAAGAAAAGAGGGAAATGAGATCTTTTCACTCAGCTAAAACTACTCTCTCCAAAGTTAACAGTGATCTCTTAAACAGATCAGTATAGATACACTAATAAATCAAAATAGACTAATGGTCTTTTCTCTTTTCTGATCCTTCTTGACTCCTCTAGAGAATTTGATACATTGATCACCTTTTCCTGGATTTCATCTGAATTCCCAGTTTGAATAACACTGCTCTTTCTTAGTCCACCTCTTACTTATATAATCACTCCTCAGTTTCTTTTGGCTCTTCATCCATAGAAAAAGCCCTAATTATGTGTTTTCCCCCAGGTTCAACCCTGAGCCCCTTCCTCTTCTCCCTCTTCATTCTCTCATTTGATGACCTCATCAATTCCCATGTGTTTAACCACTCCATGAAAATGACCCTCAGATTAATATATCCAGCCTCAGTCTCCCTCCTGAGCCCTAGTATCATTTCACAAACTGCCAATTCAAAATGAATGTCCAGTGGCAGCTAGGTGACACAGTGAATAGAGGGCTAGCCCTGGAGTCAGGAGGACCTGAGTTCAAATTTGGCCTCAGACACTTAACACTTAAGAGCCATGTGACCTTGGGCAAGTTGTTTAACCCCAATTGCCTTGCCTTCCCCCCTCCAAAAAAAAGGCAATGAATGAATGAATGAATGAATGAATGAATGAATGAATGAATGAACATCCAAAGACATATCCATCTTAAAACATCGAGAGCAAAACTAATCTTTCTTCCCAAACCTACTTTTCTTCTAAATTTCTCTACTTTTGTTGACAGCTCCACCAGATGTAGAGTTCACTTCCTAGGTTTATAGCCTTGGTGTTATCTTAATCCTTGACACTCTTCCTCATGCCACAAATCTTGCCATTTCTACTCCCCAGTGACTCTCCCATCCATCTCCTTCTTATTGCTTCCGCAGCCACTACCTTAGTTCTTACCCTCACAACCTGGACCGTTCCAATGGCCGCCTTCTTGAGCTCCTTGCCTCAAGTATTTTCTGGCTAGAATCCTCCATATAACAGCCACTGATTTTTTTTTAGCTGCAGATTGGACCATTCCACTCCCCTACTCAATAAACTCCAGTGACTTTCTATTTACTCTAGGAAGAAATATAAATTGTTCTGCTTCGCTTTTAAGACTTTCTACAATCTAGCTTTAACCCACTTTTTCTTTTTTTTTCAAATCAAATGCTTTATTAACTGCCAGTTTACATCATTCATTTCCACCGGATTTTGAGTTACAAATTTTCTCTCCATTTTATCCCCTAACCACCACCCCAAAATAGCAATCCCACTGGATATCCCCTCCTCCAATCTGCTCTCTCCCATATCTTCTCCCATACCCCCTTTGACTTTCCAGTAGGGCATGGTGGATCTCTATGCCCCAGTCCTGTATATCTTATTTCCCAGTTACATGCAAAATAATATTAATAATAGTATATATATAAATTTTTTAAACATTTGATTTTAAAACTTTGAACTCCAGATTCATTCCCTTCCTCCCTTGTCACCCACCCTTACTAGGAAGATAAGCAATTCAGTATAGGTTGTTCATGTGTAGCTATGCAAAACATTTCCATAGTGAATATATTGTAAAAGACTGACTATATTTTCCTTCCTCTTATCCTACCTCTCACTTGTTCTATTCTCTACTTTGATCCTGTCCCTTTTCAAAAGTGGGTGCTTCCAACTTCCCTCCCCCCCAGCCTGCCCTCCCTTCCATCATCCCCCTCTCATCCCCTTCCTCCCTACTCTCCTATAGGGTGAGATATCCTATTTAGTATGTATGTCATTCCCTCCCTAAGCCAAATTCAATGAGAATAAGGATGACCCTTTTGCCTTCCTGTTCTTCCCCTCCACCCTCCATTGTAACCATTTTCCCTTTCCTCTTTTATGAGATAGTTTACCGCATTCTGTCTCTCCCCATCTCCTCTCATTATATTCCTCTCTCACCTCTTAATTTCACCTTATAAGTATCATCTCTGCCTATTAAATTGGTACTGTGCCCTCTATCTGTGTATACTTGTAAACATATATACACACATTCACATATGTATTCATATGCTCATATAGCCTCCTATATAGATATATAGATATATATATTCCCTTCAACTATTTTCATACTGAGAAAATTTTCATCAGTTACAATTATCGTTTTTCCATGTAGGGATGTAAATAGTTCAAGTTTGATAAGTTCCTTATGATTTCTTTTCCCTGTTTACCTTCTCATGCTTCTCTTGCTTCTTGTATCTGAATGTCAAATTTTCTATTCAACTCTGCCTCTGTATTCTCTGGCAAGCTGGTCACACACCCTAGGACCTCCACCTTGGACTGCAATCCAGATCCAAGTAGGTTGAAGCAAGAGCTATTACCCCACAGTCTGGTCACTTGTTACCCCTACAATCTGCAGGCCAGGAGCTCAAGCAGCCACATGTGGCTGTGGCTGCAGGGCCACAGGGCTGCAGGGCTTCAGTAGCTTCTCACCCTGGGGGAAAAAGCCGGAACTCCCAACTACTGGACCCCAAAGTCCGCACTGCACTGACCTCTCACTTTGTCCTTTGCATTTATGGGTTGATAATTCTGATACTACACTTGATCTTAGCCAAAAGGCCGAGAAGCAATAGGTTGATAATTCTGGAAATCACCATGGCTGATGATGATCTGAAGTTCCTCCAACCAGCAGCTGGTCGGGCCACCCTGGGGCTAAAACCTCCTGCTCACCGGGGCTAGGGTTGGCTCCCAGATCACTGTGCTGGCCGCTTGCTGCTGGCCTGCTGAGCTGTCCTCAGAGGGAGGTTAGCTTCTCTGTGTCATTTTGTGGATTCTGCAGCTCCAAAGTTTCTTGAGAGTCACCTTTTACATGAATTGGAGGAGGTGGAATCTGGAGCCCCATGGAAGTCCTGTTTCTATCTACTTTTTCTTTTTTTGGAGGGCAATTGGGATTAAGTGACTTGCCCAAGGTCACACAGCTAGTTTTTGTGTTAAGTGTCTGAGGCCAGATTTGCACTCAGGTCCTTCTGACTCGAGGGCCGGTGCCCTATTCACTGCACCACCTAGTCACCCCTAAACTTTCTTTTCTTTTATTTTTTTTGAGGCAATTGGGGTTAAGTGACTTGCCCAGGGTCACATAGCCAGTGTCTGAGGCCAGATTTGAACTCGGGTAGTTATGACTCTAAAGACAATGTTCTATCCCCTGTACCACCTAGCTGCCCCTTAACCTACTTTTTCTAGCTTTATTATACTTTACTTCCCATCCATAACATAGTGAATAGGGCATGGGGTCTGGAATCAGGAAGACCTATGTTCAAATCTAGCCCTAGATGCTTACTAGCTGTGTGACCCTGGGCAAATCACTTAACTTCTATTTGCCTCAGTTTCCTCAACTGTAAAATAGGAATCATAATAGCACCTACCTCCCCGGTATTATTGTGAGGATCAAAGGACACAATGCCAGTAAAAGTTCTTAGCATAATAGCTGGTATATAATAGGTGGTAAACAAATACATATGTTGCCCTACCCTCCCCGATACACTGTGGTTCAGCCAATCTGGCCTTCTATTTCTCACACAGAGCACTCTATCTCCCACCTCTGCATGGCATGTTCTTCTTCCTCACCTCCCCCTCATAGATAGAATCCCTCTCTTCCTTCGAGATTTGTCTGAAATACCCCTTCTTCATGGAGCCTTTCCTGATTTCCCAACTACTAGTTTGCTTCCTGACTAAACTAGGCTTTATTTATTTTCTTTTTCTTTTGTATATGCTTATATAGTGCATGCTATTTCCCTGGTTAGAGTGAACAGAGAATGTTTCTCTTTTATCTTTATATCCTCAGTACCCAGTATAGCACTTAACACAGAGGAACTGCTTAATCGATGGTCATTGATTATGTCATTTATTTATGTGTCCCATCTCTGATAATCACTGGCACTGGTTCTGTGACTATGGACAAGTCATCCAAGGTATCAGCACCTGAGGATATTCCCTAAAACTATAAGTTTCAGGGCAGGTCTAAATGGTAGAGGAGGCAGCTAGATGGCAAAGTGGTTAAAATGCTGGACGTGGAGTTCTAAGTTCAAATATATCCTCAGACACCAATTGTGTGATCCTGGACAAGTCACTTATCCTTTGTCTGACCCAGTTTCCTCATTAGTAAAATGGGGTGTACACACACACACACATACACACACATACATATACATATACATATACATATACATATACATATACATATGGCAACTAGGTGGTACTGTGGATAGAACACCTGGCCTGGAGTCAAAAAGACTTGAATTCAAATCCAGTCTCAGACTTTACAAGCTATATGACCTTAGGCAAGTCACTTAACCCTGTTTGCCTCAGTTTCTTCATCTGTAAAGTGAGCTGGAGAAAGAAATGGCAAACCACTCCAGTATCTCTGCCAAGAAAACCTCAAATGGGATCACAAAATCAGACATGACTGAAACAACTGAACAACAACATATACATACATATATACATATAGTGTGTGTATACATATATATACACACACACACACATAATACATATTCACTTTATGTTTACAAAGTACTTTACATATAAAGTATATTGCACTTTATATATAAAACAAGACAGAAGAAAGGGAGGGAGGGAGAGAAGAAGGAGAGGGAAGGAGAGAGGGGTGGAGGAAGAAAGAGAGAGAGAGAGAGAGAAGGAAAGAAGGAAGGAAGGAAGGAAGGAAGGAAGGAAGGAAGGAAGGAAGGGAGGGAGGAAGGAAGGAAGGAAGGAAGGAAGGAAGGAAGGAAGGAAGGAAGGAAGGAAGGAAGGAAGGAGAGAGGGAAGGAGGGAAGGAAGGAGGAAGGGAAGGAAGGAAGGAAGGAAGGAAGGAAGGAAGGAAGGAAGGAAGGAAGGAAGGGAGGGAGGGAGGGAGGAAGGAAGAAACCCAGGAGGTAGATTGAAGAAAATGAGTCCCTTTCCCACTGCTATATCTCATTTACACATGGACCCTTTTAGATTATCCATAGTCTTTCCTTCCCATTCAATGCTATCCTTGAGGTTGATTCTAACCTGATAATTCCTAGATCAAAACTTTGTGGGTAGGAAGGTAAACACACAAACTGATATGGCTAAAGAGACATTCCTGCAGATCAAGCTACTGTACCATTTTGTACTGTTTGCATGTTTATCAACTTTCTTAGTTCCAAATATTTATTTATTGCTGTTTCCTCTCTTACCTTTTTATGCTGGTATATTTTGCTTCAAAACATATTCCTCTGACCACTTACAGAGGCTAAAAGTAAACTTTAACAATCATCTTCAGAATCATGGTTTTTTTCCTCTTTTCATTCAGATGATGCTTGCAGCTTTCCACTTCCCTCTTCCAGGACCTCTCTAACTGTCTGTATCTTTGTGGAATAATGATGGATGTTTCTGTAATGTTTATTTTCACACACACACACGTTTATTGCTTAGCATCCCTTATTTTAATTTATAACCGTTTGTTTACCCCTGTCTAGTTCTTTACTAATTGCTCAAAGTGAATAAGAAAAGGCATGGGTCCCCACATTCACCGCTAAGAAAAGTAACTTCTGACCAAGTTCTTATATATAACTTCTTATTTTATACCACAACCCCCTTGCCTTCCTTCCTGTCACCTTACCCAAATCTTTTTGCAACATGCCAGAATAAAGGAGGAAACTAGACATATATAATTTTCAGAATACTCCTACCATGAAGAATCAGCAAATAGCTGGGGATCTTTTCTGTGTTAATACTAACAATGGCTCTGTAGTGCTAAATAGTCCCATCTCAGAGTCGTAAGCTCTTTCATTTGGGTTAGAAAGTGCTTAAAATAACAATGTAAATGAAATGGTTTGGTCATCATTTCAGTTAGAGAAAAAAATAAGGAAGTGAGATGATTTATGCATAGGCATCAGTCTTTTTAGGCATGTCTCCTGACAAGTAGTGGAATGGTTTCAGATCCCCCTAAAAGGAAGAAGTGGGGTGTCTGTCTGCCTTTCACTCACTCCCACACACCCTGGCTCTGATGTTTAAAAAAAAAAACAACTGAGCATTCTATTGAGAATCAAGTCTTATGAAATTCATGTTGATAGGGAGCCGGCATTCTCTGGTTAATTTCTCAGAAAGACTCTGAAATATGTCCCCCATCAGCATATTTCTTTCTAGGTGAATCACCAAAACACTAGGCAACTGTCATCCCTCAAAGCATCTTCAAGAAAATGCAATTAACTAGTAATTTTCCTTGATTATTTCACCCATCTACATAATTAAATATTCTTAACATACTTATTTCATAGCATTCCACAAAGCATGATAACACTGCACCACCTTCTACTAATGATAATATAATTAATTGACTGCCAGTTTCACATGCTTTGATGTATTCTCACAAAGACTATCACGTAATACACGTCTAATGTGGGTTTCCATAAGATGATAAAAAGCGTTTTCCCTTTTAGAGTTCATTCATCACACAGTGGGGATACCCTGAAAGGTTTATCTCCCTTTAAGGGAAGAATAAATAAGTTTATATGAATAAACAACCCAAAGATTTTTTGCAAGTCAGTAACCAGGAGTATTGTCATTTTTTCACATTTCACAATATAAAGTTTAGCCTAACCCTGTTAAGTCACATAGAAACAAGATAGGTTCTATGCCATGACGTCAAAAATCCATCTCTGCCTTCTGAAATTCAATAGTTGGGTTTTTTTTTCCTTTGATTTCCCTCCTATGACAAAGTCAGCCTGGGAGACATTTGAGTGTCCAAGTGAGTAAATGCTCTGTATCATAAAGATGATTTCATCAGAGTTGTGTGGTAAAAGACAACTTCCCCATCCTTATGACATCCTTATGCAGACATCCTCTGCACAGAGTGAAACATAGGCCTACTCCATTTTTAAAAGAGAATATTTCCAAAATCAGCTGCTTTTTTCCATTTTTGTAGTTTCAACTTAGACCTGCTCACCTGAAGAACTCTGCCATCAAATGGTAGACCAGACATGAAGATAACCTTAAATGAACCTGCACTGCCAAAGTGAAATTAATATCAGAGATTAGGTCACCCATGAGATTTTAACATTACAGATGAACATTTTAAGTACTTTTTAAGTACTTTCAAAGCCATGTTGGACTTTCTATAAGCAAAATGAACAAGAGAGAAACTGGCCTTCAACATAATAGTCTTTTATTGGGGCAGAATTTATTTGAGTTATTTCCACCTGAAAATCATTGCAACAAAACTCAAGAGGACCACAAATGTAACAGGGATAAAGGGGATAATGACTGTGATTTCAGTGATATAAGGGACTCCCAGGAGAGTAAACACCCTCTACCAAAATAGGTCATCACCTGCCCTTTCCCTAATAGTCTTAAAGAGTTGTCTAAGTATTCCCAAAGGGCTATAAAAATGTGCATACCCTTTGAAACAGCAATACCACTTCTAGGGCTATATCCCAAAAAGATCATTCAAGTGGGAAAAGAACCCACATGTACAAAAATATTTATAATAACTCTTTTTGAGGTGGAAAAGAATTGGAAATTGAGAGGATGTTCATCAATCGGGGAATGGCTGAACAAAGTTGTGGTATATTAATATAATGGAATACTATTGTGCTATAAAAAATGATGAACAGGCAGACTTCAGAAACACCTGGAAAGACATATATGAACTGATGCTAAGTGAGGGGAGCAAAACCCAGAAAACATTACACAAAGTTATATTACACACTGTGTGATGACTAATTTTGTTAGACTTGGCTCTTCTCAGAAATACAAGATTCTAAGACATCTCCAAAAGGCTCCTGATGGAAAATGCTATCCACATCTAGAGAAAGAATTACGGAGTCTGAATACAGATCGAAGCATACTATTTACTCTCTCTTTTTTGTTTTGTTTTGTTTCGTCTTTCTCATGGTTCATTCCATTGGATACAATTCTTCTTTGCAACATGACTAATATGAAAATATGTTTAATGTGAATGTATATGTAGAGCCTGTATGAGATTGCATGCTGTCTTGGGGAGGGAAAAGTGAAGGAGGGGGAGAAAATGTGGAACTCAAAACCTTGTGGAACTAAATGTCGTAAACTCAAAATAAATAATTTTTTTTAAAAAAAAGACTTGTCTAGGGCACTCAAAGATCATGTGATTTGTCCAGGGTAACACAATCAGTATGTAGCAGAGGCCAAACCTGAAGGTCTTCCAGACTTTGAGGTTAACTCTCTAACCATAATACCACACTGCCTCTGCTAAATATAAATGCTCATACTGCACTACGTGACATACACATGCCATGAGCTTTCTTAATCCCTTTTAGAGTCAGGCCAACAGAGATAGACACTTTGAGTACTCAATGTTTAGTACACGAATTGACTTTCTAAAATATAATAGAAAGAATAACAACAATAGTAATAATAGCTCATGTTTATTTCATGTTTTAAACTTTGTGAAGTGCTTTACATAAACTATCTCAATAGTAATAATATCTTATTTATATGATATTTTACCTTGAAGACATTTTAATGTTATTGTCTTTTATCAACTCAAATTTTTTTATGATGTAGGACAAGTGGAAGACTCATTTCATGTAAAAAAATGGTCATATAAAGAAGAACTAATACCAGTGTTAATGGATGATAGAGCTATATAAAAATACAGGAAGATTTGTGATTTTATCAAGATGGAGAAATCTTTGAGTGCAGACTCCATCCACTGATCACAGCCTGTCTATGACTTAGTAGATTAGTCAAAGCGAGGTCCTTGAGAAACCTGAATGGGAAGTGATTTGCCCTGGTTCATATCAGTTTCAGAGCCTGGATTTGAACCCAGGGCTCCCTTCAAACACAGCACTTTGTCCACTACACCAAACTACCCCTTAACTAGTATAACAACAATCTCTAATGAATCTTTGTTGTGTTTGGGGGGGGGGTGTAATTTGAGCCACAGAACGTTCAACAAACATTTATTAAATGCCCTTTATGAATGAAACTGAATAATAACATTCTGGGAGGAAAGTAGATAGGTTTTTTTTTGTCATTCAATAATGTCTGACTATTATCCCACTGGAGGTTTTTCTTGGTAAAGATACTAGCGTGGTTTGCCATTTCCTTCTGAGGCTCATTTTGCAGATAAGAAAACTGAGGCAAACAGAGTTAAGTGACTTGCCCAGTGTCACACAGTTAATGAGTGTCTGAGGTCATATTTGAACTCAAGTCTTCCTGACTCCAGGCCCAGCATGCTATCTACCACACCACCTGGCTGTGAGGAAAGTAGAGCAAGTATTATTCCATTCTACAAGTAAGAGATACAGTGGATAGAGTGTTGGGTCTAGAATCAGGAAAATTTGAATTCAAATCTGCTCTCAGACATTCACTAGCTGTATGACCCAGGGTAAGTCATGTAACCCCATTTGCCTCAGTTTCCTCATCTGAAAAATTATATGGGGAAGAAAATGGCAAACCACTCCAATATCTTTGCCAAGAAAATCCCAAATGGGGTCATGAAGAGCCAGGCACAACTGAAACAACTGAATGGTACAGCTAACAAAACTAAGTCTCAGAGAGACAGTCTATGGTCATACCTCTAGTAAATTCAGATCAGAAATCTGAACCCACATAGCCAAGTCTACCAGTGTCTACTACCCCACACTGCTTTCTATATCAGAATCCATGTAATAGACTTTTTCTCAAGTATAGACAGACAAGATGGCCAGTGAAGTCCTTTATATAATATTATGTTATAATGGAGTGCAACTATAATTCCCACTGTTTTTTACTTCTTTGTATTTCTATGTATTTGTTCTCTTTTTGTTTATTCTAATTATGTGTTTCTGTTGTCTCCCCCACTGGAATGTAAATTCCTTGAGAGAAAGGATTGTTTTATTTGTTTTGTTGGTATCCCCAGTATCTAGAACAGTGCCTAGCACATGGTACGTCCTTAATAAATGCTAGTTGACTGATTGAGTTTATGGATGGAGAAATTGAAAATCGTAAGGGCAGAGGCAGGACTTTCTCTAGATGATTGATGGATTTTATTGATGGAGAAGCTGAGGCCTAAAGAGACTAAGAGGAAAAATTTCCCGAGACCTGCCCACTGACAACCAGTCAAAGGTCGAACTGAGACTAGAATCCAGACCCCTGACCACTCAATCACTAAACCTTGCTACCTAAGTCCTGATCTACTGATGTGTCTATCCATTCTAGTCACCACATCCCCATCGTTTCAGATGCTAACATGAAGACTCACATGATGCCTGCCTCCAGCTTTCAAAAACCACAGATCAATTTGCCTCATGTTTCTTTTAAGTTGGTTTCTGGCACAAGAGGGTTAACCAAGCTTGTGCCAAGACTTTCTGTTTGCATTATTTTATTTTACTTTAAATTAAGACATACTCTCACAAACAATGTTACTGTAACATCACTTATCCAAGCAAACCATTTATCTTTGCATGGGATTAATAAAAATTAGGCTTTGCCATTCGTTAAATACCCCATTACTGAATGTTGCTGATTCTCCCCTGTCATTAGCCATAAACCCCCTGGGATTTTCCAGTTCTGCTACATATCTCTGACTGCTTCCCAAGAATAAAGGTGCTTGGGCACAGTGGAGGACCTATTTAGGCCATGCAGTCAGAACACTGGGTACATTCTCCAGAACATTTTGTCTTTAGATAGCAGGTTGATCTTTTCAAAAGCTAACTTGCCATGCTTCTATGACTCCGAACAGTAGCCACCCAGTAGGCACAATCATAGCTAACAACAAGGAAAACACATTCCCTGCTCCCACACCTCAGTGTGCTCTGCTTTTTAAAGAGGGAAACCATAAAGGAAGATTGCCTAAAAAGATACTCTCCACGTGAGGATGACTACTAGTTGGTTCCCAATCAGAAGCTCTATGGCCAGCTCAGATTGCATTAAAACAGATTTTTACATAGACACAGTACCAAGCCTCCTGGAAAAGTCACAGTTCACAGTTCTTCAATGATTATTTTACACCTAGAGACAAGATTGAATGGGAGTAAATTATCCCATCATGAAAAAACTATTATAATGGAGAGGAAGATGGGGGGGGGGGGCAGGGAATGGCAGGCAAAACTTAAACTTTAGTCTCAATAAAATTAGCTCAAAGAGAGAATAGCATGCACACTCAGTTGGATGTAGATATCTATCTTACCTTATAAGGAAGTAAAAAGGGTTGGGTATAATGGAAGGGGAAGGAAGAAATTATAAAAGGGAGCACATATTGAGGAAGGCAGTAATCAGAAGTAAAACACTTGTGAGGAGAGGAAAGGGGGTAAGAGAGGAGGGTAGGGATAAACAAATAAAAAATAGCATCAAGGGAAATTCACAGTTAGTTATAACTATAAATGTGAATGGGATGAACTCACCCATAAAACAGAAGTGGATAGCAAAATGGATTAAAAACCAGAATCTTACAATATGCTGTTTACAAGAAACACATCTGAAGCAGAGAAATTCACACAGGTTAAAGGTAAGGGGCTAGAGCAAAATCTATTATGTTTCAACAGAAGCAAAGAAAACATGAGTAACAATCATGATCTCAGACAAAGCAAAAGCAAAAATAGATCTAATTAAAAGAGGTAAAGAAGGAAACTATATCTTGCTGAAAGGTACCATAGATAATAAAGTTATATCAGTACTACATATATATGCAACAAATAGTACAGCATCCAAATTTTTGAAGAAGTAGGTGAGTTGTTTTCAATGAGTTACAGGAGAAAATAGACAATAAAATTACATTACTGGGGGACCTCAACTTTCCCTTGTCAGAACTAGATAAATCTAACAAAAAATAAATAAATAAATAAATAAGAAAGAAGTTAAGGAAGTTAATAAAATTCTAGAACAGTTAGGTATGATAGCTCTGTGGAGAAAATTGAAGGGGAAAAGAAAGGAATACACCTTTTTCTTAGCAGTACATGACAAAAATTGACCATGTATTAAAACATAAAAACCTCACAACCAAATGAAGAAAGGCAGAAATAGCAAACACATCCCTTTCAGATCATAGTGCAATAAAACCTCCATTCAATAATAGACAATGGAGAGAGATTAAAAATTAATTGGAAATTAAATAATCTAATCCTAAAAAAAACAAGTGGGTCAAAGAACAAATCATAAAAACAATAGATAATTTCATTAAGGAAACTAACAACAGGGGTGGCTAGGTGGTGCAGTGAAAAGAGCACCAGCCGTGGAGTCAGGAGGACCTGAGTTCAAATCTGGCCTCAGACACAATACAAAAAAAACTTAGGTGTGTGACCTTGGGCAAGTCACTTAACCCCAAGTACCTAATATTAAATATTGAGCCCCCCTCCAAAAAGCAAAAAAAAAAAAAAAAAAAAAAGAACAACAATAAGAAAACATACCAAAATTTATAGGATACAGCCAAAGTGGTACTTAGGAAAAAATATATCTTTAATTGCTTAAATCAATAAGATAGAGAAAAAGCAAATCAATGAATTAAGCATGCAACTAAAAAAACTGAAAAAAGAACAAATTAAAATCTTCAATTAAATACCACATTGGAAATCCTGAAAAATCAAAGGAGAGATTAATAAAATTGAAAACAAGAAAACCATTGAATTAATAAATACAACTGGAAGCTGGTTTTCTTTTAAAAATCAATAAAACAGATAAACCTCTGGTTAATTTGGTTTTTAAAAAGGAAAGAAGAAAACAAAATTACTAGTATTAAAAATGAAAGGGATGAACTCACCACCAATGAAGAGGAAACTAAGGTGATTGTTAGGGACTATTTTGCCCAATTATATACCAATATATTACAATCTAAATGAAATTGATGAATATCTATAAAAATATAAATTATTCAGATTAAGATGGAAGGAAAAATAAAATACTTTAATAACCCAATCTTAGGAAAAGAAATTGGACAAGCCATCATTGAACTTTCTAAGAAAAAATCCCCAGGACCAGATGAATTCACAAGCAAATTCTACCAACCATTTAATAATGATTAATTCTGGTACTATATAAACTATTTGGAAAAATAGGTGGAATCCTACCAAATTCCTTTTATGATACAAATATGGTGCTGATATTCAAATCAGGAAGGGTCAAAACAGAGAAAGAAAATTCTAGACCAATTTCTCTAATGAATATTGATGCAAAAATTTTAAATAAAATACTAACAAAGAGATTGCAGTAATATATTATAAGGATTATATACTATGATTGTGTGGGATTTATGCCAGGAAAGCAGGGATGGTTCAATATTAGGAAAATGGTTAGCATAATTGACCATATCAAAAACACAACCAACAGAAATCATATGTTTATCTCAATAGATAAAGAAAAAGCCTTTAACAAAATACACCACCCATTCCTATTAAAGACACTAGAGAGCATAGGAATGGAGCTTACCTTAAAATGCTAAGTAATATGTATATAAAACCATCATTCCTCAATTAATAAATGGTCAAAGGATAAGAACAGGCAGTTTTCAAAGAAATCAAAATTATCTATAGTTATATAAAAATGTTCTAATTAACTATTTATCAGAGAAATGCAAATTAAAACAATTCTGAGGTACCACCTCACACCTATCAACATAGCTGATATGACAAAAAGGAAAATGCTGGATGGAGGGGGGGGTGAATATGGAAAAAACTAGGACATTAATGCATTGTTGGTGGAGTTAAGAACTGATCCTAACATTCTGGAGAGCAGTTTGGAACTATGTCCAAAGGACAATAAAACTGTGCATACCCTTTGATCCAAAAATACCACTGCTACATCTATATCCCAAAGACATGCAAAAAAAGGAAAGAGACCTATTTGTGTAAAAAAAAAACAAACAAAACAGTATAGCAACTCTTTTTGTGGTGGCTAAAAATTGGAAATCAAAGAGATGACCCTCAGTTGGGGCTAAGCACATTATAGAATATGATTGTAATGGAATGTTATTGTGCTATAAGAAATGATAAGTAGGATAATTTCAGAAAAACCTGTAAAGACTTACATGAACTGATGAATAGTGAAGTGAGAAGAACCAGGAAAAGGTTGTGCACAGTAACAGCAATATTGTTTGATGAAGAATTGTGAATGACTTAGTTATTCTCAGCAATACAATGATTCAAAACAATACCAAATGACTAATGATAAGCATACTATTTACAGAGAAAGAATTGATATTGATTGAATACAGACTAAAAAGCATGTTATTTTTCACTTTCTTTTTTTTCTTTTTGGAGGGCAATTGGGGTTAAGTAACTTGCCTAAGGTCACACAGCTAGGTTTTTGTTTGTGCGTGTTAAGTGTCTGAGGCCAGATCCAAACTCAGGTCCTTCTGGCTCCAGGGCCGGCGCTCTACTCACTGTGCCACCTAGCCGCCCCCTATTTTTCACTTTCATTCTTTTTTTTATTTGAGTCTTCTTGGACAAAATGACTAATATGGAAATGTTTTACACAATTGCACATGTATAATTTATATCTGATTGCTTACTGTCTCAGGAAGGAGGGAAGGATGGGGGAAGATAGCATTTGGAACTCAAAACTTTAAATAAAAATGTTTTTAAAAAATTTAAAGAATATTCTAAACTACTGTTTATTTTGCACTATCAAGTGTCACCTGTGATTTTCCTTTGAGTGAATTATGAATCATCCTTTTTTCCATGTAGAAAAAATACCACTCTTGCCCTGGTACATCATGATTAAAGGTGCCAGGACAATTTGAAACACTGTCTGGCAACTGTCTTGAACTTTAGTTGACAAACCATAAAAATAACTGATATATAAATAGTACTTTAAAGAGTAAAAAGCACCTTCCCTACATTATCTTGTGTGATCCTCACAAGTAAATATGGTGGGGACTATTATTCCCATTTTACAGAGAAGAAAATTGAGGCTAGTGATTAAGTGACTTGTCTAGGGTCATCCAGCTAGGAAGTGGTGATGGTAGAATTTGAAGCCAGGTTTTCACTGGTTACAAAGCACACTACACTGTACCTGAAATCTGACCAGTAGAAAGCAAGCTTTTCCTTGGGAAGATTGTTTTGGATTTCTTTGGGTTTGGGGCGGGGGGTTCTTTTTTTATCCTGATCTTTCTTTTGAAAGAAGACCCTTTAAGTTTTATGTGTCCTCCTTGCATATGGAGTAGGAGTTCCTCCAAAGGAGCATTATTTGTGGGATACTAAAAGGCTTCCCAACCCAAGAATATCTCTGCCACCCATCATCAACAAGTGCTTGAAATTCCCATTATTAGAATCACTCATTATGAACTTTCCAAATATGTGAATTTTAAGTAACTTGTACCTGAAAGAAGTAGTATATTATCTAACACATTAGCCAAAATTAGTTTACCTGATTAACCTATTGACAATTATTGTAACCTAACAGAAAGAAGGGGTCTGAAGGACTGTAGAACAAATCATGGAAATGGCGATGGGAGAGATGCATAGAAGAGGTCAGAGGATGTGGCGAGGGCATTACCTGAATGAAGACCCTCATTGCCCAGGTCTTAGGGTCAGCACTGGATGACAATAGAAACCCAGAGGAACAATGAAATAAAGATGAGGTTAACAAAGACAAACTTTATTCATTTTCTGTGTGGAGAAAAATGATTTTGATGTTTGCAAAAAGGCAGAGGGAAAAATAATCTGTTCCACCCACTCTTGCTAAGCAATGTTCCTGGGAGGGTCATTTGCATGGACCCAGACTAGTGACCAGGGCCATGATAGTAGTTAAGATGGAATTTTTTCACCCCAACTCAGATAGCAAACTGAGTACAGGGATCTCTACAGGGGCAATGCAGAAGCAAAGGAATTCAAAAAACAAACTTTTTAAGTCTGACTAGTTCAGTCATCAGTCTGACTCACAAAAGAGCTGAAATAGTCCAAGCATACAAACTAAAAGACCTGAGATCCCTTTCTCTGAATGGAAGGTGCTGCAAATCATATACAGTTCAGTGGAGATATAGAAGATGGCATACAAAAGCAACACAGTGGAGAATCACCAGACAGCAATTTATCAGAGATCCAGCAAAGATAGCATCACGGAAGAGTAGCATGCAGCACCTCAGCAGAGGAAATAACCCAGTAAAGAACATCAATAGCCTGTAGCACAGCACAACAAGAGACAGAGGCAAAGAAAGTTTCCAGGTGTGACATAGTACCAGGAATGCAAGTCGGCCTGGCTGCCTTTGTTCCCTATGTGCAAACCGTCTCCCACGCATACCCCGTGTTCATATATGTTCCCTCTTCCACCAGTGGTATGGGAATTTGTGACAGCTATACCCTGAGGGTGTGAAATGGTTTTTTTTTCCTTGTTTATCTTCTTCTTCTCAATTAAATTTCTTTCCATTTGAACTAATGTGTCCTCTGATTTGTCTGACAAAAGAGAACATCATTAGATGCTTGTTTTCTGTGGTTTAGAATAAAGGCTGGCCCAGAATGTGCCTTGAATCTAAGATGACTTTGAGTGAGCCCACATGTGAGAAATCCCAGGGTAGTTTCACAATTATGCTTTAGCAATATAAATGGGGAAACTATGAATATGAAGAGAAGATGGATAAAGATACAATTCAGTCCAACAATTAATTTCTTAAGTACCTACATTTAAGTGGCATGCTAGCAGTGTGGAAGATAGAAAGTTTAGCTCAGAATCAGTTTTTCTCCTTATCGAGCTTACAGATGCCCTGAATAGAGGTGTAGGGGATACTGATACAAATTCACCAATGCAGATTAGGTGATAAAGGTAGGTATAGAAGTAGAGATAGGAAGTACAATCAATAGAGCACAACGCCTGAAATCAGGAAACCGGGGTTCCATCTTCTTTTGTGTAAAATGTGCATGATGTGCATGCTATTCTCACAAAGTTCCAGTGAGGAGAATGTTTTGCAAATTTTCAAGTACTATAACAAGGCAACTTACTATTTTCACAATATTCTACTTAAAAGTATGTCATAAAGGAGACTGCCACAAAACAAATCATCTTTTACCAGCAAAACAATATTATAATCAAAAGTGTATTCCAGACCCAGGACTTCTAAAAGAAACCACGGGTGTAATTGTATTTTTTTTTGGTCCAGACCTATGATTTCATCAGCAGGAAGAACTATAAGTGTAAAACTCAACGGGTTCAAAACAGAATTCTTTTGTTGTTGTTTTGTTTTGTTTTGAGCAAAGTCTGCCTCTCTTCTAAACTCCCCAGAACTTCCCAGAATGCCTTCTTCCTTGAAATCATACAGGTTCATAATATCAGCATTATCTCTAACTCTTTACTCTCCCTCATCCCTGCCTCGTGTTCAGTCACCAAATCTTATGGTCTCTACCTGCACATTGCTCTCTACTATGTCCTGTTCTCTCTATTCAGGGAGCCACCACTTTAGTTCAGACTTTTATAACCTTTCACATGGACAATTACAGTATGGTCCCCTTTCTTCAAGTCTCTCCCCTCCCCAATCTATCCTCCCCACAGCTGCCAAAATGACTTTAAAGTGCAGGTCTGACCCTGTCATTCCCACTACTTAATAAGAATGTCTAAAGGCCCCCTATTGCCTTTAGGATCAAATATAAACTCTGTTGTTTGCCTTTAAAGTTCTTCACAACCTGGCCCCAACCTACCTTTCCAGCCTTTTACACCACATTGCCCTTTGCCCACTTTGCAGCCAGTCTCACCTTCTTGCTATTTCTCACACAATTGATTGCCCCCTCTCTATACCTTTACACTGACTCTTGCAGAATGCACTTTCTCCTGTCCCGTACCTCCTAGAATTCCTTGTTCCCTTCAAATCTCAGTTTACATGCCACCCCCTACATAAGACCTTTCCTAACTCTCTCAGCTGCTAGTCCTCTCTCTTATTGAAAAGATCCACAACAGGGGCAGCTAGGTGGTGCAGTGAGTAAAGTGCCGGCCCTGGAGTCAGAAGGACTTGAGTTCAGATCCGGCCTCAGACACTTAACACACACAAACAAAAACCTAGCTGTGTGACCTTGGGTAAGTTACTTAACCCCAAAATGCCTTCCAAAAAGCAAAAAAAAAAAATAGAAAAGATTCACAACAAATAAAGGATGGCATAAATGAACTGGGAAAGGTTAGCTTGGAGGAGAGAAGACTCAGAGGGATATGGCAACTACCTCCTATTTGAAGGTGAAGGGTGATCCATTGGAAATAAAACTAAACTTCTGTTTGGCCCAGAGGCTACTGGTAGCAAGGAGAAGTTGCAGAAAAGCAACATAACTCACTGCCTTGGGGTTTAGAGGCAAAAAAATGGGGAGTGCTAAAGTAAGATCAAACAATATCCAAAAAAGCTGATTGTTAAATTTTCACTGTGAGCATTTACACCTCATAAATAGGCAAATGCTACAAATCAGAGATTTATTTGTTGTCTTGTTGATTTCTAGACTTTGAAAAGTGATGGAAAATGTCAACAAGCAAGGTTAAATTTGAAAGTGTTTGGGGTCATACTTTTTCCCCCCAAAGATCCAATAGTTAAACATTTACTGGCACACCATAACACCTTAGCTAGATCCCTTCATATTTAAGATTGAACTCTTAAGTTGCAATGGTTACAATTAGAGTGTGAGCTCCTTGAGAGCAGAAGTCTTTTGCCTCTTTTTGTGTCCCCAGCACTTAACACAGTGCCTGACACATAATAGACATTTAACGTCTATTGAACTGAATTGAATTTAATTAAGATGAGAAAACTGGGAACAAGAAAATCTAAATGACTTTGCTAAGGCCATACACATCGTAATTGATATCCAGAAGCTGAGCTAGAATTCAAACCCAAGCCTTCTGATTTCAAAGCTTCCTTTTTTTGACTATATTATTGATGGTTGGCATAAGGAAAAACTTCCTAAAAAGTAGAACTGACCAGAAGTAGAAGGCTTCCTCAAGAGATGTTGCTGTTGTTATTGATCAGTTGTTTCTGTCATGTCTTCATGACCCGATTTGGGATTTTCTTGGCAAAGATACTGGAGTGGTTTGTCATTTCCTTCTCCAGCACATTTTGCAGATGAGGAAATTGAGGCAAACAGGATTAAGCAATTTGCCCAGGGTCACACAGCTAGTAAGTGTCTGAGGCCAGATTTAAACTCAGGAAGATTAGTCTTCCTGGGGGCGGAGCCAAGATGGCGGAGTAGAAACAGCTCATCCAAGACACTCTGCCCCCAGATTCCCCCCAAACTACGTAAAAGGGGACTCTGAACAACTTCTGGAGCCCCAGCACCCACAGAACGACACAGAGAAGCTAACCTCCCGCTGAGGACAGCCCAGAAGCCCAGCAGGAAGGACCAGCGCAGCGGTCTGGGACCTGGCAGCGCACAGCCCACGGGGAGCCGAGCCGAGCCCAGATCCGCGTGAGCCGAGGTTTTAGCCCCAGGGCGGCAGGGCCAGCAGCCGGCTGGAGGAACCCCAGAACACCAGCAGCCATGGCGACTCCAGAATTATCAACATAGACATGCCTAGGACAAAGTAAGAGGTTAGTGTCCTATGGACTTTGGGACCATTTGGGGAATGCGTCGGCTCCCTCCCCTGGGGGCTAGAAGCCGCTGAGGAGACACTCCATTTTGTAGTTTTCAGAGGCAGCTCCAGCTCCTGGACTGCAAATTCATTGTAGGGAGATCCAGTGATCAGTCTTGTGGGGTAATCGCTCTTGCTTTAACCTCCCTGGATCTGGATTGTGATCTAGGGTGGAAGTTGTGGGTGGGTTTACAGCTTGTCAGAAACGGAAGTTGCCCCCCACACGTTCGGGACGAAAATTCCTCTAGCTGGCCTTAAAGCCATAGGGTGGCAACAAGCCCAAAAGTCAAGCAATTAAGTGGCAACATGCCAAGGCAAAGGAAACAGAAAAATGCAAACCTAGACTCCTATTTTGGGGGCATAGAGTGGGAAAAGGACTGTGAGGTCAGAAGTCCTGCTCCAAAAGCCCCAGGGGAAAACATGAGTGTGTTGCAGGCCATAGAGGACCTTAAGAAGGACTTTAAAAATCAAATAAGAGAAGTGGAGGAAAAATTGGAAAGAGAAATGAGAAGGATGCAGGAAAAGTATGAAATGAGGGTCAACAGCCTGACTGAGGAAAACAACACCTTAAAAAATAGACTAACTCAAATGGCAAAGGAGGCCCAAAAGGGCAATGAGGAGAAGAATGCCTTAAAAAGTCGAATTTGCCAGATGGAAAAAGAATCTCAAAAGTTCACTGAGGAGATTCATTCCTTCAGAGTTAGACTGGAGCAAATGGAAGCTAATGACTTTATGAGAAATCAAGATGCTGTTAAGCAGATCCAAACAAACGAAAGATTAGAAGGCAATGTGAAATATCTCATGGGAAAAACCACTGACCTGGAGAATAGATCCAGGAGAGACAATTTAAAAATTATTGGACTACCTGAAAGCCATGATCAAGGAAAGAACCTAGAAATCACCCTTCAAGAAATTCTCAAGGAAAACTGCCCTGATGTTTTAGATCCAGAGGGCAAAATAGAGGTTGAAAGAATCCACCGATCACCTCCTGAAAAAGATCCCAAAAAGAAAACTCCCAGGAATATTATAGCCAGGTTCCAGAATCCCCAGATCAAGGAGAAAATACTACAAGCAGCCAGGAAGAAACAATTTCAATATTGTGGAAACACAATCAGAATAGCCCAGGACCTGGCAGCTTCTACACTGAGGGATCGAAGGGCATGGAATATGATATTCCAGAGGGCAAAAGAGCTGGGAATGAACCCAAGGGTCACCTACCCAGCAAAACTGAGTATTTTGTTTCAGGGGAAAATATGGTCATTCAGTGGAATAGAGGACTTTCAAGCATTCTTGAGGAAAAAACCAGAATTGAATAGAAAATTTGACATCCAGACACAAGAAGCAAGAGATGCCTGAGAAGGTAATCAGGGAAAAGAAATCAAAAGGAACTTATCAAAGTTGAACTATTTACATTCCTATATGGAAAAGCAATAACTGGGACTGATGATATCTTTCTCACTATGAAAATAATGGAAGAAGGGTGTGTGGTCATATGAATACATATGTGAATGTGTGTGTAGATGGTTACAGTTATATATGGATAGAGGGCATAGGTTGAATTTGTTGGGAAGGGAGAATACTCAAGGGATGAAATTATGAGGTGAGAGAGGAAAGTGGCAAGAGGAGATGGGGAGAGACAGGGTAGGGTAAACTATCCCATGTGGAAGAAGCAAGGGGAAGTGGTTGCAAAGGAGGGGGAGAATAAGGAAGGCTAAAAAGGCAAAACCACATTCACATTGAATTTGGTTCAGCGAGAAAATGACATACATACTAAATGGGATATCTCAACCTGCAGCAGGATAGGGGGAAGGGGGATGAGAGGAGGGATGATGGATGGGAGGGCATCCTTGGGGATAGGGGAGGTTGAAAGTACCCACTATAGAAGAGGGATAGGATCATGTAGGGAATGGACCAGGTGGGGTGTGGGATGAGTGGGAGGGAATTATAAGCAGCCTTGTACAATATATCTACTATGATAATGTTTTGCATAGCTAGACATGTACAACATATACTGAATTACTTATCTCCCAAGAGGGAATGGGTGACAAGGGAGGAAGGAAATGGATCTGAAATTCGAGGTCTTAACATTAAATGTTTCAAATATATAAATACTATTATTAATACTCTTTTTCTTGTAATAGGGAGATAAGATGTGCCGGCATTGGGACACAAGATTCATCTTCCTCCAATGGAAAAGTCGAAGGGGGTATGGGAGAAGGTATGGGAGAGAGCAGATTGGAGGAAGCGATGTCTTGTGGGACTGCTATTCTGGGAGGTTGGGTAGGGGAATAACAGGGGGAAAATGATTGTAACTCAAAATCTGGTGGAAATGAATGATGTAAAACAGAAGTTAATAAAGCATTTGTTAAAAAATAAATAAATGAAATTAAATAAAATTAAAAAAAGATTAGTCTTCCTGATTCCCAGCCCAATAACTCTTAATCCCTGGAGGTCTTCAAGTAGAAGTAAGTGATTGCTTGTGAAGAATGTTCTAAAGGGGATTCCTTTTCAGGTATACGTTGGAATAGTTGACCTCTAGAATTACCTTTCAACTCCAACATCCTGTAGTTTTAGGAGACCATTAACTGATTCTTTTTCTAGCAACAGATATCCCTGAAAGCAGTAGAGGCATTTAAAATTTTTCCACTGCCCTTACTCAAATACTACAACAAATCCATGATCATATCAGTACAGAATGATCAACCCAACAGGCTAGAGGTCTTTGTCAACTTCTTTTTACATCAGAAAGACACCAATGTAGCAAACAAGCTACCTGTTTGTTTATCCACTACTCTCACTATATAACCAAGCCATCTTCCTTTTTTTGCAATTTGTTATGGCCTGATTACATCCACCATGTTTCTCTCTAATAGCCTCTTGGTGACACTCATTCTTTAATTCCTTGGAGACTAGTGGTCTAAAACCCACTGCTACACAACAACATCTGTAGAATGGCAGTATTAAAAAGTTTAACCTTTATTTCAGGGAGAATTTTTGAAGCCCTTAAAAGAACCTTGTTATTCCACAAAGTTAATGTAGCCTATTATCATCATGTTTAATTATGAGTCCAACTTATTGTTCATTTTTACTGTTTTTCAAAGATGTAGATACTGATGGACAAGCTGTCCAGGTTGTCCATCTAATTTAAAGTCAAAGTCTAAAGAGCAAGGATTCTTCATCCACTTGATTTTTCCAGTATTATAGATAAGTTGTGGGTACCATCCAGTGTTTTCTTAATGTTCTGGTGCTTCATGCAACTAGCATAATGTCATCAAAAAGATGGAACTGGGAGAACCTCCTTTCTTTCTCAGTTTATTTATAGCCATAGTAAATGTGAGATCCTAAAAAGCCAACAGGAAATAATAAATGCTACCAAGTCGTTCTCTTATATTTATTAAACAATGATCTTTTTAGAAGATGGGGCTCAAATATACATAAAATCTAAAATAAAAGAAAAAATATTTTTAATTAGATAAGGAAATGTCAGGCAAGGTTTCTCTGGAGTAATCATTCTGTCCAAATAGATTCTAGGTGAGCATTCTAGTTTTCTTTTTTTTTTTTTCCAGAAAAATAAATGGAACCAAACTAGAGCATTATTGCAATTCTGGAATAAGGAAATTGCAGACACATTCCTTCCCACATTCTTGAATGGTCAACATGATGATTTAGTTTATCTCTTCCAGCTACATATTTGATCTGTTCCTGTTATTCCTTAATTGAATTGTCTGGCTTCCCTTTTCCTCTCCACCCCACCCACCACCCTTTCTCCTATCTAGGGCCTCCCAATTTAGGCTAAAACCATAGTCCTCTGCCCCCACCAACCACTCACAGTCCTTCCATTTCATCTCATGGAAAGAAATGCTGGTGTCTTGGGTTTTAAGATTCTCTTAATAATTTCATATGATAATCATTGTAATAATAATACTGTTTTGCCTTGGCAACCTGACTTTTTCACTAAATGAAATGCTTGCATCTCAGTGTCTCCCAATTACATTAAGAGTGTAGGCAAATATATTGCCAATGTAATTACCCATAGAAGCTGTTATGAATAGGCAAACTTTTCCAGGTTGAATAGTAAAATATAACAAACTCTCTTCCTCAAAGATGAAACCATGAAATTTATTCAGCTACCAGAAAGCCAATTCCACCATGGTAACAAAGAAGTTTATATACATCACCAAGCCAGAGAGTGCCAATATCCCCAAGCCTTCCCTCTGTTAGGCCTCCCCACAAACAAGATGGCTTAGGCAAAAATCCTCCCTCTCTCACTCAGGATAGCTGCTCTGCTTCAGCTCTGCCTCACTCTTCTTTTTCTGCTCCACTCTTCCTGCTCCACCAGTTCAACAAACTCCTCCCACCATGGGCTCCATGTGACTCAAGTTTTGGACTAGGCCAGAGCTCAAAGCAGGTCACGTTGGCCTATTAAGGGGCAGGGAAGATCTTCAAATTCCCTTAACATTACAGCAAAATGAGCCTGAGACATTGACAGTCAAACACAATAGCCTATGTCTTCTCATTAAGTATAGTATGCAGCAAAGGCAACAACATGTACAAATATACAGAACAAACAGAAAGTTATTTTTACTAACATAGATTCTTCTCTTCTCTCCTCTCTTCCTCATAGACTTTTTTTTCCTACAACAACATGGGCAGCAGGGTTGTGTACTAATTCTTAGTCTATGGTTATCAGAAAAAATTCAGGCTTCAATTTATTTGACTATGAATTTAGAATTCCAGTTGATAACATAGAAGCTACAAAGCCAGAAACAAATATAACATCCCATTGACACATGTATGAAAGGTCAAAGCAATGACTCTGCTACTTGATTCCAGGAACTGCATAGTACCTGAAGGACTGATGATGAAACATGCTATCCTTGACATTAGGATTTAAGGTACAGATTGAAACATATATGCATATGTGAATTACATATATATGTGTATATGTATTCCTGGGGTTGTCATATATTTCTTATATATGTGTGTGTGCATATATATATATATATGAATTGTAATATACATATGTATATGTATACATGCTTGTGTATATGTGTATGTATATGTATGGCCATTAAGGGAAACTGTCTTGCTTGACTGCATATTTATTACAAAGAATTTTGTTTTTCTTTTTGTTTCCAATGGGGTGAAGAAGAGAGAGAAAAAATAAATTTCTGAGTTTATTTTTTAAAAAAAGATTGGTACTCTGGATGTGAATGTTGAATAAAATTTCAGAAGACGTCACTGTACTATTAATTGTACTTAACTATTTCATTTTGTTACAAAAGATCTCTCAGAGAGTTGAGATAATATATTAATGTTTGGGTTTGGGGGTTTTACTTTTCCAGTTTTTTTATTAATAGTATTTTTTCCCAATTATGTGTCAAGACAATTTTTAGGATTCCTTTTTACAATATTTTAGTTTCGATTTTTTTCTCCTTCTCTCCCCCTCCTCCATTCTTCCTGAAATGGCAGGCAATTTAATACAGATTATGTGTATGTTATCATGTAAAACATATTTCCATATTATGTCATAGATGTGAAAGAAAAAATAGATCAAAAGGGAAAAATCACAAAAAAGAATTAAGTGAAAAAAGTATGCTTTGATCTGCATTCATATTCTGTCAGTTCTTTATCTGGATATGGAAAGCATCTTCCTTCTTGAGTCCTTAGTACTTATCTTGGATTTTTGTGTTGCTGAAAAGATCTGAGTCATTCATAGTTGATGGTCACTCAATGTTACTGATATTATGTACTACGTTTTCCTGGTTCTGCACATTTCATTTTGCATCAGTTTGTACAAATATTGTGAGGTTTTTCTGAAATTTGACTGCTCATCATTTCTTATTGCAAAACAGCATCCATTAAATTCATATATCGCAACTTGTCCAATCATTCCCCAATTAATGGGCTTCCACTCAGTTTCCAATATTTTGTTGCCATGATCCTTTAATGTTGCAGCTGCTAAGTCCTCTGTAATCCTGATTATGGCTCCCCAGTATTTGAATTGCTGTATTTCTGACCACTTGCAGTATTTTGTCCTTGACCTGATAGCTCTGAAATTTGGATATACTGTTCCTTGGAGTTTTTTTTCTTTTGGAATCTCTTTCCAGAGGTGATTGGTGTATTCTTTCAATGCCTATTTTGCCCAAAGTTTCCAAGATATCAGGGCAGTTTTCCTTGATATTTCCTTGAAAAAAGCTATCCAGGTCCTCCTTTTGATTATGACTTTCAGTGTCCCTTTATTCTGACATTGTCTCTCCTGGATCTATTTTTCAGGTCAGTTGTTTTTCCAATGAAGTATTTTATATTTTCTTCTATTTTTCATTCTTTTGAAATTTTTTTTTATTGATTCTCGATGTCTCATAGAGTCAGTGGCTTCCACTTGTCCAATTCTAACTTTTAAGGAGTTGTTTTTCTCAATTAGTTTTTTACTTCCATTTGGTCAATTGTACTTTTTAAAGAGTTGTTTTCTTCAGCAGATGCTTGTATCTCCTTTTCTATTTGACCAATTCTACTTTTTAAGCAGTTGTTTCCTTTATCCAAGCTGTTGATTCTTTTTTTATAATTCTCTTGTATTACTCTCATTTCTTTTTCCAATTTTTCTTCTACCTCCCTTATATGATTTTTAAGCTCCTTTTTGAGACCTCTCATGAGTTCTTTCTGGGCTTGAGACCACTTCCAATTTTTCTTTGAGGTTTTGCCTGGATATGTTTTGACATTGTTTTCCTCTTCTTAGTTTGTGTCTTGATCTTCCTTGTCAAAATAACTTTCTATGGTCAGATTCTTTTTTTGCTGTTTTTGCTCATCGTTTTTGGCCTTTTCCCTTTCTTTTAAATTTGAACTCTGTTCTGGGGTGGAAGGGGTACTGACTCAGGCTTCTTGTGTCAGGGGCTGCAGGCTGTGGCTGTTTATCTGTTGCTGCACTGATGTTACCCTGGGACCCACAGAGGACCTTCATGTCTGGTGCTGCACTGAGAGGATGGGGTGGGGGAGTGGCTAGTGCTGCTGGTGGATATAGGGGTCTGGCAGCTTACCTGGTGCTGAACCAGGATCCCAGTTGCTGATGGTTGGCATGTGCTGAGGATAGTGGGGCATTTCTGAGTTTCCCCAGGGCTACACTGAAGCAGTGGTGGTTTGGTTTCTGGTGTCTACTGTTTGCCCACGATTTTGCTGAAACACATGGTCGGGGGGTAGGGCAGTGCTGGTAGGAGCAGCAGCTACCTGTTTGCTTAGACACCCATAAGGTCAGCATCTACCTGTTTGCCTGGGGCTATGCTGAATTTAATGTTGGTAATATAAAAATAAAACCTATACCTGGCCCTAGAGGAATGGGCAGATGAAGAAGAAGCCATTTTTCAGAGAAACCTTCACAGAAGAAATGTAAACTGAGCTAAGTCAAGTCATAGCAAGAGTTCACAAAAGTGAGGTTAGTAAAGCTAGTCCAAGATAATGGGGAGAGAAAAGTAGCAGTAGGTATGGTTGAAGCAAGGAGACAATGCATCATGAGATGACAATTATAAAGTTAGAAGGGACCTCAGAGGCCATCTGACCCCCTCATTTTATTTGTTTTTGCTTTTTTTGGGGGGGGGCAATTGGGGTTAAAGTGACTTGCCCAAGGTCACACTGCTAGTTTTTGTGTTACGTGTCTGAGGCTGGATTTGAACTCAGGTCCTCCTCACTCCAGGGCTGGTGCTCTATTCACTGAGCCACCTAGCCACCCTGGACCCCCTCATTTTAAAGATGAGGAAAATGAGGCAGAAAAAGGTTAAGTGATTTGCCCAAAGTTGCACAGAAAGCAAGTATCTCTGACTCCATAACCATTGTTTTTGTTTGTTTATTTTTCCTTTAAATTGTATTGTATTTTTCCCCCACAAATACAAATCATGAAAATTGTGTGCATTCATTTCATTTGTTTGTTTTTTCCACTGTACCATGCTGCTTCTCCTGGAGACAAGGTTAGTAACTCTGAAGATAACAAAAGTAGAAGCAGTAATGAATAGCCTTTCACCCGACCCCCCCTTGAAGTACACACATGCCAAGACAGGGTTACTATAACCTTTCAAAGGCCTGTGGGTAGCTGCCTCTAAAAAACAAATCAATTTACTCATTTAAATATTTATCCAAAAGCTGTGTTGAGCTTCCCAACAGCAAAAAAAAAAAAAAAAAGCAATGAGAAAATAAATATGGACCCTATGCATTTATGCCAATATTCAAAGCCAGTTATGTGGAGTTAGTTCAGTTTGAGAGAAGCATTTGTCATGTTACATTAATAATGGCAATAGGCTTCATGGACCTTCAGAGCTCTTCTGTGTTCTGAGGGAAACACCCAGGAATGTTTCTGTGGGTGGAGTTTTGTCCTGAAAACTCCCAGATAGTTTTTTTTTTTAATTGCTAAGCTATAGATGCCAAATAAATGTACACAAATTCAGACTTGCTAGGCCTCTCCCTTAACAACTCAAGCCAGGAATGATACTTCATGGGTACCCCCCACCCCCTTCTAGAAAGAAGTTCCCAGAAAAGAAGAAAAGGAAGGAAAACACAGGCACAGAGGCATCATTATCTTATGATGGATGGTGAGAATCATAAATGTTAGGAGCTCCTGGAGCAATAAAACATAATTACTCCCTCTGAAATAACTGACATATATCCCCTCTTTCTTTTGTTGTTTGTATGCTTCCTATCCATTGGCGAGTAAGATAATAAACAAACAAAAAAAAAACAACCCACCACCTAGGATTTCTTCACCAGATTTTCTCCCAAGAACACATAGTACTTTCACATGTATTATTTCATAATTTCCCTGGAAGGTAGGTGGAGGAAGGCTTCATTATCTCTATTATATAGAAAAAGAATCTAGGGACTCCCAGGCTCCTCGTTTTGCTTTCTCCTAGATCAGAGCCCTCCTTGATTTGTGCTTTCATGCAATCATGGGCTCAAAGATTCTAGAGTTAGAAGGAACCTCAGAGACCAAGCCCAACTCATACATAAACAAGAACCCCCTCTCCTCACCTAGCACAGAATCTAGCCTTCGTTTGATATCTTCTTGTAAGGGGGAACCCCAGGGAGTCAAGCACACTGTTGAATAGCTCTAAGTGGTACAAAAATTGTCCTTACATACGACCTGACTCTCTACACCTCCCACCCAACATGCCTTGCTTTGCTTCTTGGGGCCAAGAACAATTCTAACCCTTCTTCCCTCCTTTCCTGGAATGAACAACCTCTATGGATCTTCAGATGCTCCAATTTCTCTTCTTCATGAGCATAATTCAGGCAGTACCTCCCCATCCCCCAGGAAGCTTTTCTTAGTACCCTTCTCTCTCCACTCTATCTTCATTTCTAACAGCCGTGCTAAAGGTAATCACATTTGTAACTGCACTTTGTCTGGACCCCTCCTTGACATTTTTACTTTCTGCCTGGTATTATAGTTATTTGGATAGAGCCTATACCTTTTCTATTAATAATAATAACTTGCATTTGTATAACACTTTTAGGTTTGTAAGGTATTTTATAAATATATCCTTTGATTTTCACAACAACTCCAAAATATAGGTGCTATTATTCTCTACCCTCATTTTACAAATAAGGAAACTGAAGCAGTCAATGGTTAAAAGACTTGCCCAGGGTTACACAATTAAGAAGTGTTTGAGGCCATATTTGAAATCGGGTCTTCCTAACTCCAAGTCCTATGCCCTATCCACTATGCCACCTAGCTGCCTATTAAAGCATAAATTACATAAGGGAAGGAACTACCCCTAATTTATCCTGTTATCTTCAGTACCTGGCAAAAGGCCTTGCATGCAGTAGGCATAAATGCATGTTTGTTTAATTATTTGTTTGTTAAAAGAAATATGAATAAAATAAAATACAGTCTGTGATCAAATCACTCTGGATGGTCTATGTACTTGATTATATTGGGAAAAATTAGTTTAGAATACCTTATATTTTATATAATATTTCCATTCTCTTCAAAGAAAAATGAAGCAATGAATATTTCTTAAATCTAAAAAGGACAAACCCTAAGGAGCATAGCCAATGTCATGATCAGTGCTCAGAAAATCTGGAACCCAGATTTTCTATGAGATTATTTAATGAAGAAAACTCAAAAGGAGAGACTCTGGAGATATGTCTCCATTGCAGGTTTGATGAGGTAAATGTCGTTGCTATGTAGGAGTTAAACTGTTTGAAGTCATTCCATTTCTTGTAACTGATACAACTTTGTAGGAACAAGTTTCATTCAGAAAAATAATGTGATAACATCTAAACTTGAATCTCCAGTTTATGTCTTCTTTCCCAGCTTTAATGTTATTATATAGGTTTTTTTCATATTAAGGCTTGCCTTGCCTAAATATGTATGATTCTTTAAACATCTTCCCATTAAATCTAAGCAGGCTTCTTAACCCAGGGTCTGTGTACTTGTATGTATGTATGTAGGGATGTGCATATGTAGGTTGGTAAACACACATGCCTACACATACCTGCATAAAAGTTCATATATTAACTTATATATGAGTATGCATATATGAGTATGTGTATGCATGTGTATGAAAGAGAGAGAGGACAGGAGGGGAGAGAGAGAGAGACAAAGGAAGAGAAAGAGAAAGGAAGAAAGAGAGAAAGTAAGAGAGAGAGGGAGAGAGAAAAAAAGGGAAAGAGAGGGAAAGAGAGAGAAAGGAAGAGAAAGAGGAAGAGAGAGTGGTAGGGCAGCAATAGACAGAGTGCTGGGCCTGGAGTCAGGATGAGTTCAAATCCAGCCTTAGACATTTACTAGCTACTTGGGCAAGTCTTTTAAATTCTGTTTACATCAGTTTCTTCAATTATAAAATGAGGATAATAATAGTACCTGCCTCAAAGAGTTGTTGTGAATATTAAATAAGATAATATTTGCAAAATGGGGGAAAGGAGAGGAAGGGGCAGGAAGGCCCTTAGCATAGAGCCTGGCACATAGTAGGTGATATGTAAATGTTTATTCCCAGTTCCCCTTCCACCCTCATGTTTTGATAACCATACTGAAATATAACTGGCTTCTTTTGTAATCCTTTGTATTTGATTCTGTGTGTTGAAAAACATGGCTCTGGGAAGGGATCAGTAGACTTTCCTATACGGCCAAAGAGCCCATGACACCAAAAGTGATTAAGAATCTTTACCCTAAGGGGCAACTAGGTGGCCCAGTGAATAGAGCACCACCCCTGAAGTCAGGAGGACCTGAGTTCAAATTTGACCTCAGACACAACACAAAAACTAGCTGTGTGACCTTGGGCAAGACACTTAACCCCAATTGCCCTACCTTCCCCCGTCCAAAAAAAAAAAAGACTCTTTACCCTAAAGGATTTCCAACTTTTGTTTCTGATCTCCCATATATAGTCATATCAAAGAGAAATAAATGAGTTGGATTTTCAGGCAATAGTAAAATTGATATAGAGCAGAGACAAGGCCTTCCATTCCTTGGGGCAGGCCTGCACAACTATATAGTCCATGGGTTGCTTGTGGCTTATCAAAGCAGCCCATGGGTGGTAGGTTGTGCAGGCCTGTTTTACATTCTCTATATTTCTTGTGGGCCACACAAAATCTTTTGGTGGGATGCAGGCTGAATGCTGTGCAAGCTGGCACAGACATGATACATTTCCAAAATTTACTATATATTAGAACATAAAAACTTTATACTTAAACGCAGAAATATTAGATGCATCCTTTTCAGATCATAATGCCATAAAATATATTTATTAAGAGGTCATGGAAACACAGATTAAAATTTGATTGGAGACTAAATAACCTATTCTTAAAGAATGTATGAATTTGGGGTGGCTAGGTGGCGTAGTGAATAGAACACCAGCTGTGGAGTCAGGAGGAACTGAGTTCAAATGTGGCCTCAGACACTTAACACTTACTAGCTATGTGACCTTGGGCAAGTCATTTAACACCAATTGCCCTGCCTTCCTCACACCAAAAAAGCAAAAAAAAAAAAAAAAAGAATGTATGAGTCATAGAAACAATAAATAGTTTTATTAAAGAGAATAATAAGAATGAAATAACATATCAAAATTTATTAAATGTAGCAAAAGTAGTAATCAGAGGAAAATGTATATTTCTAAAGCTTACATCAATAAAATAGAAAAAGAGCAGAACAATCAATTGGGTATACAATTTTTTTTTAAGCAGTTGGGGTTAAGTAACTTGCTCAAGGTTAACAGCTAGTTATTTATCTGTGGGTGCTAATTAACGTGGCCAGAACCTATTCCTCCCAACTCTAGGGCCGATGCTCTTACTCACTTGCCACCTAGCCACCCCAGGTATGCAATTTAAAAAAAACTAAGAAAAGAACAAATTAAAAATCCCCAATTAAACATGAAATTGGAATTTCTAAAAATCAAAATTGAAATTAATAAAAAAGTGAATGCAAGAAAACCATCAAATTAATAAATAAAACTAGAAGCTGGTTTTATGGAAAAAAAACAATAAAATAGATAAACCTTTGGTTAATATGATCAGAAAAAGAAAGGAAAAACAAAATTACCAGTATCAAAAATGAAAAGGGTGAATATAAATGAAAAGGTGAATATAATAAAGATGAAATCAAAGTCATTATTAGGAGTTATTTTGCCCAATTATATGTCAATAAATTTAAAATTTAAGTTAAATGGAATACTATTCACATAATATGAACTGCTTAGATTAACAGAAGAGGAAATAAAATATCTAAATAAACCTATTTTAGAAAAAGAAATTGAACAATCCATAAATGAGCTTCCTCAGAAAAAAGACTAAGGATGAGATGAATTTACAAGAGAATTGTAAACAAACATTGAAAAATCAACTAATTCCAATATTATATAAACTGTTTGGACTAATAGACAAAGAAGGAGTCTTACCAAATTCCTTTTATTAATTCTCCTTAAAATGATAAGAAGTGTCTACCTAAAACCAACAGTGAGCATTATATGTAATGGGGATAAACTGGAAGTCTTCCCAATAAGATCAGAAGGGAAACAAGGATGCCCATTATCACGAATGTTATTCAATATTGTATTAGGAATGCTAGCAAAAGCAGTAAGAAAAGAAAAAGAAATTGAAGGAATCAGAATAGGCAATGAGGTAATAAAACTATCTCCCTTTTGTAGATGACATGATGATATACTTGGAAAATATTAGAGATTCAACTAAAAAGTTAGTTGAAACAATAATTTTAGCAAACAGATTATAAAATAAACCCACATAAATCATCAGCATTTCTATATATCACCAAAAAAACCCTACAAGAAGAGATCATAAGAGATATCCCATTTAAAATAATTGTAGACTGTATAAAATACCTGGAAGTAAATCTGCTAAGACAAACCCAGGAACTACATGAATATAACCATAAAACACTTTTTATACAAATAGTCAGATTTAATTAATTGGAGAAATATTAATTGTTCATGAGTGGGCAAAGCTAATATAATAAAAATGGCAATTATGCCTAAGCTAATCTACTTATTCAATAATATTCCAATTAAACTATCAAAAAATATTTTATTGAGCTAGAAAAATAATAAAATTCATTTGGAAGAACAAAAGGTCAAGAATATCAATTGAATTAATGGGGAAAATATAAAGGAAGCAGGTTTAGCAGTACCAGACCATAAACTATAAGACAGTAATTATCAAAAATTATCTAGTACTGGCTAAGAAATAGAAAGGCAAATCAGTAGAACAAAGTAGATATACAATACACAATACTAAATTATTATAGTAACCTTGTGTTTGACAAATATTAAAGCTATGAGGGTAAGAATACACTATTTGGGGGAGGCTAGGTGGCACAGTGAGTAAGAGCACCAGCCCCAGAGTCGGGAGGACCCGGGATCGGTTCCAACCTCAGTTACTTAGCACCCACACATAAATAACTAGCTGTGTAACCTTGAGCAAGTTACTTAACCCCAATTGCTTTATAAAAAAACATTTTTAAAAAGAATACACTATTTGGTTAAAAAAATTATTGGGAAAACTGGAAAGCAGTCTGGCAAAAATTGGGTAAAGATCAATATCTTACACAATTTACCAACATAAGGTCAAAATGGCTTTGTGACCTTAGATATAAAGGGAGATATCACAAAAAAAAAAAAACAAGAAAAACATGGAACACATTACCTATCAGATTTATGGATAGGAGAAGAATTTATGAATAAATAAGAAATAGAGAGCATTTCAAAATGTAAAAGGGATATTTTTGGTTACATTAAATTAAAAAGATTTTGAACAAATAAAATCAGTGTAGCCAAGATTAGACGGAAATTAGAAAATTGGGGGAGGGGGATTTTTGTAAACAGTTTCCTCAGATAAAGGTCTCATATCTCAAATATATAGAGAACTTCATCAGATTTGTAAGAATATAAGTCATCCTCCAATTGATAAGTGGTCAAAGGGTATGTGAGCAAGCAGTTTTTCGATGAAGAAATCAAAACTACATATAGTCATATAAAAATACTCTAAATCATTATTTATTAGAGAAATGCAAATTAAAACAACTTTGAGATATCATCTCATATCTGTCAGATTGGCTAAAAAAGATATAAGGAAAAAATGACAAATGTTGGAGGGGATGGGGAAAAATTGAGACATTAATACACTGTAAACTCATCCAACCATTTTGGAGCACAATCTGGAATTATACCCAAAGAGTTATACAACTGTTACACAACTGACTCAGCAATACCACTATTAGGTCTGTTTCCCAACATGATCAGAGAAAAAGGAAATGAACCTATATGTTCTAAAATGTTTATAGCAGCTCTCTTTGTGGTGGTAAAGAACTGGAAATTGAGGTGATGCCCATCAATTGGGGAATGGCTAAACAAGTTGTGGAATATTATTGTGACGGAATACTACTGCACTGTAAGAAAAGATAAGCTGGTTGATATTAGAAAACCATGGAAAGACTTGCAAGAAGTAATGAAAAGTAAAGTGAGCAGAACCAAGAGAACATTATATACAGTAACAACAATATTGTTCAAAGAAAAATTGTGAACAACCAAGTTATTCTGAATATTATATAAATACTCAAATCATCTACAAATGAACTACAAAGAAAGATGCTATACATCTCCAGAAAAAGAATTAATAGAAGTGTGTATAGTATGGTTTAAGCATATATTTATAAACCTGCATCAAATGGTGTCCTCCAGGGCAGGGTGGAGAGGGAGAAAGGGAGACAGTTCCAAACTTAAAATCTAACCCTAAAAAAATTAAAGAGAAAAAAATGTACCTAGCACAGTGCTCTTGACACAAGGATAACAAAAATAAAACACTTTGAAAACCTTAAAGAGCTATATACATGTCAGTTGTTAATATTAAACATTGTTAAATTGAAACAAATTGAACTGACTACTCATTAAGGAAAAGCTGTAGCTACTGGAAGACCTGATCTAGTTCTATACAACCCTGATGGAAAGAAGACACTCCTGTGGCCCAAATCCCTCTAGAACTAGAAACTTGATATAATAAAGCAATAAAGGCAAACTTCTATCAAATAGTGAGTTACTGAAGCCTAAAAATACAAATTGGTTTAATGAAAGTTAATATAAATTAATGAATGATAAATCCTTAAAGGGGTGTTTGAGGGAAATTAGGATGTTTGAGGACTATCCCAGAGCAGAGCTGTCAAACATACAACTTATGGATCGTCTGCAGCATCCAACACCCCTGAGTGCAGCCTGAACCAGAAACGAAATGGGGAAATATTTGACAAAATAAAAATACAATAGAATGTAATGGAATACTATTATGCTATAAGAAATGAGGAGCACATGGACTTCATAATAACCGGGGAAAACTGGTACTGAGTGAGGAGAGCAGAACCAGGAGAACTTTGTACACAATTAGACACAACGTATGTGTGATAGCTAACTTTGATAGACTGGGCTCCTCTCAGCAATACAAGGTTATAACACAACTCCAAAAGACTCATGATGGAAAGGATATCCACATCCAGAGAAAGAACTACAGAGTCTGAATGTGGATTGAAGCAAACTACTTGCTCTCTCTTTTTTTGTTTGTTTTGTTTCTTTTTTCTCGTGGTTCACTCCATTGGTTATAATCCTTCTTTACAACTTGACTGATGTTTAATGTGAAGGGATTTGCTGATCCTATATTTGATTGCATGCTGCCATTGAGGGGTGGGAGGGAGAGGAGAGGGAGAGGGAGAAAATTTGAAACTTAAGAGACTGTGGAACAGAATGTTGTAAACTAAAAGTAAATAAATTATTTTAATTAATTAATTGAAATGCAATAAAACATAGGTAATATTACATTTTAAAACCAAGCCAATATGTAGCCCACAACAATGACCCCTTATGTACAGTTTTGTACAGTTATGTCCAACTTTTTGTGACCCCATTTGGGGTTTTCTTGACAAAGATACTGGAGTGGTTTGCCAATTCCTTCTTCAATTCACTTTACAGATGAGAAAACTGCAGCAAGCAGGGGTAAGCAGCTTGCCCAAGTCACTTATATATGGCTAGTAGTGTTTGAAGCCAGATTTGAACTCATGCTCTATTCACTGCACCACCTAGCTGCCCGTTGCATACAGGTCAGTGGCCCCCATTTTTGTTTGAGTTTGACACCATTGTCCTAGAGTGCTGGGCCTGGAGGCAAGGAAGACCTAAGTTCAAATCAGGCCTCAGGCACCTAGCAACTGTGTGACCCTAGACAAACCACTTAACCTTCCTCTGACTTAGATTCCTCAAGTATAAAATGGGAGTAATAATAGGCTTATTGTGAAGACCAAATTAATATTTGTAAAGTGCTAAACTCATTTCCTAGCACACAGTTGGCACTTAATAAATGCTTGTTTCCTTCCTTCCTTTAAAATTGACCTCAGAAGAAACAACCTTTCTTTCCCCTCAACAATATTCCTTGAAGTTAGTATTAGAGACACAATTCTAGATTTAGAAGGAATCTGGATCTGATGCAGTGTGCTAGCTCTCCGGTTCTATAATCCTCACAGTGCTAAGTACAATGCTGTGTATTCAGTGGATAGTCAAACTATTACTAAATAAGTGGATAAATGACCGTAGGGCAAAAGGCAACTGGGAGGAAGGGACTGGCATGGTTTACACCCACACTGTTATGCAAATTAGTGACCAGGATAGAAATATCAAGACAAGATTCTAAGAAAAAATCATTTCCATACCTGTCCCTGGAGAGAGTAGCAATCACAGATGAAAGAAAGATAAAGGAGTAAAGAGGTTCAGATTTCCCTTTTTTTGGGACCGGAGGATCCAGGAAGGCCTCTGTTGGAATTTACATAAGCACAACGTCAATGCCATCCTGCCCTGATATAGTTCAGTCTCTCACCCCAACTGTCACGTCCTGAGGAAATTTGAAACCTACCCATTGAACAACCTGAGCAACTTTGATTATCTCTGAGGCCTCAGACTAGCATTTTTAAAGATGAGGAAGTAATCATCAAAGAGACTGTGAGAAATATGCACGAAGAAAGCTTTTTTTATCACCCATGAAGAGTAAGTCTGTTAATGTTTGAAAGATCTGGTATCATAGATGAGAAAAAGATTGACTGGTGGATAAAAATAAATCTGTATGGCTACAGTTCTGAAAATTCTAATAATAAGTGTGGAAATAAGTTGGTATCTGTATTTCTACTTCTTTCTAAAAGTAAAATTTAATGGAATAATCATTGAACTGGGAATCATAAAGACTGGATTTTAGACTTGCCTGTGAGAAATGAATATTTCTCTCATATTTAATAACTAATTATTATATTAGGAGCAAGGTTTTTCCCCTTTTCTACTTACTCATTCAGAAATTTCTCTTAGAGATTTTCCCAGGCCAAGATCTAGTCAGACAAAGAAATTCTAAGTTTAGACTAATGGCTGTATTTCTGTTCATTGCATTTGCTCGGGGAAAATGTTGATTCTGCCTATTATCAAGAGAGGTGATATGGAAATTGATGCTCCTTTGACCAAGATTTGACTGGCCTGGCACAGCTGGGTGGCACAGTGAATAGAGCACCGGTCCTGGAGTCAGAAGGACCTGAGTTCAAATTTTACCTCAGACACTTAACACTTACTAGCCGTGTGACCTTGGGCAAGTCACTTAACCCCAATTGCCCTACCTTCACCCCTCCATAAAATAAAAAAAAAGATTTGATTGGCCTAAGTCAGGATAGTCTGTCTCTCATTTGATTAACCAATTAGAGGTAATTAAGCATCCTTCCTCTTCAAAGGTCATATAAACAGTGATCCCATTGCCATTAGGGGTCTTTGGTCTAAGAGATTGGCTATCCTTTTATTAATAACCTGGTCTTATTAATAAAATTACTAAATTACCCAGAAATCATATCTCTCAAATCTTTTTAAACATCACATACCTCTGACGCTGCTTACATTATTTTAGGCAAATTACTTAAACTCTCCAGGCCTCATTTCTTAATGATCTATAGGTCCCTTCCAACTAAAGAATCTTGTGGTTTTGTAGGTCTTAGAAAGTCTCTTCTTGCTAGATATATGAGAAGAAATCTCCTCTTAGAAGAGGTGGAGGCTGGAGGTTGAGCTGTGGAACATTGCATAGAACATCAGATTTCTTCTATATGTTGATCAATTTTGCAGAAATTTTTTTCTCTCCTTCCTTTTATCTTTTCTTTTAAAAAAAACCATTATAAGACAGGATTTTTCTTGTAGGGAAAAGAATGGACAGAGAAATCTAGGAGATGTAAAAACAAAAAAATCAATAAATATCTTTTTTTTAATATGTTTCTTCTTTCCCTACTATTTTTTCTCTTGTTTTGTTCTTTTCACTTTTCTTAATCCAGAGTATGGGTGAATTTCTAATTGAAGGTATCAGCCAAATGACTTCTCATCAAATCAAGGCATGAAAATACCTGAGAACTATGCAAGAATGATCAAGAACAACTTAAAAGATAAATTGTGAAGAGTAAGTAGAGAATCCCAATAGCTTAGTCATATAGGGTTTCCTATAGCAAAATGGAGGGAATAATTCCAAAAGAAATGAAAAATAGCTAAAACTCCAAAAATGATGTATTTAGTATCATACTAAAAGTTTCAATCATTTCAGGGTCACTTCTTTGGAAACAGTTGCTAAAAACAATTCTGTACATATACCTCATAAGCGATTACTCCTCTGGAAAAATGTTCAACATATAGACCATAAAGTATAGTTTTACAAACTACGTAGTTATACAAAAGTATGGTTATACAAACTATATAATATAAGCTTCTGTCAATAAGATTTTAATATTTAAAATTAAATTAAACTCAGTTTATTAAGCACTTGTTGTGTGACAATATGGGTTCTGGGTGCTTAGGATAGAAAAATAAAGATGAAACCATCCCAGTCCTCAAATAGGATAATCGGAGGAAAGGAGATGGAATAACTTACACATTGATAAGAAAATACAAAATAAATACAAATTTTGTGAAGGGAGGAGGAAGAACTGTAACCTAGTAACTGGAGGAGACCAAGAAAGGGCTTTTTTAGGAGACAGCACTTGTGCTGATTTGAGGAGGGAGAACATGGTCTTGCAAAGACAAAGAGGTAGTAAATGGCATAGGATACCAAAGGGAGGCCAGTTTGGACAATATGGACCCCATGCAGAAGTGGCATAAAAGGAGTCTGTGGACTTCCATCTAAGGTGACTCAGCTTTCACCACACCACACACCACCTCCAGCTACTCAAGAAAATAACTCAAAATCCCACCAGGACAAATAATGAATAAGAAATTCAATAAGAAACTATAGTAAGTGGATTCATCTACCCCAGAGCTAATCAGAAAGTCAGTCAGAAATCCACGGACCATCGGAAAAGGGACTGCCAGCAAACAAGCTAGAAGCCTCCCAGTGAGGTTAGAGACACATATGGCCTACAAGCCTCTATATCTGATGACTGCAAGAGCAGAGGACTCCTCCAAGAAAACATAAGGATTGGTGGAAATGCAGAGCCAGAACTTAGAAGAGAATGAGAATCAGAGGGTAGGAATAGAAGTAACCAGATCTAGTGTGGCAGAATTCAGTCTAAGATACCTGAGTAAGTGAATCAATAAGCATTTATTACATGTATATTATGCCAGTAGACACTATGCCAGTAGCATACCAGACCCAGGCACTGTACTAAACACTAGGGACAGAAAAAGAGGCAAAAGACAGTGTCTGCTCTCAAGTAGCTCAAAGACTGATGAGGGGGACAACTGGAAAATAAGGACATTCAAACAAAATTCATAAAGGACACATTAGAGATAATTGAGAGAGGGAAGGCACTAGAATTAAGAGGAATTAGGAAAGGTTTCTAGCAAAAGGTAGGATTTTAGCTGAGAATTGAGGGAAGCCAGGAAGTGGAGATGAGGAGGGAGAGAATTCCAGGCATGGGACAGGCTGTAAGAATACGCAGAATAAGGAGATGGAATGTCTTGTTTGATGAATAGCAAGGAGATGAGCATGATTAGATCACACCAGAAGGGAGGTGCAGTAGGTTATTGAGGACTTTAGGAACCAAGGGATGTTATAGCTAATCCTGGAAGCAATATGGAGTCATTTGGAGTTTATCGAACAGGAAAAGGGATGACGTGGCTAGACCTGTGCTTTAAAAAGGTCGTTTTGACAGATATGTGAAAGAAGAACTGGAAAGGGGAGAGATTTGAGGTAGACAGACTCACCAGCATCCCATTGCAATAGACTAGGAATGAGGTAGGGAGGGTCTGTACCAGAGTGATGCAGTGTTAGAGGAGGGAAAGGAACACATGCAAGTGACCTAACAAAGGTAAAACCTATGAGACTTGGCACAGATTGACATGACAGTGGGGGTGAGGGGAGAGGGAAGAAAAAGAGAGGAGTTGGGGGGTGAAACCTAGATTATGAAATCCTGGGGGACTAAGAAGAGGATGGTGCCAGTGACAATAATGGGGAAGTTTGGAATCTGGAAAGTTTAGGGGGGTAAAAAAATCAACTTACTTTTGGACATGATGGGTTTAAGATGTCTGCAGGACATTCAATTCAAGATGTCTCATGAGTACTGAGAGATGGAGGAATGGAGGTTAGCAGAGTGGATAGGGCTGGATAAGGAAATTGGAGAATCGTCTGCATAGAGATAATAATAGAATTTATGGAAGCTGATGAGATCACCAAGAAAAATAGTAGATAGGGAGAAAAAGAGAAGACCCAGCACCAAGCCCTTTGGGATATCCATGGCTGCTGGGTGTGATCTGGATGAAGAACTAGCAAAAAAGACTGAGAAGGAATGGTCAGATGAGTAGGAGGATAACCAGGATAGAGCAGTGTCATAGAAATCTAGAAAGAAGGAAATATCAAGGGGAAGAAGAGAATCAACAGTGTTGGAGGCAGCTGAGAGGTCAAGGAGAAATGAGGATGAATAAAAGAACATTAGATTTGGCAAGTAAGAGAACATTAGTAACTGGAAAGAACAGTTTCAGTTCAATGATGAAGTCAGATAACCAGACTATAGAGAGTCAAGAAGCTTGTCATAGCCCAATGACAATGAAGAATAATTCTTGAATCATAGGTAGGTTTTGTCTATAAGGTTGAAATTCGGTTCTAAGAGAAATTGAGTCCAAATTCTGCCTTTTATGCTTACTACTTGAGTAATCTTAGGGCAGGTACCTTAACCTCCCTGGGCCTCAGTTTCCACATCTATAAAATGAGAAGGTCAGACTAAATTATTTCTGAGTTTCCTTCTAATTCCAAAACTGTGATCCTATGGTGCCTTTTCCTTAAGAAAAAAAAGCAACTCCTTCAATTGTCTTGCTTGAAATTTAGTTACTAAAACATTTAGTGTATTCAGAGCAGCATGATACTTTTTTAGCAATCAAATGCCTCCCCACACATGAAATACTATTGTTTCTATGCCTCAAGACAGTATGTAAGGCCTTTGCTCACAAGGTAGCATTTTTCTATCCCATCCCATATTTGGCTTCTTGGCTTCAACTGTCACTTAAACTCAGCCTCTGAACTCTCCACCATATGGAAAAGCCTGTTAGTTTTGACTCACAATAAAGCACCAGAATGAAATTGTCATAAATCTAATATCTCCAACTAATATTCTGAGTCACTGGAAGTTCTGAAGAAAAGAACATCTTGTACTATCAAAAGAACCACTTTGGTAATTATATTATTATGTACTTAAGGAAAGTCTACTTGTTTCCTACAGTTCATAGACTGATAAGGCAACACAAGTTTAACAGAAATCATGCTACTCCCTGGGATCTACAGAATTACAAATAAAATTGAGGAAAACTCTGGGTGAAAACTAAGTGGCTGTGACTTGAAGATCACCAAAAAGCTTCCCTTTTCCCCCTGAAGAAAAAATGGCTCCATCCTGCCCCTGACAGAAATCCTCACATTAGTCATTCCTTTAGATTAAAGCACTGAAAGCTGATTTAAAAAAAAACACAAATATTTTACAGAATGGGGGAGGGGAGCATTACAATTGCTGTCTAAGACATAGTCACTAACACCATTAGTATCCAAGTTCACCAGAATAGAATGTTTGACCAATTAGCAGCAAGGCCCTTAGGGAATAAGACACAAGTACTATGAAGTTTTAAGTGAAAGCAGGAAGAAAGGTTTTGAGCCCATCATGTTGTTGCTTTGGAGGCAGACCTGGCAACTGGTTCAGTAGCAAGGTTAACATGGATAAGATGATAGAAATAGAGGAGAAACTAGAAAGGGATAGAAAAGTACCCAAAAGATGGTGGAAAGGCCTATAGACTTTACCTACTTTGTGACTTCATCAAGGACTGTCTCTTTTCTGGGAGATAATGCATCGATCATTCTTCTTTATGTCCACTGTGTTCTCATATACAAATAGTAAAACCAAAAATATTCATTACCAAAGATATTCACTGCCAAAATTATATAGTTCCATAACTTCTTACAGAGCTATAGTTACGTTTTGTTGACTCAGAGTTGTTCTGCCTACCACTTTCAGTTATATCAAACTCTTGGGCTCTGTTCTCTTGACTAATTAATTATGACTAAGGAAAGATGGAGAACATTGCACTCCATTCTTCCCTACACCAAAGGTTCCCCCAAGCTTACAATGTGTTAAGGAGCTTAGGGAGATCCTATATAGCAACCCTAACCAAGTCACTTAACTTTTCTGGGCTGCACTTCCTCCTCTGTCAAGATTAGGAATGACACCACAGTAGGATTCCTAAAACAATGAGGGAGGCATCATTAGGGCCTATGTAGAGGAAGAAAGAGCTAGAAAAGTGAGGGAAGGGTACCAACAGGGGAAAAGAAGAGCTTCAAAGCAAGCTTTATCAGCTTCACAACTTTGCCCAGGTTCGGTCCTATCATAGACATATTTTACACAATCTCCTTTAAGTGTCCTATGGAAGAGGTCAGAACAGACGATGCTTCTAAGTCCCTTTTTGCTCTAAAGCTATGAAATCAAGATGTGGTGGTCTTTCCAAAGTGGAATATCAATTTTTCTGACTCCTATACTTTTTAAAGAAATAAAAAAGACCTTGGAAAGACTCCTCTAATAAAAAACATCTTTGCTTCACCAAAGCAATCAGACAGTAACTTCTACTCACAATATATTTTTTTCAATTGCAAATGTACCCTGCTTAAGCCACACTAAGGTTTGAGGGATTTTTATGATCCAGACTTGCAGACATCTTAGACCAAAAGTACCATGAAACTTTTTCTTAGAAGAGTCCTTAGAGATCAACTAATTCAATTCTCCCTTTCCCCTGGCATTTTACAGATGATGAAACTGAAGGAAAGTGATTTGCTAGCTAATGGTAATCAGAAATTGAACCAAGGTCATCTGACTCTGAGTTGAGTACTCTTTCCATGGAAAACACTGTTCTTTCCTGAGACAGGCCAAGGGACCAATTGTTTTTCTGAGGGATGGAAGGGGGGAGGGTAGAGTTGGAGAGGGATAAGTAATTTTAAAACTTGGGGCATTTAGGAATAAGATAGGTCTTAAGTAAGGCACTGGTAGGAAGGAGATGGGAAGGCACCTACAACAAATTCCCTGTAAGGCAAACTTGGCCTACTCACCAATTTTGTCTAAGGTTAGAAATGACAGCTGCCCAACTTCTCCAGATGTTTCAGATACCCAGTTTTATAGATTCCTGCACTAAATGGGTCCCTAGTGGGCTAGTTAATGTACAAAAATTTTCAGCACCTTGGCCAGAGGCAACTGGGAATGGAAAACTGCCTACTAAGTCAGCACTGTGACTAGAGACAGCACCAACCCACCATCATGAGTACACAAGAACCTCAAGGTGGTAGGAGAGATGTTAAGGAGGAGAAAGAAGAACCTGATAACAGAAAGGATCACCTGGGAGTCTTGTCATCAGTTTTAGTCATTTGAAAGGGCTTGTCTGATTGTCAGAACCCCTGGCGGATATCTTTGTGAGTCTCAATAATATCCGCTCTTTTATAATACTTTAAGGTTTTGTAAGCATTTATTGTACATTAGTTCATTAGATTCTCTATAACAACTCTGTAAAGGAAGTACTGTAAGTATTATTATCCCAATTTTATGGATTAAAAAATCCATAGGACTGAAATAACTGATGCATGGTCACATAGCTAATAGGTGCTATAGGCAGAATCTGAACCCAGATCTCTCCTGACTTCATGATGAGCACTCTTTACATTGTGCTATTTCTCAAGATGCTTCAGTCCAGTCAGTCTACCCTTGGAAATCTGTCTTTGGTCCTATATTCTTTTTCAACTCTTTTAGAAAATTTTCATTCACCACAGAAAAGTAGATGACTTGTAAGTCTCTCTTTCTGTCTATTTCTCCATTCAGATCCACATTTCAACTAAGCACAAATCTCAATAGCCAGATGGTCCTGTTCCTCAGCTCTTCAGTGGAAGTTAACAATGTTTTTGTTTTCTGGGCTGATGAGGAAGAACCCTTGGGGTTATATGCCTTGAAGTACCAGTTTGTCCCCAGGGACAATTTTAAATAACTCCCCTGGATCCTCTACCAGCCAAAGAAATGGTTCCAGGCAAAACTCTCTTTCTCTTAAGAAGTTAAAACTGGCTCGGGTTTGAGAAAAGTCAACCTGTCCCACTTGTTCTAGTTTGGAATCTAATTACAGCCTGTTTCTCCAGTCTGCACAAGCTATAGGAAGATTGCTGTCCTTTGAAACACTGTCACTGAAATCTTATCTCCAACAGTTAGAGAAGTGCTAAGGCCCTTGGATTCAGGTCTGGAGCTAATTGCTTTAAGGGGTTTGCTATGACCAGGTTCACTACGGGACAGCTTGGAATAAGTAAACCACCTGAGAAATCAGCACCTTAATTTCTACATGTAAAAAGTGAAACAGGTATCATTCCTCAGCTGGTGGAAAGAACTTTTTAAAGTCCCTACCTGGGATATCATTGGCATGGAGAACCTCTGATGAGAAAATCCCCTCTACCAATGCAGACTGGCAATTGTTTTGCAATTTTTAGTCTCAGGGAATTGCCTAGGGGCACTGATGTGTTCAATTATTTGGATCGCATAGCCATGTTCAGAGGCATGACTTGTATCTTATAGGTAGGGAGTATAAGTATTAGGATTGCCTATTTTGCTTATATGAAAACTAGGGCTTTGAGAAGGTAGGTGACTTGCCTATGACAATAATGCTAGCAAGGATCTGAGGCAGGAATCGAAGCCAGGACTCTCGGTTCCCTAAGTCCCACACTCTTTTCACTGTACAGTAGAACTTTGGTTTACAAATAACCTGGTTTATGTATGCTTCATTGAACAAGGAAAACATTTTCACAAAATTTGTCTTGCAGGGCAAACAAAAGTTTGCAGTATGAATATCATGTTTGCTTCACCACTGGCTTAGAGGTGCTAGCCAGAAGCTGCTGCTGTTCCAGTGGATACCTTTCCTTCCCCAGACAGGCCTCAGGCCACCCCCGCCCCTTGGCCCCAGTCCTAACCACAATCTCTGACCCTGGTCATCAGACCCCAATCCTCTCCAAGAGCCCTTCAGTAGCAAACCCCGCCTCCCCCACCCCCACCCACTCTTCCTCATCTCCCTCACACCAACTACAACTCTTCTCAAAGGCAAAGTGCAGTTTGTTTTATTTTCCATTTATATAATGTACTAATCATTGCTATTGTATTTTACGTGCATTAGGGACAAAAAACTTACTTAAAATTATAATTATTTTTATATGAATATTTTTGGGGATTTGGTACCAATTATTCAACTTTACATTATTTCCTACGGGAAGATTCACCTTGCAACACAAACAATTCGAATGACGAACAGAATCTCGGAATGAATTAAATTGGTAAACCAAGGTTCTACCATATTACACTGCCTATCCATTGCCTTTCAAAGGCATGAAACAAACCTAACAGAAGTGTGTGTCTATTGCAAACAAATATAAGTTTCCATGAAAACCAAACCCCCTCCCTTCAAAAAAAAAAAAAACATAAAATAAGAAGCAAAACATAATCCATTAATTTCAGGCCTTCCAAAAAATCAGAGTTCTCTTGGACCTAGGTACATAGACTGGCTAGTGCTTATTTTCGTGGTTTTGGTGTGTGATATTTAGATGTTGGGTGATTGGCATTGTCAGCCAAACTAAAAATGGGGTGTAGGTCTATCTTTGCTCCTGGGCCCAATCAGGACAACAGGAACAAAAGCAATTGAAGGAATGGAAGGAAGCCAATTTGCAAGGGCTTCAAAGAGCAAGAGACATTTCTGGCCAGAAGGTGTTTAATCTAATAGCACTAAGTGGGTTAAAAAGCCATCTCTTCAGATCCCCAAAACAAATGAGAAATCACAGACCTGAGTCAATACATATTGATTTACTCTTATTTCTCCTTAATGAGATTTTAAATGAATAATTAAGTTCTACTAAATGCACAGATTAACAAGTTCTAGTTTCTCTAAATAGTTCAGTTCAGATAACTACCAAAATAGATCTCTATTTGAGAAATGGCCATGAAGGTGGGGGTCAAGAGGGCAGTAAATCCTGCCTGAGCCTTGATCAAATGGAAATCTAAATTTCCAATGTAGCTCTTGTGGGGTCATAATATTGGATTTTCCTCCTTGACAAATAATTTATACACTAACTTGTTAAAACTATCAGTTTGAAAACAGTCACTACATGCATTGGAATTATGCACCAGCACATTCTATCCTCATAAATTAACAATTCTACTTCAAGAGATTGAGCTAACTTAATTAAACTAAATTCATACTAAGTTGTTTTATAGAAAAGACAATGAAATAAAAATTAAGTTAGACTTATTCCATATTCACTGTATTCAAAAGCATTTTATATGAGGATATGACCATTAACTTGATAGAGATTTTATGATTCAAGGAATCAAAGGCTTGGGAAAAGGCTGAGTGGTGACTTGGGGGGAAGAGGCATGAATTTGCAAAAGGGATACCATTTTGTATGTGACATATACCCATAATTCCATAGCACATAGGAAGGAATCAAGTTATGAAAAGAAGTCGGGGCAGAGGCAGGGAGTGAGGTGTCTATTTCATAGACATAGTACAAGGTGAAAGGGATTAAAAAACAAGTATGAGGCTCAGAACCCATTCTCGGGAAGCTTAGAGTCTCAGTCAGATAACTAATACTACAATGTAGCAGACATTAAGCGCCAAGTGAACAGCATGATATAGTGGGGAAACTATGGGCTTGGAAGCCTAAGCTCAAATCCCACCTCTGAGACAAGCAAAACTAGGCTTCTCTTAACTAGTTATGAGATCATAAACAAGTCATTTGGTCTCTCGGGGTCTATTTCCTCATCTATAAAATGGGGCTAGTTTTGATAGACTTGGCCCTTCTCAGCAATGCAAGGACCTAAAACAATTCTAAAGAACACATGAAGGAAAATGCCTGTCACATACAGAGAAAGAATTATGGAGTCAGAATGCAGAACAAAACAGACTATTTTTTTCTTTCTCGTGGTCTATTCCATTCATTATAATTCTTCTATGCAATACGACTCGTGAAAATGTATTTACTAGGAATATATGTGTAGAGCTCATATCAGATTGCAAGTTGTCTTGGGGAGGGAGGGGGAGAAAATTTAAAACTTATGGAAGTGATTGTTGAAAACTAAAAATAAATAATTTAATTTTCAAATAAATAAATAAATGGGGCTAGTAATACTCATAGAATTATGCTATAAATCCCACAACTGCTATTGTGAGGATGGAATTAGATAATGCATATAAAATGTCACATAAATCTTAAAACAATATGTAAATGGAAGCTACCATTCATATTTTGTAACCCCTGTAAATCAGTTTCCCTTGTGCAGTTTAATTTTATTGAGTCCTTAATGACCCAAGCTTCTCCCGAAGCTCCTTATGAGTTCGTGTTAGAACATGTTGGTATTTAAACATGTCCACATATTTATCAGAACTAGACCAGTTAAGTTCAAGTCTAAGCTTGTGGGAGGCAGTGATGAATTAGAAGCTATGTATATACAAACTCCAAGGACAAGGTTAACAGGCTGGCTTTCAGCAACTTTGGATCTTGTACAAGCATTCACACTACAATGTTAACTTACACCAAAAACATTGACAAGCTTGCGGAAGATCAGACTTTAAGATCAGACACTTCCTCAAGGTCAGGATGAATCTGAATCAGCCATTTCTACTCTGACAGTATTTAACCAGTCCTCTAACTGCCTGAAGGCCAGGTATACAATATTTCACTGCTCCTCAGGTTTCTCCAATAATCTTTTTTTTTTTTTTTTTTGCTTTTGGAAGGCAATTGGGATTAAGTAACTTGCCCAAGGTCACACAGCTAGGTTTTTGTTTGTGTGTGTTAAGTGTCTGAGGCCGGATCTGAACTCAGGTCCTTCTGACTCCAGGGCCGGCGCTCTACTCACTGCACCACCTAGCTACCCCTCTCCAATACTCTTAAAGGGTTTGGAGCTGTTTGACCTTTGCCATTGGCTAAAGCCTCCCCCCCAACTATGTTCCCCTAATTTTAGGGTGTTCCCAGAATGCCAGTTCCATTAAACCACTTAACAGATCAGCTTCTATAAAGGAATATTTACCTCAAAGGTATAGCAAGAACAAGCATACAAACATTCCTCCCCTCCTCAACACCTAGGGACATAATACGCCATATATTCCCTCAGTATGAAAAGGGGGATCAAACTCACAACATAATTCAATTCCTATATTGCCTACTCCCAACAAGTTCTAAATCTCAAACCCCCTGGGCTAGTCCATCAACATACTAGCTTCTTAGATCTTCCCTGCTGCGATAGTTGCAACAGACAAACAGAGGTTGAGTGACTTGCCAGGATCACACAGCTGGTAAGTGTCTGAGACAGAATTTGAACTCAGGTTTTCCTGATTCCAGGAAATATCACGTACTAGCCTCTAAACTCAAGATTCTTAGAGATGGAAGTGAGGAGGCAGTGTATTCCAGGAATGGGGAATACCCTGTACAAAATATATAAGGAGTTAAATTGTAGTGTCTTGCTAAGAGATGTCTTGCTTCAGAGAGCACAAGTCCAATGGGCTGGCCACGTTTGAATGCAAAATGTATGCTTGCCAGAAAGAGTGTTTTATGGAGAATTCACACAGGGCAAGCATTCACATGGTGGTCAGAAGAAGAAGCGATACAAGGACACTCCCAAGGTCTCTCTCAAGAAATCTAGAATTGAATGTGTGACATGGGAGACACTAGCACAGGACCCCTCAGTATGGTGTGCCCTCATCAGAGAAGGTGTTGTGTTATGTGAGCAAAGCAGAATTGAAACAGCTCAAAAGAAACACAGGATGCACAAATTTAGAGTATCAACCCCAAATATTCACATGGACTATTTGTGCCCAACCTATGGTAGAGCATTCTGAGCTTGTATTGGTCTGATCAGCCACAGTCAGACACATTAAAATTTGACTTTAGCATGGTGATGTCATTTTGGTCTTTGAGAATGAAGGACAACAACCAACCAATCAGCCAACCATGCTAGGACCAGAGATATAGCACTTAGCTAATCCCCTCATCAAGATATTGCAGAAATACTGATGATTTCAGAACAAATGATTTAAAGGGAAACAAAAACACCCTCATGGTTCATGTTCCTTCTGATAGGGCTTATTACTCTTGGGTATTAGCTACTTGGGATATGGCGTACCTCTCAGGCTATGTTTCCATCCTCTCACTTTTATAGTTTAGTGCAGGCCTATAGCCCTGAAGAAGATGGAGGATGTATCTTTCTACATTATACTCTTTGCTCCATTCTCTTGGCAAAGGAAAAGAAAATGACACCAAAGAGCTATGGTAAAAATGCATAAAAATCTGACCATAGGTTGAACCTACAAGGATGTGAAATTATTTCCTTGGTAAGCTTTATTTGGGGAGGAGGTGGTTCTGTCCTTTGATTGGATATTAAGTCAGTTGTTCCAACCACAAAAGTCAAAATGCCTCTGTAACTTATTGATCTGTGACAAATCTCTAGGTCTTGGGTCATGATCAAAAGGCAAGACCTCACAGCACAAAGTTAACTTGCTGTATCTCACTGTCCTTACTTTGGAGTAATTATCTTGTTAGGGAAAAAAATCACTGCCTGCTTTGTTCCCAAAGAGCAGCATCAACAAAGCCCTTATGGAATATCTCTTGACTTCTTATCATCTTTCATGTCTTACTGAAAAGTGAGATGCTAATTTTCTCTCCTTCATATGTTTCCCAAGTTCGTGTAGGCAAGTTGAATTTCCAATGTTTTAAAAATAAATTGTAACTGACAGGGAAATTAAATTGAGTTCAGAGAAACAGTGAAGAGGCAAAAAGGAATATTAGTATGAGTGATAATCTTAGTAATGAGTAATTTGGAGATACCCAGAGGGGAAAAGCAAATTATGTCTTAACTACAAAGGATAAATATTATTTGAGGCAGAAAAACCCTAAAAATAACAAGAAGGCTGTCTTTATAGTGACACATGGAAACACCAAAACCCACAACACTCAACAATGAGAAGTGTTGTGGCCAACCATTTGCAAAGGTCTCTACCCATATTTGTGGGTGTACATGCCCATATGCATGTATATACATTCTTTGAGGGGCTGTAAGGAAGCAAAAAAAAAAAGCAGAACTTGACATATTTGCTTTGGATCTATGAGGCTGACTCCAAATCTATGTGTCAGATGAATTTTTCAACTTTCATGGGAAAAGAAAGGGGGAAGAGGAAGGGGATATTCGTTCCTAACTTCAATTCAATATCCAAATTAGGAGAAAGCCTCAAAGAGGAAGCAAGTGCAGGTCACTTTCCAGAACATATTCATTGGTAGCAATGGACCACCTCTCTCCCGTTTGCCTTTCCCCTTGCTATGTCTTGCCCTGATCAGTGAGGCCAAAGTCCAAACCCACAGTGGAGATTGAGAAACCCAGACGTTCCTGGGTAGGACACTTACTGCTGCCTCCACTAAACTGAGCTAGCTGGGGCTGTGGTCTTCTTTATAAGTTACCTAGATAACAAAATGTAATTGTACATGATCAGGGAAAGTAAAAAATAGTTTGGGTTTATAGAGCTAGAGCTAAAAGGAACCTAGAAACCAACTAGCTCAAATCCCTCATTTTACAAATAAGAAAACTGAAGCACAATGAGATTAAGTGACTTGTCCAAGATTACACAGATAGAAAGCATCTAGGGAAGATATGAACAAGACTCTCTCCACCATACCTCATAAGCTACTTCTGTAGCTTGGGCAAGAATGGTGTGAAACTGCTAGGTACCATGGCAAATGGTAGACCTTGGATTTAACAAGTACTGGTTTAGAGATTCATCTGACCAGAAAATCACCAGCCTGTCATGATGTCTGAGACACCAAAAGAATCATAGGAGAATTTAGAGACAGAAAAGACTAGTGAAATGCCAGTAAATGTTTAACAACCAACTCTAAGAGGCAAAAATGTATGTAGGACATACTCTTAAAGTTAATCTACATTATTGACATTTTCCATCACTTACTTAAATCTAAACAATCAATAAAAAGATTAATTCAATCCCTAATATGTAGCATTTGCCTATTTCCAAAGGGATAATTGTTCACACTTAAAATTTAACAATCTGTTCCCAAGGGATCATTTAGTCTAATCCTTCTGTGATATAGACTGAGGAATAGATAGGTTTAATTATCTGACCAGGTAGAAAGTAGCAGAATTAGAATTTTAATCTGGATGCTCAGACTCAGAGTCAAAGGCCAAAATCTCTAGAAGACCCTGTTTAAGGGCTTTACCTAACCAGGGTCTTTTGTTAACCAATTAACATGGATTAGTTTCTCAGATTAGCTACAAGGAGGACAAGATACTGAGGGAATGGGACATAAGACAGGTCAATGTTGATAAGAGCAGAAAAGATAAAGAAAGGCCTGGAGCATAGGATGCAAGGGGACAGAGGATAAACTTTGCCCACATTTCAGTCTGAGCCTAGCTGGGACCCCTACTGTCAACATCTAGGTACCATAAAACTGATTGAAGAATGACTTAAGAACTGACTTCAAATGACCTGAGATGAGGAATTCAACTCAACTTGGTCATTTGGTCCATTAATAGGTTGAATTAAACTAAACTGTACATCTGAACCAGTATTTGTCCCATTCTCTGTTAAATGACAGCTCAGAGATCTCATCATAGACCTCCATGAACAGAAATTTCACAGTTAACGCAGGAGTAGGCAGGGGATAAGAGAAATATACAAATGCCCATGAGAGGGGTGGCTAGGTGGCATAGTGAATAGAGCACCGGCCCTGGAGTCAGGAGAACCTGAGTTCAAATCCAGCCTCAGACTCTTAACACATACAAAAAAAAAAAAAATCTAGGCAAGTCACTTAACCCCAATTGTCCTCCAAAAAAAAAAAGGAAAAAAATCCCCATGATTTTCCCTGACTTTGAGGGTAATAGCTTCAAGGTCCATGTTTGACCTGTTTTAAATCATCCCTGGGTTATATGTACTTCAGAGTCAAAACTAAGAAAAATGGCAATTTCTAAACAATAATGTATTCTGCCTGCCAGCTAGGCTTTTACTTCATAACCAGATCAGGTACCCAGAGGGAAGGTATCACTGCTTTTAGCAGTGAACCCATTAAAATGCTACCCTGATTCAATGAGCTGAGACCCTTCCTAGAAGCTAAGATTCTGTTACATGTGCATTTATCTGTCTGACTGTCTCAAAGGGAATGTTTCTTTACAGATACATAGAACTCAATCTGAAATGATGCGGCCAACTTTAACTGTAATTATATTGAACCATACTACTCTACTTTACCCTCCCCAAGACCTGAGGCCAAGATTTGGGGAAGGGGTGGGCCCTTAAAAATAACCCTAGTGTTTTTATGCCTTTTATATCAACAGATGTGCTTATGGAGAAGCCAAGTACAATTGGCACATTTGAGGGAAAAAACACTCCTATTTCTCTACCAGATCCTCTTGACTTAGAGATTTCATTCATTTATTGTTAATCAACAAGTTTTTATTACACTTGTACTATGTGCCAGAGATTATGCAGGCACTGGTCATAAAAACACAAAAATATAACATTTCCTGTCCTCAAGAAGCTGACATTCTGTTGTGGGGAGCCAGAATCCAAAGACTTTACCACTATCACCTGGTATAAGAGCCCTTTTCTCAGTGCATATCCTCCCTAATCATGGGTCTTATCTATAAGGCACTACAAGTCAATTCAACAGGTATTACAAAGCCTCTACTATGGGCTAGGCCCTGGCTCTTCTCCACTTCTCCCAGTTACTCAAGCCTCACTAAATGTCCTAGCAGCACCCTTAATTTTAAAAGATAACCACAAAGCAATATTGGCTTCAAAGAAAACATTTTAAAGGAAAAGTGATAACTGCCCTTCAATTTAGTTTTAATAAATAATAAAAATAATTATAGTCCTTCAGGCTTATACGAAAAAGAATATGAATACTACTAATTGGTGTTTTGATGGCACATTGAAAGCTTTTTAAATCTATAAAAGTAAAGGTGGCTCAAGGTTAAAGCTTTATACACCCTCCACCCTTCCCCCTCAAAGCAGGGGGTTGTTCCCACTGTCTTCTAATGGAGCCCCTCAGAAAACTTTTATTTAAAAAAACTGAGGGCAAGGCAGAAAATAGAATGAGAAGTTTCCCACCAAACAGCCACACTATTTGCAAGACAACAATGGCTTCTGATAGAACATTCCCTCAGCCCTGTAATTTCCCATTTAAAAAACATCACTTCCATCAATTATGGCTTTGTGATACGTGATGTAAGGGAAAGCCAGAATCCTAAAGAGCTATTAGAGAAGAGCTGAGCTAACATTGCACAAAAGAGCAAATGGTTCTATGTCATCCTTATGATAATAATAGCTGGCATTTATATAGTGTTTTCAGGCTTATGGAGCACTTCATATACATTATTTCATATGACTTTCACAACAGCCCTATGAGGTAGGGAATGTCAGTATTTTTATCTGTAACTATTGTATATAAGATGCAATATTGAGAGGCAGTGTGATACAACGGAAAGGACACTGAACCAGGATTTAAATCCCAACTCTGTCACTTACTACATGTGTGGCCATGAGCTCTATTTCTCAAAAACAAGAATATGCATTTATTAAGTATCTACTATTTGCCAGATAGGTGGTAAAGTACATAGAGTGTCAGGTATGAAGTCAGGAAGATTCATCTTCCTGAGATCAAATCCGGCCTCAGACACTCAGACACTAGATTCATGACTCTGGACAAGTCACTTAACCCTCTTTGCCTCAGTGTCCTCATCTGTAAAATGAGCTGGAGAAGGAATTGGCAAGCCACTTCAGTATCTTTGCCATGAAAATCCCAAATGGGGTCAAAAAGAGTAAAAAATGGCTGAAATGACCAAACAGCAATTCGTCAGGTAACCATGCTAAGTGCTAAGGATATAGTGGCAAGAAGAAAGAAAGACAATTTCTGCCCTCAAAGGGCTTATATTTAACGGGAAAAGCAATACACAAAAGGGAATTGAAAAGGGGAAGGAAGCACCTTGGGGCATTGTCAGTGAAGCCCAGAGAGTCAGAGGCATAGCTGGGAGAAGAATGAAGCTGGACTAGTCTGGGCCCTTCCTCAAAAATAGAAGTTCCCACTATTTGCCCAAAGGGCTATAAAAATGCATATACCCTTTGACCCAGCAATACCACTTCTAGGGCTGTATCCCAAAAAGATCATACAAATGGGAAAAAAACCCACATGTACAAAAATATTTATAGCAGCTCTTTTAGTGATGACAAAGAATTGGAAATTGAGGGGATGCCCATCAACTGAGGAATGACTAAACAAGTTGTGGTAGATGAATATAATGGAATACTACTGTGCTATAAGAAATGATGTGCAGGCAGACTTCAGAAAAACCTGGAAAGACATATGAACTGATGCTGAGTGAGGGGAGCAGAACCAGAACATTGTACATAGTAACAGCAACTGTGCAGTAATTGACTTTGATAGACTGGGCTCTTCTCAGCAATACAAGGTTCTAAGACAACTTCAAAAGGCTCATGATGAAAAAGGCCATCTACATTCAGAGAAAGAACTTTGAAGTCTGAATGCAGATAGAAACATACTATTTGCTCTCTCTGCCTTTTTTTGTTGTTGTTTTGTTTTGTTTTTTCTTCCTCGAGGTTCATCCCAGGAGTTCTAATTTTTCTTTACAACATGACTAATGTGAAAATATGTCTAATATGAATGTATATGTAGAGCCTATATCATATTGCTCACCATCTTGGGGAGGGAAAAGGGGAGGGAGGCAGAAAAATTTTTAAATTCAAAATCTTGTGGAACTGAATGCTGAAAACTAAAAATAATTTTTTTAAAATAAAGGTTCCCAGAGTTACTCACCAAAGAGAGAAAGGCACCACAGGAGTAAAGGAATGTTCCAGGGTAAAAAAGGCCTTAGGGGATGAGAATATTTCCAGGGTGGATAGCTTATAATTCCTGATTTATAAATTGAAGAAGTTAGACTTGTTCAGTCATTTCTGACTCTTCATGACTTCCATTTGGGGTTTTCTTGGCAAAGATTCTGGAGTAGTTTGCTATTTTCTTCTTCAGCTTCTTTTACAGATGAGGAACTAAGGCAAACAGGATTAAGTGACTTGCCTAGGGACACACAGCTAGTTGAGTGTCTGAGGTTGGATTTGAACTCAGGAAGATGAGATTTCCTAACTCCAGGCCCAGGGCTCTATTACTATGCCACCCAGTTAGGTTAAACTAAATGACCTCTAATTTCCCTTATAGATCTAGATCTATGATCTTATGATTTGCCCAAGATTATGGCAAATAGGGGGCAGATCTAAGATTCAAACCTGAATCATCAGACTTCAGGGATATTTATATTGCACTCTGTTTCTCCCAAGTCAGCAAACAATAGTTTTGGTTCTATACTAGCATGTACCCTGAGTTTTAGCTTATTCCTCTTCTTTTTTTTAATTTTTTTATTTTTTTAATTAAAAAAATTAAAAATCACTGAGTAGTTTAAAGTTTTCAAATTCACGTAATATTTCTTTTTCAGTTTCTCCAAGTGAACAGGGAAACACACTTCTAGGAATATGACAGGGTACAGCTGGTCTCTCAGTGGTACAGTTTTCAAATTGACTGTACACAAACAGACGGACACCCCCATACACACACCCTGGATTCCAAGTCTTGAAAAAACCATTAAATATAGTCCAAACAAAATTGAATTCCTTTCTGGGGATGTGACTTCCCAACATTCAACACAACAAGCTAGCCTTCAGAGTCAATGGACAGGAAAGAAATAAAACTCAACCACAAACTGGCTTGACAGACAGCCCTTGTAAATACCAACTTGAACCAGCCAAATGAAGGTTCATTTACTTTAAATTCCATAGACCAGACCCCCTGTTGACCTTCAAACTGCACACTACTGGTTTCTTCTTGAGTTAGAGAAGATGCTTGGTATTACAGGGGCAATTGTAATTGAAGCAAATTTCCCTCATCCTCCTCTTATTCTTTTAGTCTGGGAAAAAGAACCAACTCACTAAAACGGACATACAGGCACTCAATTAAACATGGAATGGTTTTTAATGGGCTGGTGATAATTACATAGAAAAATTTCAAACTTACTCCTGAAGCTCCTTTTATTTCCACAGTTCTTTGTGCTAATTAACCTGGTGAATCAGCACAGATTACCAAAACCAGACAAAAAGGGAAAAAATCTGAGGGGAAAAAAATATTTGGCACATATAGTTAATTTACTCTAATAGAAAAGTCTCTCTTACAACTTGCTTGCTAGCTGGAAATTCCTATATAGTTAAACCATAAGGCATTTACAGTTTAGAACCTAGAGATACATTGACAGGCCTGGCCTTTTCACACAAACCAATTACACAATATGATCTCCAGGGCTGGGCAGAAACTCAAGAAGTTATCTTCTCTGAAAAGACATATCTACAACTGTAAACTCTGACTGCTAGAGAATCTCAGGAGAATTTGCCATTGGGAGTTTAGTTATTCCTGAATATGGTGCTACAATTCTCCTATAATTCAGATGTGGCTGGCCAGGCAGGTGGCCTCTTAGAAGGGTGGGAAAAGGGGAAGTATAAACCTCATTTTGCTCATCCTACAAATGTTTATGATGCCCCTATCTTCCCTCTGATCCTGCTCTGACCACTGAGGGGTGTCCAAAGAGCTAAAGCTGAAATCCTCTTCTTGAGAGGCTCAAAATCCAGCGCTTCATTTGCAGTCGGGTCTGAGTGCACTGCCTTTACTAGGCATATGTATTGACGATATATCAGTGCCATGTTGCATAAAGGATTACATAATTAAATCATATAGACATTTCAAAAATGCACCTAAAGATGACAATCATATGCACAAAAGGAGTGGGAATTGAAGTTTTAACTGGTTCCATAAGGTTCTGTTCTGATTAGCATTGTAAAATTAATCACTTTGATTTATGGTAATTTTTACCCACCATACCTCTGCCAAAAGTGTTCTGGGGTCTAAAAGGGCAATTAAAAATAATCACAACAGTAAATAAAAGAAGGCCAATTAAAACTAGAAGCAAGTACTTAGGTGTCCCCGGGGTCTGTCACTGGCCCTGTGCTACTCAGCATTTTTATCAAGGACTTGAATGAAGGTATGCTTGTGAAAGATGCAGACAACACAAAATTGGGAAAGATAAGCAGCATGTTAGATGACGGAATCAAGATCCAAAATAGGTTTCAGCAGTCTAGAATTATTGGTACATAAAATCAAGTGAAATTTAATAAAGATAAATGTAAAGTTCTATACTTTGGTTCAAAAACTCAACTTGACAATTACTACAAGATTGTAGAAGCATGGCTGGGGGCAACTAGATGATGCAGTGGATAGAATGCCAGGCTTGGAGTCAGAAAGACCTGAGTTCGAACCCAGCCTCAGACATTTACTAGCTGTGTGACCCTGGACAAGTCTCTTAATCCTGTTTGCCTCAGTTTCCTCATCTGCAAAAATGAGCTAGAGAAGGAAATGGCAAACCAATCCAGTATCTTTGCCAAGAAAACTCCAAATGGGAACATAAATAGTCAGACACAACTGAACAATAGTGTAGAGGCATGGTTAGACAGGAGTTTCTACACAAAAAAAAAAAAAAGATATGGGGGGGCAGGGTTAATGGATTTCAAGTTCAATATGAGTCAATGATATGGCAAGGCAGAAGAGGAAATCGATGCAAACTGAGACAGTGTTAAGAGGAGTACAGTGTAAATCTAGGAGGTTTCATTGCTTTCTACCCTATTAAGACCACATCTGGACTACTATGCTACCATACATGGCCACAACCAGAAGCACATTCAGGAATACATTTGCAAGAGGACAACCAGTACAGTGAAAGGGCCACAGACCCTCACAGGTGATGGAATCAGGCAGGTTTACCTTGGTGAGGAGAAGGCAACAAGTGTCATGTGAAACAGGGATGGCCTGGCTCTGCTTGGCCTTAGAGGGCAGAACTAGGAACAATATAAGTGTCAGAGAAGATTTAGACCTCATGGGATGAAAACTTCCTAATACATAGAGTCACCCCAGCATGGAACAACCTGGCTTAAGAGGGAGGGAAATCCCCCTCATTAAATATCCTCAAACAGAGTCCAGATGGCCATGTATCCAGGATGTTGTGGAGGGGAGAAAGTGTGGAATAGAGTAGAAGACTTCTGAGACCCCCTCCTTCCACTCCAAGATTCTGTGACTCAGTGATGCTAGATTAAGATAGACCTCAGGAAGTGGTGTAGTCACCAATCTTTTCCAAAAGCAGTAAGTATAGGGGCAGCTAGGTGGTACAGTGAAGAGAGCACTAACCCTGGAGTCAGGAGGACCTGTGTTCAAATCCTGCCTCAGACACTTATTAAGTGTGTGAACCTAGGCAAGTCACTTAACCCCAATTGCCTCACAGGAAAAAAAAGCACTAAGTATATAGGATCATCTACTGTTAGAGCTAGATGACACATTAACAATAATTTAGTCTAAGCCCTTTATGTTACAGATGAAGGAAACTGAGACTCAATGAGTTTAAGTGACTTGACAGATTTCAGGTCTAGTTAAATGATTGAACTGGGATTAGAAACTGAGCATCCTGTCTCCCAGTATTCTTTCTAGTACACCACATCTACATATTTCCAAAGATGACCAGAAGCCTGAGGGTTAGCCAACATCAAACAACACAGCCGTTGAGCTAAATGGATAGCCCCATATGTGCTCCTGGTAAATAAGTAATATGTATCTGAAGGCTTGTACTTTGTGTTCCTTGCTAAGCTCTACAGATATAAATTATTATTATTATTATTATTATTATTATTATTATTGTGCTTTCAGAAGAATTTCCCATGACCTCTTTTTTATCTTCTTTCCCCTGACAATAGCAGAAGTCACTTCACAGCTCTCTAAGTAGGAGGGAGCCCTCTTTCCCTTTCCTCCCACTTTTGAGCCAGAGGACTTTGATTCAAAGTCCAATTCTGCCATATTTGTGACCTTGGGCAAGTCACCACCTCTCTGAGGCTCAGTTTCCTCACTTCTAAAATGTGGGACAAAAGACTAGAGAACCTCTGAAGCCCTTCCAGCTCTAAAATCTTTGATCCTCTTAAAATATCCTTACTAGTACCTATTTGTTGCTTTCAGATAGCTGAAAGACCTATTCCTCCTCCCCCTCACAAAGGTCTAATCCTATCTTTGAGACTCCTCAGAGACATTTTCATTGACACAAAGGAGTGCTCCCAGGGGGAAGTTTTTTCCTCTTAGAGATGGAGTGGGGACCCCAATGTAGTTACCCCTGGCGCCCTTTTACCCTTTTCTGAGGACAAGCCTGGCAAATATCGAAGGGTATGAACTAGTAGCATTTTAAAGACGATTTTTATGGTTTTATTAGACCATCATCCTACTTCCCAAAGCACCTCACTTTGCTCATTTAGAAAAACTTCTATTAAAATGACAACTAGCAACCTCCTGTTCCCATAATATGCTATTTGGTTGTGGTTGCTGAAGAGACCTTCATGACAGTAGCTCAGAACTCTCTTTTACTGTCCAGATTTATACAACAAATATCATAATTATGGTATGACACTACCATTAAAACATTTTCCTTTTAACTGGTTCTCTCTCTCTCCCTCTCTCTTCCTCTCTCTCTCTCTCTCTCTCTCTCTCTCTCTCTCTCTCTCTCTCTCTCTCTCCCCCCCCTCTCTCTCTCCCTCCCTCTTCCCTTCTCTCTCTCTCCCTTTTTTTCTCTCCCTCTCTCTCTTCACACATATATTGCCCATGTAAATATTCCACCTCAGCTCATCCTTGCACTTTTGACAGTGTGAATTTATTGTTGACTGTCACATTTTTTCTTGTCATAGTCCAAATGAAGGCACAAAGGAAAAATAAATCATTTCTAAGAATAAGAATGACCTGCAAGTCTGACAACTGACACATACTGCTTGTGTCACCCTGGAGAAAAAAAATCACTTAACCTCACCGCACCCAAGGAAACTCTGCAAGAGTGAAGACATTCTGCCTTGACAGAGGATGTTTCCTCTCTGGGAGTTACTTATTCAAATGGAATTACAAATCTGGACTCCAACTCCCACCCCCACCTCACCCCACCCCCTAAAAATTCAAAGGATATGTTTTTACTTTTATCAAGTAGAAGTAACTGACATTTGTATAGTGCCCTCAGATTTACAAAATGACTTCTTACATGCATGATTTTACCTGATCCACACAACTGCATAAGTACTACCAGTATTGCTATCTTCATTTTGCAGATCAGAGAAGTTAGGTGACCAAGGTCACACAGCTAGCTGATTCAGAGGCAGGGTTCAAATTGGGATTTCTCCTGGCTCCTAGTTAGTACTCTTTCCACTATAATATACATTCACATTTTTTTTAATGACAGTCTATGAAGTGAAAAGAGCACCAGTCTGGGAATCAGGTGATCTGGATTCTGATCCCAGATCTGTCACTTATTATCTATATTATTGTTTGCTCAGTTGTTTCAGGTGTCCAACTCTTTATGACCCCATTTGGGGAATTTCTTAACGAAGATAATAAAGTGGTTTGTCATTTCTTTCTGCAGCTCATTTGGCAGATGAGGAACTGAAGTAAACTGGGTTAATTGCCTTGCCCAGGCTCAGTAAGTGTCTGAGGCTGGATTTGAGCTTATAAAGATGAGAATTCTTGATTCCAAGTTCAGTGCTCTATTCACTATGCCACATAGCTGCCCTCTTATCCATATAGCCTGGCACAAGTCATTTTATTGTCTTGGGCTCAATTTTCTCATGCATAAAATGAGAGAATTGGACTACTTAATTACTAAAGTTTCTCTTAGCTCTAAAAATCTGAGTTCTAGTTACAAGTTTGAAATATCAGTGTGAAGAATTCATACAGTCAAAATGCAATATGGAAACCAATACAGATCAGCAGGTCTTCTGTAACTTAGTCAGTCAATAAACATTTACTAAGCATCTACTATTCACTAGGTGACAGGCTGACATGTGCTGATACAAATAACAAAAAATGAAGGACAATCTTAGCCTCAAGTAGCTTATGATCTATGGGAGAAGACACCACACAAAAGAAAGCTGAAAAGGGGAGGGCACATACCCAGTGAGAAACCAAAGAAGTCCAAAAGGGGTACAGGGGAGAACTTAGCATCTTGGAATCCATCTTTAGAAAGGGCAATGCCTCTATAAGGACTATGCTTCAAAGAGATCAAAGAAAGAGAGAAAGGACCCATATGGACAAAAATATTGATAGCCACACCATTTTGTGGTGGCAAAGAACAGAAAACTAAGGAAGTGCCTGTCAATTGGGGAACCGATGAATAAACTATGGCATGTAAATATAATGGGTTGTTATTGTGCCACCATTAGAAATGGCAAAAGGGAGGGTATCTGAGAAACTTTGGGAAATGTGCCTGAATTGATACAGAGTGAAGTAATCAGAACCAGGAGAACAGTTTGTACAATGAACAAACATTAGAAAGACAAGCAATTTTTGAGAAACTTAAAACAATGATGGATGTAGTAATGACCAACCATGACTCTAGAAGTCTAAGAATGGAACACGCTACTTCTCTCCAGCCCTAGTGGCAATGGATTCAAGCTGCAGAATGACGTGCTATTTTTGGACATAGCCAATGGTGGAACTTGTTTTTCTTGATTATGCATATTTGTTACAAGGGTTTCTTTTTTTTTTATTATTTTTCCAGTGTAGGAAGAGGGAAAAGAGAGAAAATGGGAGGGAGAGGAAATAAATGTTTGTTAATTAAAAGACAATGTATCTTAAAGAGAGTTACCTGGGACACAGAGATAAATTGATTTTCCCAAAGTCATGCATTTAGTGTGCACCAGGTCATTTTAACTTCAAGGTCAGTCTCCAAGTGGACATCTATCCACTACACCTGGGCTTCTCAAACTTTTTTTCATTTTTTCCATTCCTTCAGCCACTTCTTAAACTGTGGGTTCCAACCCCATATGTGGGTGTTGACCACCATGTGACTTGGATTGTAGATGACTAAAGAATATGACCACTTTAAATGAACTGAACTTTAATTTCATTTTACTGTATCTTTACATACACACACACACACACACACACACACACACACACACACACACACACACACACACACTGTTTAATTTTAAAGGGAAAAAATAACACTCCATCCTGAGAAAAGGGGCAGGAGAAGGAGGGAGGAGTTTTGATCTTTAAGGAGCTAACTGATTAAAGAAATCAATTCAGAATTAGTGCTTTAAAATTGAATTTAGATCACAGCTGAAGAAATTTATCTGAGACTATGCAGTTGCTACAAAGTTGGCCCAAAGGAAAAAGGTCACTTGGATGAACTAAGACTAACCAATTGCAATCCTTTCAGTGAGATGGAAAATTACTAGGCCTTACCAGATAGTAATGCATCTGATGGGCATTGTTCAGCCTCCATTCTCTGCCCCCACGGCCCATTAGCATATTCCCGACCTCATCAACCTCTCTCTCATGCACCCAGTGCCCTACTAGAAAGCTATCCATCCCTTTCACTTTGATCTCTAGAATGCCTGCTCCATAGATTTAAAAAAAAAAAAAACTGTTTCCATCTTAAATCTTAGCAGTGCCTACTAAGGCCTAGTGACCATGTCCTCCAAAGCTTTAGGCCCTGCCACCCAAAGTACAAATGCACTTTAAGGAGCAAAGATGAGGATCTTTGCCATCCATCTTGCATCTGAACCCTCCTATATGTGTTGTCCCACCCAACTAGGGTATGAAGCCTTGAGAGCAGAAAAATGTCTCACTTTTTCTATTTTTATCTCCAACATTTAAGGCAGAGTTTGGCACATAGTAAGCTCTTAATCAATGACATTTCATCCATTTTAAAAACTAAATCTACAGAGAGGAGTTGAAGGATAACAAACAAATGGAATAATGAAAAAAGTCTAGGGGTAGAAGAGTCACAAAGAATTTCCTGAAACAAGTGAGATGTGAAAGTTCTGTGGAACATGAATGGACAGAAAATAAAGGGGAAGGCATTTAAGTTGAGGCAATAGTATATACCCAGAGAGAAGTAGAAACAAACAAGTATTTGTAGCGTGGGGCCATTACATCAGCCCAGCTGGAGTCATGGAGTAATGAGAGATGAAGTTGCCCAGACAGGAGGCAGATAGGAGAAGATGAGTTAATCAAGAGCCTGGAATGCTGGGCACAGGTCTTATGTGATGGAACAGTCAACAGGGAACCATTGTGGATTCTTGAGAAAGAAGTTGATATGGTAAAACATTTAAAAGAAATTATATCATCTGTGTGGGGTATAGATTGGAGGAAAAAAATTAGGAAACAGAAAAAAAAAAACCAGGATTCAGTTGCACTAATTAAGGTAGGAAATAATTAAGTGACTAGTATATCGATTGTAAGAACAGAAAAAGATGGGGAAAGATCTAAGCCTTGGTAAACTTGGCGATGTTTTATGGACGAAAGAGAGAGCACTGTAAGAAGTACTAAGGAAGATACATTTTGGACAAGATGTGGCCCCTACCCTCAGACAGAAACACAAATATTTAGAATGCACAATATTACTTCACTGCATTAGAGAGTTGTAAAATACTGAGTTCTGTGAAATCCAAGGGAAAAAGCAGTTAATGACCGCAGGTATAAGGGAAGTGTAGAGGAAGTAGCATTAAAATTGGGGTTTGAAGGATGGGTAAGAACTCAGCAGGGAAAGAAGGAAGAGAAAACTGGTATGAACAAAAGCATGGAGGTGAGAAAGCAAAAGGCATGGCTGGAGGGCATAGGCTAGTCCAGCTTAAGTGTACAGCTCATGAAAGGGATAAATAGGAGATCAGAGTGAAGTGATAGAGGGCCAGGCCTGGAGTCAGAAGACTTCTCTTCCCTGAGTTCAAATCTGGTCTTTATAATCTGGCGCACTTACTAGCTGTGTAACCCTGGGCAAGTCACTTGATCCGTTTGCCTCAGTTTCCTCATCTGTAAAACAGATCGGAGAAGGAAATAGCAAACCATTCCACTGTCTCTGCTAAGAAAACCCCAGATGAGGTCACAAAGGGTCAGATACTAAGGTCACATAACTAAGTGACTCAGCAACAACAATAAAAAAAAAAGATTGGGAAGGTAGAATAGTGCCAAACCATAGGGGACCTCGAATGCAAAGCAAGGAGTTTAAGGCTTAAACTTTAAGCTTTACTCTTTCAATCAATTCCAAATCTGGTTAGTAAGGATACCAAAACAAAAGTGATACTCTCTTTGCCCTCAAGGAGTTTACCTTCTAGGTAAACAACACATACCTACTTAGTTCTGTATATTTAGCAAATACTCCACATGTAGTGAATATGCTTTGGCCCACAATCCCAGAACTAAGCCCACATGTCACTCCTCCTAGCGAGTTCTTCCAGAGCTCCACTTTCTTCCGTCTTTCAAAAAAGGTTGTTTCCTTTCTAAGTAGATGGGTAGATGGTAGGTCCAAAATAAAACATTCTATGAATACATACTAAGATGAATTTCTCAGAGAGTTGTTTTTTTTTATTCACTTTTAGGTATTTTTGTTCATAAGCTCCTGCCTTTCTTAAAGGTCCCACGTCATCCCAGTGATTCTGAACCCCTGATGGGCATTGTTCAGCCTCGGTTCTCTGCCCCACTGCCCATTTACATATTCCCCACCTGATCAACCTCTCACCCACCCAAAGCCCCCCTAGAAAGCTACCCACCCCTTTCACTTTGATCTCAGAATGCCCACTCCACAGGCTTTTAAAGACACCTGTTTCCATCTTAAATCCTTTCTTTTCGCACTTCCTGTCTTCTGACACTCACAGAGATCTGGCTCCTTCCTGGTGACACAGTCTCCCCGGCCAACCTTTCTAGCGCTGGGTGCAGTTTCAGTTATTGCCCCAACTCACTTCTAGTTCCCCAGTGCCACTTCTAAGCTCTCCTTCTACTATGATCAACCAGGAATTTCTCCCCATCCGAGGTTCCAGCAATCCATTTCTACAACTCAATCCAAACCCTGGTCTTTGTTTTCTCCTGACCTCCAGCACACTTCCTTCTTTCCACATAGAGGAAAGCCTGGACAACAAGCTTTTTCTCCTCCCCAACTCCTACCCTCATACTAGGGTAATTCAATAGATATATAGATGGATAGATAGATAGATAGATAGATAGATAGATAGATAGATAGATAGATAGATAGATAGATAGATAGATGGGTGGATGGATGAATAGATAGACTGACAGACAGACATATTAGATAGATAGACAGACAGACAGACAGACAGACAGACAGACAGACAGACAGATAGATAGATAGATAGATAGATAGATAGATAGATAGATAGATAGGTGGATGGGTGGATGGATGAATAGATAGACTGACAGACAGACATATTAGATAGATAGATAGATAGACAGACAGACAGACAGACAGACAGACAGACAGACAGATAGATAGATAGATAGATAGATAGAAAGAGATAGAAATAAAGATAGAAATAGATAATAGAAATATAGACAGAAATAGATCATAGATGGAAATAGATATAAATAGACGGATAATAGATAGATAGTTATATAGATACTCACTCAAATATCTTAACTACCCAGTTCCCCAACTTACTTGTTTCCCATGATCTATTATTCCACTCCACCTCAGTTACAAAAAAAGATGTTTGCCATCACCCACAAATGTACCAATTCACATCTGTGGACTCTGAAATTTATTCCACCACTTCTTCTGCTTTGAAACCCCAAAGCCTGTTCTTTGTCTTCACTATGACTTCCAATCCCTTGACCCTTCAGTTCTGTTTCAGGTGCTCCCTGTGCACTGGCTATACTCTCTTCACTTCCCCATCTTCACCCCTTAGCAGTTAACAATAATAATAGCTGGCATTTAAATATCGTATCGTTTTATCCTTGTTGAGTCAATTCAACTCTACACTGTCTTTCTGAGTCCTTTGCCCTTTTTTTCCTGTCAACAATCTTACCCTGCCAAGTTTCAGCTTTAGATTATTTCCAACATCCACTGCTTTCATCATATAGATGAGGCTGAATGAAGCTGAAATTGTGTGGCTAGGTTACACCACAAATTTATGTTGTATAATCTCAACTGGGCACTCTCTCTGCAGCAAGGCAATCCTTTTACACTTCCCTAACTGACTCCTTACCCCACTCACCAGAGGCTTTTCCAAACCTTTCTATACCTCCTCAAGTCTCCCACAGCTTCCTTCTCCCCTCAATCCTTTCAGCTAAGAACTTCACTGCATATTGCACTAAAAAAAAAAAATTGAAGGCATTCACTGATACTACTCTTTTCTCCCCTCTTCCTCACTTCACATCCCTCAGATGGCCTTCTCCTTTGTTTTTTCCTTCACTCCTATCTCCCAAGAGATGACCCTTCTCCTTGCCCAGGCTAACCCCTCTACAGACATTTCCCTCAGTGATCCCATTTTGTTTTACCTTCTCCAAATGATTGCCTCCTCCATTATTCCAACTTTCTTATTTATCTTCCATCTCTTCTTCGATACTGGCTGCTTGCTATCTTCAAAAAACCTTCACTTGATTCATCCTTTACATTGAGCTGTTATCCTGTATCTCTCCTCCCTTTTTTGGCTAATCTCCTTGAGAAGGCTGTCTACAACAGGTTTCTTCACTTCCTTCCTTCTCGATTACTTCTTAATTTTCTACAATCCAGCTTCCAACCTCCTCAATGAACTGAATCTGCCCTACCCAAAGTTACAAATGATCTCTTAATTGCCAAATCTAATGGCATTTTCTCAATCCTCATTTTTGCTGACTTCTCAGTAGCCTTTGACACTATTAATTACCCTCTCCTTTTTGATACTTTCTTCTCTAGGTTTCTGTGACATTATTCTATCCAGGTTCTCCTCTCATTCTCCTCACCACCTACTCATTCTTCCTTTCTGGATCTTCATTTAACACACATTTATTAACACTAAATATCCCCTAGGGCTAGGTCTTGGACCCTCTTATGTCTCCCTAATCCTTATTTTACTTGATGTTTTCATTGCTATGCTTATGACTCTTAAACCTACTTATCTCATACTAACTTCCAGACTCTTGTTTCCAGCTTCCTGTTGGACATCTCAAACTGGATATCCCACAGGCATTTAAAACTCAACATATCCAAAATATAATTTATTATACATCCCCAAAAAATCCTTTTCTCTTCTGAACTTCCCTATTAATGTCAAAGGCACCACCATCCTCCCAGTCACTCAGTCTTACAACCTACATGTCCTACTACACTCATCACTATCATCCCCCAATATGCACTCTGTTGCTAAGTCTTATTAATTTTAACTTTATAACATCCCTCCTATATATACCTCTTCTTTCCTCTTACATTGCCACCAACATGGTATAGACTACCATCATCTTACAGCTGGACTGTTACAAGAGCCTTCTGGTTGCTTTTTCTGCCTCAAGGATCTCCCCATTCCTATTCTAATGCATTTGAATTCAAACTATTCAAAATTATAATTCTGTCAAATATGATCACTGGTTCCAGTCCAGTGAAAATATACAGTGCAAATTTTAATAGTATGACCACTTTACAAGATTTATTATTAGCACTCATCAAGACCTACTTAGTTATTAAAATCTGAGGGGCAAATAATATTAATTTATTATTATTATTATTATCAGCTAGAAGATTTAGATAGCACTTTAAGATTTGAAAAGTTTTACATATGTATATGTGTGTATGTAAATTCATTCAATCCCCACAATAATTCTATGAGATAGATGCTATTATTATCCCCATTTCATAAATGTAATCACTGAGGCACAGTGACTTGCCCAGAATCACACAGCTAGTAAGTGTCTGAGGCTAGGTACAAACCCAGATCTTCCTAACTCCAAGTCTTGAACTATACACACTTTGCCACCTACCTGCCCAAACTAGCAACTCAAACCCATGTAATTTTATAACTGAATACGGAAATTGGAGAAATTTTAGATTGTTTGATTTATCTCTTTCTGGAGATAGCTGATAAATCCCCATCCATAAAAACATAAAAATTAAAAAATGCTAAACCTAAAGAGACAACTCTTTAGAGAAAAAACGGGTTTCATTTAAGCACTTAGCAACCTCCAAATAAACAAGTTAATTGGAAGCATTTGAGCACAGAATTTGGCCAAAGTTTAAACCTATTATAATTTCATGTGTCATAAATTTGCACCAACTCTGATCTAGTCCAAAGATTGAAGTACATTTTCTTTTGTCAATTGACGTTTTCCCATACTTAGGGAAGGGGGGTGGTGTCAAACTCGGTAGATCAAAGAGTGTCTGGAAGGATATGAGTATTATAAATGGTCATATAAGAGAATTGCCTACTGAGAGGACTGGAAGACCTTTGAGGTTCCATTCAATACAGAGCTTGTGATTCTGTGATCATATTTAAATAGAAAACAGGAAGAGAACATGCTGAGTATATTTTTTCTGGAAATATAAGTTACTTTTGTAATTCTTTCAAAAGTCACAGGTAGTATCTTTTGCCAAAATCTGGGTTTGGGTTTAGCCAAATCAAATTCATTTGAAAAATAATCTATAGCATTTTGCCAAATGGAAAAATATACATCTAGGTTCTCCTATTCGTATTTTTTTTAAGCAGTTGGGGTTAAGTAACTTGCCCAAGGTTATACAGACAGTTTTTTTTGTGTGTGGGTATTAAGTATCTGAGGCCAGAAAGATCCGGGTCCTCCGGACTCTGGGCCAGCACTCTTACTCACTGAGCCACCTAGCTGCCCCAGGTTCTTCTATTCTTCAAATGTTTTGACTTCACAATTTCAATGACCACTGAAAAACCTTCCCACATTTTCCACTGTAACAATTTGCCTCCTGCTTTTCTCTCATCACTTTAGTTGAAAAATTTCCACTTACTATACACAGTCTTAGACAGCCAAATGTCAGCAGTAGTTACTCTTGGTTGAAATATTCATTCATTAGTTGTGATTTGCTTTTTTGTTAAACAGACACAAATCTTTTTTATTCATTCAAGTATCTTTTGTAAAAAAAATGACACAGTAGGACGGCTAGGTGGTGCAGTAAGTAGAGCACCGGCCCTGGAGTCAGAAGGACCTGAGTTCGGATCCTGATTCAGACACTTAACGCACACACAAACAAAAACCTAGCCGTGTGACCTTGGGCAAGTTACTTAACCCCAATTGCCCTCCAAAAAGAAAAAAAAATGACACAGTGATATGTTTCTTAAAAAGGATTGTAGTCTTAGTATATGTTAATATGTTTATTATTAATATAGTTGCGTGTAATTATGCACACACACATATCTATGCATATATTTTCTGATAAAGACTAGATCACAACATGCATGTGGAAAGGATTTATCTTCATATTTCTATTTCAAAAGAGAAAAGTATGTCCTGTGCTTTCCTCTTAGTTGCTTTCAAGGGTACAACTTAAATTTATCCTCTGTCTCCCTGCAGTTTCTACCTTAAATATATTGTCTTCCTCTTTAGAATGTAAGTTCCTTGAGGACAAGAACCATCTTACTTACTTGTATTTGTATCCTCAGCTGCTTAGCACAGTGCCTGGTAGATAAAATGGGCTTAAAAATGCTTTTTCATTCATAAGCCAGTAGCCTAAATTAACTCCTTGTTTAGTCATATCAGTCATGTCAGACTCTTTGTGACCCCATTTGGGGTTTTCTTGGCAAAGATACTATAGTGGTTTGCTCTTTCCTTCTCCAGTTCCTTTTATAGATGAGGAAACTGAGGCATACAGGGTGAAATGACTTGCCCAGGGTCACATGTCTAATAAGTATCTGAGGCCAGACCTGAACTCATGATGAGTCTTCTTGACCCCAGGCCCAGTGCTCTATCCATTGTGGCACCTAGCTGCCCCCTTCTTACTGTTCCATTTGTAACAGTGATGAGGGAAGGGTAATAGGTTCTACCAGGGACCCTGATCCTTATCAGTGACCAGAAACCCTGCAAATCAGTCTGGAAAGAATTCACCAGGCTCAAGTAAACTTGGAAGCTGAGATTGTAAAAGTTTATTGTTACGCTGTACAGCACAGCAGGCAAGGATTCTTATGGAACCTGCAAAGTTACAGAAATCACAGGTATAGTTTTAAGGAGTCAAGACAGTAAAGCAGGTGTCAATTATGCTAACTAGGTGAATAAGGGTGGGATTAGGGAGGAGTTAAGGAGTGGTCAGTGCTTAAAGGAACATGCACTTTTAATATCAACTACACATGTGTATTGCCCATAATTCACTGGGAAATAGCCCAAGGCGGGGCTACCTGGAGGTGTGGTTTTAGGCCTGACACGTCACTAAGTCAGCCAGCGGTCACAGCCAACTGAGGAGTGCCCAGTCTGCCACCCATCAATGTCATGTTTGACAAGATGGATGATGGGATCCAAGGCCAACAGAGATTCAGTATGGGTATAATTGGCTAAGGAGTTAACCTATAGATAGGGCATTAAAGGATCAATGGAGTAGCTGGCCACTCTACTAGAGGAGATAACATTTGCCTAAGCTAAAATGTTTATAGATAGTTTAATGAAAGATTCATATGTAGCTTGTTATTGTTCCAAGCAGAGATAAACAGTTCATGAGTTGTTGCTGGGCAGAGTACTGGCAGGGGGAAGGGGCAGAGTTAATGCCTCTGGGGCTGGGGGGCGGAACAGAAAACGTGATTTTACAGACTGGTTTTACAAATTGATTTTACAGACATAGATCCCAAAGCACCCCATTTACAAACTGATGTTACAAACTGATATTACAGACTGATATTACAAACATAGATTGATGTTACAAGTATATATATATCCCAAGCACCCCATCAACAGCAAGCACCCTAACATATCTAGGAGGGCTGCTAGCACAGATTCTTTGATCTGCTTTTCTAAAGGAAAGCAACTCAAAAAAAGTTTAAGAATCTTACTTTAATCAAACACATATGTGTGTATATACATATATACACATACACACATATACACATATACAAACACATATACATGCACATACACATACACATACACATACACATAGATATATCATTCACTTAGTTCAGGGGAAAAAGTCAGCATCCTGAACTTCAGAAAATACAAACAGCCAAAAATATAGACAGAAAATAGCACAACAGACCAACAGAGAGGGCTTCTAGCTGTCTAACCATTACATACATACAGTGTTAGTTACCAGAGAGAAAAGTGCCAACATCTGGGTTTTCAAAGCCAGGGGGCTCAATGGCTCCCCAGAGTCTCATCTGGCCAAATCCCATACCTCTTCCCATAAGTGAGCCCCAAAGCAAAATCTCACCTCAGGGTATATATATATATATAGCCTTCCCCAGGGTCAGAAAACATCACAAGCTCTGGGTGACCCATTGCCTAATTACAAAGGAACAAGGTGTGGGCCTTCCTGAAAAACAAGCCTCCCCCAAGCAAGCTTCTCTTCTTGGGCTCAACCTGAGGCCCATTAAGGGGCAGGGAAGATCTTCAAATTCCCTTACCATTACACCATTGTAGCAAATATCTTGGCTATGAGTTAATTTAGGGCACTGGTTGACAATGAATGAAAAAACATTTGTCAGGCACTGTGCTAAGCAGCTAAGGATACAAATACAGTTAGATATGAAACAACAACAACAAAGCAAGATAATCCTTTACCTCAAGGAACTTACATTCTTATAGAGGAAGATAATACATTTAGGGGAGCTAGAGCTGGAAACTGCAGGGAGACAAAGGAGAAACAGAGGGCACACCCTGGAAAGCAGCTAAGATGAAAGTTCACCTGTTAGAGGCCAGGGTCTTAGGGACAGGAATCCAACAGTCCTAGAAACCCAGCTTCTCCAGGTCATACCTCAGACCCTCAGAGTGAGTAGCAGCCCAATGCTGGAGGCTCAGCCCACTGATCCAAGTACTGCTTGGGGAAGTAGCCCCAGAAAGGGACACTACACCTTACTGCTATGTAGGAGTTCTGATAAGGCTGTGGCTACACACTCAAAACAAACTAGAATTAAGGGCAGTTATCAAGTATGTTGGGGGGAAAGCGGGAGTTTTTCTCGAATTGGATGATTGCCTTCATTACCTACTTTATTTTGCAGGTATGGACACAGCTTAAATATCCCTAGGCTATCACTTCAAAGGTTCTTGAGTCATCTCCTTTTTAAGACTTACCAAGGGAGGCACTGGCAAGAAATCAAAAAGTCTAATGATGCAGGTTATGTCATTACAAATCCATTTAGAGCTGGGCAGAAGCCTCTACAGCCTATTATATCATTTATAAATAAAATACGGCAGTAGTAAATTTGGCCAAAAATTTAAAGCTTTCAATTTCATGTAGCCTACCCCAGCACACTTTATTCATATTGTCACTATATATCTGCCTACTATGTGCTAATGATAGGGTACAGACTCTGGGAAACCCCTTGAACTCTGATTGAATCTTCCCACTTGATGAATCATTTGCCTGAGGCCATAAACCTTTCATTTTAAGCCAGGCCCAAATCTCTGATACTCTTAACCTAGCCTAGCCCTCCCCCATCTAGCTACTTCCCACCCTTGATCCTATCAAAATATCTATACCCAAACCTGTTACCCTTAAACTAGCCTAGCCTTCCATCTCCAGGTAGCCTAAGCTATTCCCCCCCCAACCCTTAATCCCATTCCTGGAGTCTGACCTCAGTTCCATCAAAGATCCTCCTTAGACTCCTCCTCAAAAGCCTCCCCAAGTCCCTCCTCTAGATCACCCCTAGATCCCTCCCACAGTCTTTCTGTACATAAGATGCATCTTACCTCCATGAGGCAGCCCAGAATTCTCTAACCCGGACTCACTCTGTGTCAGATTATTCTGGCCTGCTGGTCCAGTACAAGTGTCACAGATACTTAGACTCCTTCAGAGTTTACCCGTTAAGGCGAATCTTTAATAAACTTTGCTTTTCTTTGGCTGAGAGAAGACTTGAGTCGAATTCATTCAGCAGGACCCGGCGTGTTGGTATTTTGGGGTCTCGAGCACCCCCAAACCCTAAACCTCCACACTAGAACTAGGCAATGTATTGAGCATTTTACAAATATTATCTCATTTAATCCTCACAACCACCCAAAGCAGAGGAAGGTTAAATTGATTTTCCTAGAGTCACACAATTATTGAGTATCTGAGGCCTGATGTGAACTCAGGTCTTCCTGACTCCAGGCCCAGAGCTCTAGGACAGTGGTGTCAAACTCAAATAGAAATGGGAGCCACTGATCTGTATAGAAGGACAGCTAGGTGGTGCAGTGGATCGGGCACCGTGCCTGGATAATGAATGGAAAAGTATTTGCCAGGCGTGGTGCTAAACAGCTGAGGATACAAATACAGCTAGGTGGCACAGTGGATAGAGCTCTGGGACTGGGGAAAACTCATCTGCATAATGATGAGGTATGGGCTCTGGGATCCCCTTCGAGCTCTCCTTGAGTCCTTGAGATACAAGCTCTGGGAACCTCCCTTGGGCTCTTGATTAAATTGTCTCATTTGATGAGGCATTTGCATGAGGCAATAAGCCTTACATTGTGGCTGGGCCCAGACCTCTAGCCTAGTTACTAACTGCTTACTACTAGCCTAGTTACTAGCCTAGCCCTCCATTGTTCATCTACTTCCCACCCTTGAGCCTATGAAAATGCCAATACACCCAAACTGGCCTAGCCCACCATTGTTTGTGGTCTCCATGTGGCTTCCCACCCTTAATCACTCTCTGACCTCATTAATTTCTCCTAAAGACCCTCCCCAAACTCCTCCTCTAGACCTCCCCTAGATTCCTCCCACAACCTTCTATATATAAGATCCCATCTTGTCTCCATGTCTGTGAGAGTGCCATAGAATGCCATAGAAGTGGGAGAGCATTCAAATCCCACCTCTGCTTGCTGTTTGACTCTGAGGCTGTTTCTTGACCTATAAAATGGTGATTATAATAATTATTATTATAATTATAATAAAGCACCCATCTTATAGGATTGTTGTGAAAGAATGCAAAACTTGAAGGTCACTATATAAATAAGAGCTGTGGTTATTATTATTTCTTTCCAAACCAGGCTAGTACCTGATCATCAATAGGATATACTGAGAAAAATCTGCCATCTGAACTGGAAATGAATAATGTCTATTGCCTCTTATTAATAGGATTTGCTTTTTTTTTGGAGGGGAGAAGGTAGGGCAATTAGGGTTAAGTGACTTGCCCAAGGTCACATGGCTAGGTTTTGTGTGTGTGTGTGTGTGTGTGTGTGTGTGTGTGTGTGTGTGTGTGTCTGAGGTGGGATTTGAACTCAGGACCTCCTGACTCCAGGGCCAGTCCTTGCTCTATGCCACCCCAATTAATAGGATTTTCTACTAGGTTATATGCACCTAGAAGGCAGGAACTACATCTTATACTTAGTTGCACCTTCTCCACCCCTCTATGGGCAGCCAGGTTGCCCAATGGTTAGAGAGCCAGGTTGTTGCTTGTCCTTTGTTCTCAAAGAGGCCTGTGACATCAGGGAGGTAAAGCCATGCCATGCAAGTGAATTAGATGTAAGTGAGGGAGGGCTGTGCAAAGCCTCACTTTCTCCTCTGAAGCCATCAGAGTGCATTGGCAAGATATAGATCAGGACAATTGGAAATGGTTCAGGCTACAGTGGTGGACCTTGGCCTGTTTAAGCTAAGGAATTTAACAGGTCTCAATTTGACTGATACAAAGCCCATTCAGTGATTAAGGCTTTATGAAAAATGAGGCAGAGAATGACCTCTTTACCTAATAAAAAAAATATACAATCTGGGAGGGGAAAACCCTTAGAGTTTCTGGCCAAAACAGAAAGAATTGCTGCCATTTACATTCATTCTGAGCCAATCTCAGCTGAAAAAAAGAGTAAGACCTGGCCTGGGACCTACTTTCACCCAATCATTGAGAGCCAGAGTGATTTGGGATTAAGACTGGTCTTTCTAGAGAGTCAGGAAGACATGAGTTCAAATCCAGCCTTACTAGTTTTACAAATCCACTTACTGTGACCCTGGGCAAGTCACTTAACCTCATCTTGCCTCAGCTTGCTTATCCATAAAATGCGTTGGACAAGGAAATGGCAGTATCTTTGCTAAGAAAACCCCATATGAAATCACAAAGAGTCAGACACGACTGAGCAACAAAACTACCCCTTTTCCTTCCTCCTCCACACAAGGACTTACACATAGCATGTTATCTGTAAATATATTTTTAATGCATTAAATGTGCTAATGACTAAAGAACATCATTATCCTATATTGTAGCTGTCACTGTAATTATTTAGAAGGTTAAGAAGGGTGGAAAATTATGAAAGTGCTGAATCCTAACACTTATAAGTATAGACTCTTGAAAACTATTCTTGTATCATATAGCCAATTGGTGGTACTCAAGAGTAGTGGAAAAGATGCCTTGGGCCAACTAACCCAATGTACTTGATCAGTCTTGCCTTGGATAGCTGTGACCATAGGTATAACTGGACCAATAAAGGAAGAACTGGATGGAAAATTAGGAGGCCCCAGGTTTTAGGTACAAACTCAAGGTGTGACTGGACAGATATCTCACATTAGTTAAACATTCTTCATTTCCAATAGAATCATATTTTTGTGTTACCTACCATGGGAATTGGGGGTGGGGGAAGCAGTACTGGGAGGAGAGGGGAATGCAAGCCTGTGATTTCATCAACGTGGGAAAACTTCAAGGGTATGAAACTTTCTTCATGAATGCCTTTGACCAATAATTTATGGTCTCAGAAAGCTGCCTGGGGCCCTGAGAGGTTAAGTGATTCACCCAGGGTCATGCAGCTAGTATGTGTCATAGGCAAGAACTAAACCAAGTTCTCTATCTACCATGCCTGGCTGAATCTCGAAGTAAAGTATAAGGATAATTAGATTCTATCTATTAATCCCTTTAAGTTGATCAGAAACAGATGCTAGGGAAATTCCAAGCATTGTTATAGGAATGTTGTAAATGGTAAGAAAAAAGTTTTTCATTCCATGTAACTTCAGAGACATTGGTCTTCACCAGAAGCTCTCAAAGGGTCTCTCACAGACCAATGGGGATCCCCAAATCATTTCAGGGGATTCACAAAATCAAATATATTTTCAAAATAATACTAAGATGTTATTTGCCTATTAAAACACTTCCATTTTCCAACCATGAATCTGTATGAGGCCAGACTTTCTTCATGTACTTTAACCAAAACAACATATCACAATGGGTCATGTGCAAAAGCAGATATGAAAATCCAGCTGTCTTCTATTAAACCAGACATTAAAGAGATTTGCAAAAATATGTAAAACAATGCCATGCTTCTATTTTTTAAAATCATTTTTCATAAAAATGTTATTTATGCTAATATGCAGTGACTTATTGTCCTAGCAAAAAATATACCATCTCCTCAGCCTACAAGGACAAGCCAACCACTATTCAACCCTAGATATCCAGATGGATGGGGAATTACTGAAGGCATTAGCAAGGCTCCCAATGAAATGTATTTTGATGTCAAGGCAGACCCAGATGCTCTCTATAGAAGGTTAAGGGAGAGTCTTCTCCAAGATATGAGGATCACCCTCAGCCTACTACAGAGGGAACTCAAGCTTCCAAATGGGCTTTAGTAAACAATTCTGGAGCCTAAGTCAAGAAAATTCCCCACAGAAGTCCTTCTGCACACCCAATATCTGAACCACACACAACCTTGTCATTTATACCTCCTCCCCATATATACACCCAAACCCCTGAATATTGCTATCACTGAAAAAAGAAGTAGCAGGAATAGAAATTGAGGATATCTCAAGAGACCAACATATAAATTATATGAAACTCAAGATTCATCTGAGGACATTTACATAGCTGGGCCTACATTCAAGTTCACTAGCTGGGAGAGAGGGGCATCAATGAGGCTAAATCATCATAATATTGATCATTTTTAAAACTTTTTTTAATTGCATTCAGCACACCCTGTGGGCTACTTCCTCTAATCTGCACAACAATTCACAGGCTGAGTCCCCAGAGGGATAGCTACTACCTCAGGTTCTAGTCCTATAATCCTACTATTGCATCTTCTGAGTTCCAACCATGTGTGAAGGTTAACAAGAGGTAACCTATGGGGAACTAAAATAGGATTGCCTGGCCACTATGTAAATCAGTTTGGGCACGTACAACTTGGTTGTCAGATACAAGTTGGTTCTCACTCAGCTGAGCCCTAAGGGGCTAAAAGGAATGTGAATATAAGGGGAAGTAAGACAGGTATCTGGACAGGAAGGAAAGAAGGAAGAGGGAGGAGAAGGAAGGAGGGAATCTAGCCAGTGAAACCCAGGTTACATGGAAAGGAAGGAAGGAAGGAAACCATGCTGCCCAACTGGCCGGTTCCAGTTTGCTCTATGGGCAAATCCTTTTCTATTAACAGAGGTTATTGTTTGTCCTTCATTCTATAAGAGGACCATGACATTGGGGAGGGGATGCTATGAAAGGCAAATGAATTGGATAAAAAGAGGCCATCCCCAGGTGTATCATTATACCAGAAGTTGGGCATCCAGGTAAACACTTTAATTATAAGAGACCCACAGTTAAGTTTTAGTAAAGGGTCCAAAAGAAACCTATATGTAAAGCATACTTGGTAAAATAGAACCTCCCTATTCCCCTTCTTCATTCTTAAGTGCTTTTGCCTTAAGAGCTTATCTGCATCATATCTAGTAGTCAATTTACATTTATATGATTAATCTCCTTCTATTGTAATCTAGAGTCTCCTTTTAGTCCAAATAATTTTTTATGACACTGGTTGGGTGGGCAATATTCTAAGAATCTGTGCAATTTAATGGGGGTGAAAGTGAAATTTTTATACAAAAAGGGGGAAAAAAGGTCAGAGAAAAGATCTTGATGGGATTAAGGAGTCACAAGTAGCCTAGGGTGGTCTGGAATTAAAAGAGAATGAAAGGTTGGACTGTGTTGGAGGGCCACAGTTGAAAAAACAGGTGAAAGAATTATACTGGGATGGGCTAGATGCCTCTGTGAAACATCAGAGCCGAAATGTGTGACAAAGAGTAGACTAAGAAGTATTACCTCAATGTATCACCTTTGGGCTTGTGACTTCTGGACAGAATTACAATCTCCTGTAGCTTAGAATGAACTGGAATGTTTTTTCCTCTCTTTACCCAGATCTAAACCAAGATAGTGTCAATAACACAACAAGGACTAGTAGCCAACAGACTTCCTTTCACTAAAAGAGGAATAAATTGAAAGCAATGAAAAAAGAGAGAAACAATTCATTGGTAGGTGATAGCTCATGCTGCCAACTATAGAACAGAAATAAGCTCCTGGTTTCAATTCCTTCCCCCTTATGTGAAGGAGAAAGAGGCAAATCTCAGCGGAGTTGGGCAGTTAATGGAGATGCTTCCTTCCCCAGGGCAGAAGAGAGAAAAGGAAGGGGGGGAGGTTAATAATCATTTTATCTCATCAATTATAGTTCTCAGAAGTCTCTTGAGTTCTGCTTCCATCAGCCCAGTAAAGCAGCTGCAGCAGTATGTTCTGCAACCTCTCAAAGTCTCAGAAAAAAAAAAAAAACCAGAAGAGTGACCATGCAGAGACCAAGAAAGGTGCTTCTCAATCCTTGCCTGCCCACAGAGTCCCAAGGCAGAGAATGAGCTCTCAAACTCCGGAACTGACAAACTGACAAAATTCTCCTACAATAAATTCTAATTCTCAAACTTACTCTTCTAGCTCTTCACTCCCTGAAATTATTTTAAAACACACACACACACACACATATATATATATATGTATGTATGTATGTATGTATATATCAATCCCAGAAATCCAAGTTTAAAAATACTACCAGGTGGTGGACTTTACAAATCATGGTTCAACTCCCAAGTCAAACAGAACAAAACAAAATCCCCTCTAACTAATAAACACTTCCTATGAGCCAACTCTGGAATCGATCATGTGACATGAGAGACACTGCAACAGGACCACTCAGCATGGTGTGCCCTCCTCAGACTAGGTGCTGTGCTCTATGAGCAGAGAAGAACTGAAATCACTCAAAATAAATACAAGATATGCAAAAGTAGAGAATCCATTCCAAATGCTCACGTGGACTATTTGTGCCCAACCTGTGATAGAACATTCCAAGCTCACACTGGTCTGATCAAGCACACTTGACACACTGTAACTGGACTCTAGCATAGTGATGTCATTTTGGTCTTCTTTGAGAATGAAGTACAACAACCAACCATGCACCAGATAGGAATATAAAACAAAATAAAGCAAAACAAAAGACAATCCCATCCCCCAAGGAGCTAGTTTAATGGGAGAAAGGAAGCCAGGGAAGTCAGTAGGTGGACTTGAGGAGGTAAAGGGGACATTGCAGGCATGGGGGACATCCAGAGAAAATGCCGAGAGCTGAGAGATAGAGTGTCTTATTTGTGCCTGAAGTATAGCACTAAAGGGGCTCAAAGAATCTGACTACCATTCATAATAATGTTTCTGTAAGAAAATGCATTCAGAATTTCAACTTAGTATACCTATTATCACAGGTTTTAGAACAAAAAATGACCTAAGAAGTCAAGTTAATTCCCTTTGCATTATAGGTGAGGGGGAAAAAAAACTGAGCCCAGAAGTTATGACTTGCCTAGAGTCATGGAATAGTAGATAATACTATAACAGTCCCACCAGTATCTGACCTCCACATCCTCCAAATTGTTTATTCTCTCCTCCTATGTTTCCTCCCAGCCAGCCAGGCTCAAAACATAGGTGCCATCCCCAACTTCTCACTTTAGCTCACCTCCAAATCTAATCAGTTTCCAAGTCCTGTGCATTCCACCTTGAAACATCTCTCCTCTATGCCCCTCTTCTCTCTTCTGACACTGCAACTACATGGTGCAGGCCTGGACTATTCTAACAACTGTCTGGTTGGCCTCCCAGCCTCAAATATCTTCCCACTCTAATTCATTCTCCCCTTAGCTGCCAAATTGATCTTCCTAAAATGCAGGTCTGACCATAAGACTACCCTATTTTACTAGTTCCAGGGGTTCCCTGTTACCTCCAGGATCAAATATAAAATCCTCTGTTTGGCATTTAACGCCCTCCATAACCTAGGTCCTTCCTAACTACTCCCCATGTTCTCTGCTCAGACAACAGTCCATCTCCAGATTGAACTTTGTCCCTGGCTGTCACTCATTGCCTGCAATGTTCTCCCTCCTCATCTCGGCCTCCTAACTTCTCTGGTTTCCTTCAAGTCCCAGCTAAAGTACCATCTTTTTCAGGAAGCTTTTCCCAGGCCTCCTTCTTAATGAATTCCTTCCAAGGGGGTCCCAGTTGGTCCTGTATTTATCTTGTTTGTATGTACTTGCTTGTGTGTTTTTCCCCGCGTTGGACTCTGAACTCCTTGAGAACAGTGGTTGTTTTTGCCTTTCTTTGTATCCCCAGAGATCAGCATAGTGCCTGGCATATAGTAGGACTTAATAAATGCTAGTTGACAGATTAGTTGACTGGCTGACTATATACACCTGATAGCCAGATGTGAGCTAGAGGAGGGTACAAAATTAACATAGGCCTCTCTTAACTCCAAATGAGATTGAAACATGTCAGGGACATGGATGGGAACTCTAAGGGAAGGGGCTCTGGAGGGATGAAAATCAAGAAGGGTGACAGCATCAAAGGGCTACCTCTAGGAATTTCAAAGGTCATCTAATCCAATCCCCTTTTACACAGAAAAGGAAAATGGGGACCAGGAAGATTAACTGACCAAGATCAAGTACATAGGCATCATCGGGGACAGGATTTGAAGCCTTGCCCTCTGAGAGACAGTATTCTTTCCACTGGACCATGCTACCTCACAACTATAGAGTTATAAAGGAAAGAGTTGAGTCTATTAGGCTATCTAGAGTCATTTGAAAATGCTCCAAATCACTAATAATTGGAAAGTTCATTCCCTTTGCATTATAGGTGGGGAAGATTAAAGCAATTCTGAGGCTCTTCCTCACACTTGTCAGACTGGCAAGAAAAAAATGACAAATGTTGAAGGGGTTTTGGAGAAACAGGTACATTGATGCACTGTTGATGGCTCGATGAATGAATACAATATTCTGGAGTTATACACAGTGTATGTCCTTTAACCTAGCTATAGCACTGCTAGACTTATATCCAAAAGAGATCAAAGAAAAGGTCTATATGAACAAAACTATTTATAGTAGCTCTTTTTGTGGTGGCAAAAGAACTGGAAACAAAGGTGATGCTCATCAATTGGGGAATGAATGAACAAACTGGCAAATGAACATGATGAAAGACTACGTCATAAGAAATAAGAAAAAATATGATTTCAAAGAGGCATGGAAAGATTTTATGAATAGAGTGAAATGAACAGAACCAGAAGACTAATTAATACCATGACATCAATATAATTTTTTTTATTTTGAAGATATATATTGATAAAGAACAAAATTAGCAGAACCAGAACAATTTATACAATAAAAACAACACAGTAAAAACAAACTTTGAAAACTTTAATCAATTCAATGATTATCCATGACTCCAGAGAACCGATGATAAAGCATGCTATCTCTTGACAGATAGGGGAACTCAAGTCGCCAAATGAGGCATAATTTTTGGACATGTCCAATGAATGAATTTGTCCTTACTTAACTCACTATATTTTTTACAAGGATTCTTTTCTTTTTCATGGGTTGGAGGGAAGAGTGTGCAAAGGGAAAATAGATTTCTATTCATTTAAAAAATAAAATTTAAATTAAAAAGAAAGAAAAGGATTGAGGGTTTTGGGAAATGCAAGGCCTTGAGTTCTGGTGGAGATGAGAACTATTATCTTTCCTTAACTACCTCATGTTTACCCCCATAATTAATTTGTGTCTATTCTGTTCATATTCCTTGAGAGCAGAAATTATTTTATTTTTGTGTTCCCAGCACCACCTAGCATAATACCTGGCACATAGTAGGTATTTGACAAATAATGTTTATTAGTTGAATGAAGACCATTAAATAGGCATTTCCTCCCCTCCTCTCTCCTCTTTCCTCCTCTCTCACCTTTGTGACCATTGAGCTGAAAGGTGAAGTAAGTGAAGAGGGTAAAAACAAAGAGCATTTTCAAAGTAAATATTCCTCCCTCAGCTTTGGTAGATAGCCCACTCTGAAAAAAGGAGAAAGAAGAAAAAGATGCAGAGGGGAAAAGTAGATAAACCAGGTATGAAATAGTAAGAACCCACCTATACAGTCTTCTACTACTATGCAACTAATCCCTGAGTATATGTCATATTTCTCCATGCAGTAAATTCTGTGTTTTCTACATTTTCGCAGCACCTGTCACTCTACTGAATACTTCTTAAATGGATAGGGAATTATTAACTACTCAGTAAACAGTAATGCCCAGCAACACTCTGGGATTATCAAAGAAGGAAAACAACCAATTTGTACAAATTTTACAAATAATTAAAGCTACTTTAAATGACAAAACAGAGGTTTCATTTTAGTGTTTAACCAGCTAGGTGGTATAATGTATAGAGTGCTGGACCTGGAGTCAGAAAGACGCATCTTTATGAGTTCAAATCTAGCCTCAGATACTTACTAGTTGTGTGACCCTAGGCAAGTCACTTAACCCAGTTTGCCCTGGTTTCCTCATCTGTAAAATGATCTGGAGAGGGAAATGTCAAGCCACTCCAGTATCTTTGCAAAGAAAACCAAAGAATGGGGTCACAAAAAATCAGACACAACTGAACAGCAACAACCATTTAACAGAAAATTTTCTAAATTATATTACATTTGAGCCAATTGACATGAAACATAACTTTTTATCAATTACTAAGTTTTTGTGAGCATCAACCTTTGTACTATGCTAGAAAATGCTAGAAAGTAATACTCTACTAGAATTCTGTGGGCAGAGAATCTAAATAGATTCCTCCTGGATTACTAAGATGTGGAGAGTGCTTTGTCCCTACATTAAATGTCCTTAGAACGCTGTGCTTTTAGAGTTTTTCTGACTGCTTTTAATAGTTCTTCTGGTTTTTTTGTTAGATGTTATTTCTCACTACTGTAAGGTTATCCTGTATCTAGTAGCATCCTCTTTCTCATCTGAAATCAGTAATCATGGTTGTTAAATCAGTAACCTTAGTGGACCTGTGATTGTTATGAATGTTCTGTGCTGAATGAGGGCCTCAGGATGGTGCTGCCTCTGTCCTATGGTTGGTTGTTGTCTTTTGTTCTCAAAGAGAAACAAAACGACATCCCTATGTTAGAAACAAGTTCCAGTGTGTCCTGCTGTGACTGATCAGACTAACGAGAGCTTGGAAGGCTCTACCACAGGTCAGACACAAATAGTCCATGTAGAACACTCAGGGTGGATTCTCTAAATCTGCACATCTCACATTTCTTTTGAGCTACTGCAATTTCACTTTGCTTAGAAAATACAGCGCCTTCTCTGATAAGGGCACATCATGCTGGGCAGTCCTGGGACAGTGTCTCCCATGTCACTCAATCAATTCCAAAGTTAAGAGAGACTTTAATAGTGTCCTTATATTGCTTCTTCTGACCTCCATGTGAGCCCTTGCCCTGTGTGAGTTCTCCATAAAAGGGTATGTTTGGCATTCAGAAAACGTAGCCAGCCCATCATAGTTGCATTCTCTGAATAAGAGTCTGAATTCTTGGCAGTTTAGGTTGAGAGAGGTCCTCAGCATCCTGCCAGGTGATCTTCAGAATCTTCCTAAGACAATTCACATGGAAGCAATTCAGTCTCCTGGCTCGGCATTGGTATTCTGTCCAGGTTCCACAGGCATACAACAATGAGGTCAGTTTCAGAGCTAGCTCTGGCAATGAGTGAGTCAAACTCATTATTAATGTGTACATCCCTAGAAAGGAAAGTGCCAAGGTAAGCAAACTCATCCATAGTATTCAAAACTTTTCCATTTGCTGTAACTAATGGTTCCACTCATGGATGGTGTGGTGGTGCCTTCTACAGTACCTGTGCTTTCTTGGTGTTAATTGTTAGGCCAAAATTAGCACAAGCAGCAGATAATTGATCCATACTTTGTTACATCTCCGAATCAGAGACTGCACTGAATGCACAATCATCTACAAATAAAAAACCATGCACCAATTCTCCCCTCACCTGTCTTATTGGAGGGGGGTGTCCATAAACATACTGAAACATTCAGATGTCCAGGATCAGTTAGAATTCCTTCATTCCATTAATTACATCTTACTCTGTTTTATACCTATTTTGGGTATTCCAATAATAGCAAAATAATAATGGCCCCACTTCAGAGTTGTAAGTGCTTGAGCTTTGGGGTGGCTGTTTTCTAGTTCTGTTTCATGAATTAATGAGCATTAATTGTGCATGTGGCTTTGGCCTAAAAGGGGAAAGTGCTGAGTACTCATTAAGGTAGACAGCCCCTGATACAGATCTCTCTTCTCTTTCTCAGTAAAGTGTAATACCACCAGCTTCTACATTACATTAGAAAGCTGGCATGTAATTGGCAATTAACATCTCCCCTCTTCATCTTCTCTCTCTCCCTTCCTCAGAGCTCACTATTTTCGGAAGCTAAGGGAAGGAATATGCACTTTGCCAATGCTCTTTGTTCCTTCTTATTTTCCCTTCCTTCTACTTTCAGCTCAATGGCCACAAAGAAGAGAGGGAGGAGGAAAGAGAAAAGAGAAAGGGAGGGGATGCCCACTCAACAGCAGATAAATCTTTTTCGTCTCTCAAGGCTCAGGGACTTTTCTGAAATTTCTGAATTGGCGGGGTAGGGGTATCTAAGACTTCCAGGGATACCACTGAGTGAGCCCAATGAACCTGTTGAGGCCTTCACATACAAATGTGCCATCTGTCACTCTATGTGACATATCTCAGATTGAAGCCAAGACAAATGACACAGTCCGGTATACGCCAGCTGTACCCACAGAATTCCTTTGCCTCATTTGTAAACATTTTTTTTAATTGTCAGACTTGCAAGTAGACATCTAAAATATACCTTTTTGTTTTCCACTCACAGAAGTCCTCCTTTCTAAAAGAATAGATTCACCACGTTCCAGCCACTTCTGCATTGACAGCAATTGTTGATGCATATTTATATCAGCCAGGGAAACCTTTGTTGATTGTTGTTTTTATTTTCCTCCTCTTAAAAATATTTGGAAAATTTGGAGGGAAAATGAATCAGAAACAATGACAGCTTTACTTAAGAAAACATATGGTTTATCATTTATGCATGAGACTAAAGGAGCTTAAGTACTTAACTCCCAATTTCTGATAGGCAGTATATCTGAATACTGATAGTAATGATGCCTCACTGTGATACCTAGTTAAGCCTGCTATTTTATCCAGTTCAAAAATCATTTATCTAGGCCTTAATAAACTATCACTAACCCCAAAATTAAGTCTTCCACCAAGTCTGTATTTAAGTGAGAATACCTCAGTTACGTTTTATAGTACCAAACTGTCCCCTTAGTGTATTAGGAAAATAATATTTATCTTCCTAATAGAAAATACAATTAGTTGTGAAGCATCTAATTCTGACAAAACTATTAGGGTTGATAATTTTAGAGGAGGATATGGGAGTATGAGAGTAGAAAGGGGGCGTTTTACTTCTTTCTGAATTCAGGGGATTCTTTGGAAATTATCCTATAGGATCATGGATTCAGGACTAGAAAGGACCCTAGTCTACCTCTTATTTTGCATGTAATGAGTATGATGGGGGAGAGACTCTGTCCACCATTAATTCCAGTCTGCTGGGGCCCTTCTAGTTCTGTATGTGCTGACCTGGAATGGACCCAATTCTAAGCGTGTTCTATGGAATGAATTCACACCAGAGCCAATAATGAGGGGTCTCTCTGAATAAACCCATACCATACAGATGGAGAAGTTGAGGTTCAGAGAGGTAAAGCCGCTTGCCCAGGATCACCCTAACATAAAAAGCTAATATTTGAACTTAGATCCTTTGATTCCAGATCCAATATTTTTCTGATTACCCATGTAAAATGCCACTTTCCTCTTGCTGGGCCCCTGTCACTGTATCTAGTCCAAACACTTCTTCCTGACATTCAAATTCCTTCAGTTTCTGGCCCCACTCTACACATCCAGGCTTATTTCCCACTACTCCCCAATATATATCTTTGTCTCCATCAGGTAAGCCTACTCTCTGCATTATCCACATAAGCCATGTGTATTACCATTTCCACAACTTTGTTCATTCCTCCCTTTCTTCATACATCTTCCCTCTCCCTTATACTTATTTAAAACCTTTTCATCTCTTAAGGCACAGATCAAGTCCTGACTCCTCCATGAAACCTCCCAATTATTCCTACATGTATATTTCCTTTTTCAAACTCCTAAGTAAAATAGTTGTATTACACAGTTTGTCAGTAAACATTTTCATGAATGTCACTTCTGTTTCCCTGCCTAGACTATAAACACCTCAAGGTTAGAGACAATGTCTTGTATGTTCCTCTCCTATCTGCCTTAGCTCCCAGTGCAACATGACTTGCCTAAAAGTGTTCAGTGTATACTTATTAGTTTTGAAATCTGCCCAAAGGGCTATGATGTTTTCTAACAGCATGTTAGTGCCTCAGTTTGACTTTCAAATCTAATTTGTTTCTCCTAAAGTCCCTTTTCCAGGGGATCATTGAAGACAGTAACTCTTCTATTTGTCTAAACATTCACTAATGAGCCTAGTTGCCACAGCTATAGAACAAGGAATAATTTTCTCAACAAACCAACACTGGAGACATCCTGCAGAACTCATCCTGGAATATAGAAAGGGACAGATTACTACAAAGGTGTTTTGTTATAAACCTGAAATAATAAAATAAATGAAAAATTCTCCCCGAATGCTATAGAAAGAAGTATGTAGGTACTATCTTCAGGCATGTCAGCATATCATAGAGGAATGGGATATTTAGTGCCATAAAGCACCTTAGTGATAATCTGGTCCAGTCTTTGCATTTGACAGATGTAAACTGTGTGACCTTGGCCACCACTCATATTCTCTGGAACTCAGCTCCCTCAAGTGTGAAATGAGGGGGTAGGTTGGCCTGGAGGATTTTCTCATTCAAAAATCCTATGATCCTCTGAACCAGGAAATTAAATTCACCAGAATAATCCATTCACAGGCATTCTGATTGTCAAGATTTTACTGAACAGATATTAACTGGTGGTGGGAGAGTGGGAGAGTTACTTAACCTCCTTGAAACCTGGAGAGGGGTCCATTTTCATACAATAAGTAAGTGACTGAGCTAAGACTGAAATTCAAATACCCTGCTCCCAAATACAGTGCTTTTTTGTGCTGTACACCAGAATTTAACCAATCAATTAACCAACATATGCCAGGAATTATGTTAACCTGCTAAGTACTAAAAATAAAAAGACAAAAATGAAAGTCACTTCCCATAAAGAGTTTACATTCTATTGGAAACCTTTCTGTTATCAACTGTCACTTTTTGCAAATCTTTCTAAAATATCAGTCCACTTTCCCGCTTTCACTAGGACAGCTAAAAGTAGTGCACTTGGAGTCAGGAAGACCTAAAATCAAATCCACTCTCAGTTGAGTGACCCTGGATGAGCCACTTCACCTCTTTTTGCCTCCATTTCCTCAACTATAAAAGGGGGATAATAATAGCAACTCCAAGGGGCGGCTAGGTGGCGCAGTGAATAGAGCGCCGGCCCTGGAATCAGAAGGACCTGAGTTCGGAGCCGGCCTCCGACACTTAATCCATACAAACAAAAACCTAGCCGTGTAACCTTGGGCAAGTTACTTAACCCCAATTGCCCTAAAGGGGCGGCTAGGTGGCGCAGTGAGTAAGAGCGCCGGCCTCGGAGTCTGGATGACCCGAGATCAGATCCGGCCTCAGAAAATGAGCACCCACGCATAAATAATGACTAGCCATGTAACCTTGAGCAAGTTACTTAACCCCAATTGCTTTAAAAAAAAATAATAATAATAATAGCAACTCCTTCCCAGGCGTATGGTGAGAATCAAATGAGATAATAATTTTAAAGAGCTTAGCACAGTGCCTGACCTACAATAGGTGCTGTATAAATGTTAGGTCTTATTATTAGAGAATAATAATAATTCAATTATTCTTGTTGTTCAAGATCTTATACTGCCTTGGTATCATCTTGCTGAGTGGTAATTTTAGGCTTACATGCACAAAGGATTCTTCTGTTCCTTAAGGTCTCTGAATTCCATCTAAAGAGTAAATCTTCAAGTCCATATTGAATCAGATAATGTTAAAGCTGAAAAGGAGCTAGTCCTATTCTCTCATCTGACAGAAGATACATTTGGGCTATGAGAAATTCAGTGGCTTGTCCAGAACCACATAACTAACTAGGGGCAAAGACAGGCCTCCTGGATTCTATTGCATTGTATTCCAAAGGATATAGAATCCTCAACGTAGAGAGGGCAGCAGAACCAGCAAGCTAACCAAACAGCTTCCCATTGACTTTGGTGAAAGAGCTGCTAACATTGTGCCATGACTAACTTTGATAGACGTAGTTCTTCACAGCAAAGCAAGGATCCAAGACGACTCCAAAAGACTCATGATAGAAAACACTGTCCACATCCAGAAAAAGAACTGTGGAGTCTGAATGCAGACTGACACATACAATTTGCTCTTTTATGTTTGTTTCTTCTTTCTCATGGTCCCTCCTGTTGATTCTAATTCTTATTTACAACATGACTAATGTGAAAATATGTTTAATACGAATGTATATGTAAAACCAATATCAGATTGGAGGGAGGGGAGGAAGGGGGAGAAAATTTACACCTCAAAATCTTAAGGAAGTAAATGTTGAAAACTAAAAAATAATTAATTGATTGATTTTTTAAAAATAGCCCCTGCTAAAGGTCAATGATCAAATGTTATCACATCATTATGGTAACCCTGTGTTCTAAAAGACTATTTCAGCAGAGGAGATCCCGAATCCCAGAATTATATGATCAGAAGGAAGTTCGGGAATCCTCTAGTCTAAGCTGCCTAGTCTAGGGTACCCACCAATACCCTAAGAGAAGTTTTCCCTTCCAACACACCCAACAAGGAGTCATCCAGTTTCTGCTGAAAGACCTTCAAGAAAGGGGAACACCTCTCAAGGTAGCTCATTCCACTATTGGACAGCTCTCATTTCTAGGAAATTGCTTTCCTGACTCCAAGCCTAGATTTTCTTCTTTCACAACTTCTATCCATTGGTCCTGGTTGTGCCATCTCAGAACAAATCTAACTTATCTTCTAAAAGACAGTCCTTCAGACACTGAAGCACAGCTAGCTAGTGACTCATTCTCTTACCCTCCCAGTCTTATCTTCTGAAGGATAAACATCCCCATTTCCTTCAACCAAACCTATTTTTAATAGTTTTACAGATCTTCCCTTGATCATTGCTGTCCAAAAGTAGCTGATAGCCTGGCTACCTTAGGAGGTAATGAGCTGATGAGTTCTCTTTCACTGGAAATCTAGCAAAACCTGGAAAACCACTGGATGAGAATGCTAGGAGGAAATTCCTGCTTTGAATAAGCATGGAACCACATAACCACTGTAGTCCTAACGATGAGATTCTGCAGGAAGGCTCAGGAATACACAGGACTCATTACCAGGAAGCCTGGGTTCCAGAAGGTCCTCTGTATCCACAATACTGAGTGGGCACCTCAGTTTTACTTCTCTCTGCAGAGAGTATGGTGCTGCCTGGAAGCAGAAGCCTGGAGAAAGCTTTGCCCTTATGCCAATTGTGGGAAACAAAGGGAAGAATTTGGTTTCCACAAGGTTAGAGTACTCCTATCTTTGAGTGATAGCAGAATGAAAGTCAGAAGTGACTGGTTCTAATCAGAGCTGTGATCTAGCAGAACCAGGCTTCCAATCAGGCAGGGCCTTAGAGGCTCCTACGCATGTTTGACGAGCTGTCTGAGGAGAGCATGACTTGGGCAGCTCGGGAGATTGCACCTTGACAATGAAGAACAAGGCAGGAAATTCAAATGGAAGCAGCATAAAAGGGCTCACATTTGTCTGAGTCACCATGCTCCACTAAGGGAGCTACCCATTTATTCAGAAAGAATAAATGTAAAATAAACATAATGAAAACCTTCCTGGTTTTACACGAATACTGTTTATTTCTAGTGTTTATCACACTAATGAAGCTAAGGTAGTACCAGGAAGGATAGATTAAGAGGATCCCTGACAGCTCTGTTCCTACCAACCCTATACAACTTCCTATTTCCCCCAATCCTGTACCATACAGATAATTAAGGGATTTATTCTTGGGGCAGTTAAGTGGTAAACTAAATAAAGTGCTGGGCCTGGAGTCAGGAGGACTATTTGATTAACCTTCTTCCAATCTCTCTCCTCTCCAATCCATTCTCCACAGAGCTGCGAAAATTAACCTCTTAAAGCACAGATTTAAAACTGTGCCCTGCTACAATACAAAACAAAAACCTTTCCATGTTCCTTATTCCCAGTAAGATAAAATACAATTTCTTCCATCAGACATTAAAGGCCCTCTGGAATCTAGCTCCAAACTCCTTTTTTACCTCATTTCACATTACTCCCTTTCCCCCATTTTATAATCCATCCAACACAGACTCCTGGACAATTCATTTCATTGGCACAAACCTTTTCCTATGCTTGCAATATATTCCTCCTCATCTCTACCTTTTAAAGATCTTTATCCTCCCTCAAGATTCAGTTCAGGTATTACTTCGGTGAAGCCTTCCCTTCCCTTCCTCTCTCCTCCTTGATAGTTCTCTCTCTTTCTTCAAATAACCTATTATTTACTCTTCTCAGTCCCCCAGGCCTGCAGCACTTTCCTTCCTCAGCACCCCCTCCTGGCTTCCCTGGCTTCCTTCAAGTAACAGCTAAAGTCCCTGATTCTGCAAAAAAAAATCCTTCTTAATCCTAGTGTCTTCTCTGACTACCCCCAATTTATCCTGCCTATATGCTTGTTCACAACTGTTTGTATATTGCCTCCTGCATCCCACTGTGAGCTCCTAGAGAGCAGGGGTCATTCGCCTTTCTTTGTATTCCCAGCTCTTAGCCCAATGCCTGGCAGATGGGTTTAATTGAATGCTAGTTGACTGATTGACTTTCCTCTTCACATTCCTCCCACTAAAATGTAAGCTCTTTGAGAGCAGACTATGTCATTTTTTCCTTTGTATATTTGTATTTTTTTTTTTGCTTTATATCCCTCGTGACGTAGCATAGGATATTACCTTGAGCATAGTTTGCACTTAATGAAAAAAAAATTTTAATTGAATTTAATTAAACGTAGTTTTGAGGGCTGCACTTTACCTTATTTTCCTTAGAGAGGCTCTTAAGGGAATAAGAATATTATCAAAGTCTTCAGAATTCAGCTTCCTTCAGTAATGGGGGAATTGGCCAGTGATGACAGCTGGATTTCTAATTAAGGCATACAACTAAATAACTCAGAATAATTGTGACCCTTCAGATCCAGGAACACAATAAGGTCAGGAAGCATAATGAGTTGTCATAAACTGATATGGACTATGAGAGCATCCAAAGTGTCTCTAGTCCCGTTATAATCTACATCATTTTAATGCTACATCTGTGGAATGCTAATGAAGTAAATTTACATTTCTCAAATCTGAAATCTCCCCTCTCTGGACAATCTAACTTTAGGGGATAATAATTTAGCATCTCATCAATTAATATTGATTTGATGCTCATATCACTATGGACTTGAGTGTACAAAAGATCTAGTTTCTGCTGTTCTTACCTGGAATACTCTTCAAATGTGGGGTTAAGAAAAGTCCTTCGGATAACTGAGTTACACAGCCTAACCCTTACTTCACTTATACATACATACATATATATATGTATATAATGAGCTTTTTAAAAAAAGTACAGGAAGTTATCTGTTTAGAAAAAAGTTTCCCTCTTCTAGATCAAATGAGATAATATTTGTAAAGTACTTAGCACAGTACTTGGTACATAGCAGTCAATATATACATGGTTATTTCTTTCCCTAAAATCCTACTTTCATCATGATATGCAGGTGACAGGTGTCTTGAAGGCTATATCAGCAGAATTCATGATGTAGCAGGTTCTACAAGACTGGAAAGACTAAACAACCCCTGGTTCTGTCTAATGTAGACATACTAATGGATCTGCTCTATGGTCTGTCTATAGACAAACACCTTCTTGGTGAGCACATTGTCTCACTATTTAATGCATCACTGGATTTCAGTAATCAGGGAACTGTAGTTATCTCTCTGTATGATCTTAATATGTAAGCAGCAAGTAGTCTGTTGGAGAAGAGACGTTAAAGCTCAAGTTGGCCCTATTGAATCAAATGCCTTTGTACAGTCAACAAATGATAAGCTCTCTCATATTTTCATCAAACTTGTATCAATGATTCTCATCAAGATTTTATAGAGATGAGAAAGTAGGTTTGCAGGTTAGGAGTTATTTATGTCACCTCTCTCTCCCTCTCTTTCTGTCTCTCTATCTCCCTCTGTCTCTCTTTCCACTTGGTAGATATTAAAAACATCCACGATTCTTCTCAATAGTTCAGTATCTTCCCCTGCAGATGTCTTGAGAATGGACCACTCAGTATCTTCAAAACTGCAACACCTTTGAGCAAGACGTCCTCCTCTGTGACCTGTTTTGTTCCAGGTATTCTTCCCAACTTTATTTCTTTAGTAATAGTTCTACTTTCCAATTCAACACATGAGGGACTGTGATATTAGAATCTGAATATGGTGGCTATATTGCAAGAAGGTAATATTTAAAGAACAGCTTCCCTTTTTTCATCTTTTATCCTCTTTCCAGTTTTCTCTTTAAATGCACACAGGATAAGCAAACTCTTGATGAGATTTTTATTGCTCTTTTCAGAGATAACTTTCAGGTGATAGTCAGATTGAGGCTTCCATATTTGTTCCCCATAGTCTCTTTATTTAAATGGGAGGGGTGTAGGTGTGTGTATAATCTCCCTCTCAGGAGCCTCCTTGTTAGGCAGTAGTCTTTCCGGTCTGAGATATAGTTGTTGTCTAGCTGTTTTCAGTCATGTCTCACTCTTCATGACCCCATCTGGGGTTTTCTTGCAAAGATACTGTAGTACCTTGCCATTTCCTTCTCCAGCTCATTTTACAAATGAGGAAACTGAGGAAAACAGGGTTAAGTGACTTGTTCGGGATCACACAATATTGTGTCTAAGGCCAGATTGGACCTCAAGTCTTCTTGACTCCAGGCCCAGAGTTCATATACTATGCTATTTAGCTGTCCATAACTGTGATGTATGTTAAATCTAAATTATTAATGAGAAGTTGCTCTTTACTTAAGCTAATTCTCATTTTGATGAATTATTCATCTATTTGTCCTTGAGCTAACATTTCTCCAACAGGAATGATATATTGAGATATATACATTTAATTCTGTATCGTTCATATATTTATATATTTTCCAAGACAAAATTTTGTCATTTTTCTCTTCAAACATCCCTCTTTTCTATTCCTTTCTCTCCACTTACAACTTCAGGCCTTAATCACCTCTCACCTGAACTATTGCAATAGACTCCCTGCCTTAACACTTGCCCCACTCCAATCCATCTCCTACTCAACTTCCAAAGTATTTCTCCTAAACCATAAATCTGACCATGGCAACTCCCAGCTCTATAAATTATTCTGTTTCAATCATTTTAATCATATCCAACTCTTTGTCTCCCCATTTGGGGTTTTCTTGGCAAAGATACTGGAGTGGTTTGCATTTCCTTCTCCAGCTCATTTTACAAAAAAAGGAAACTGAGACAGAGTGAAGTGATTTGTTCAAGGTCACACAGCTAGTAAGTGTCTGAGGCCAGATTTGAACTCAGGAAAATGAGTCTTCATAACTCCAGACCCAGTATTCTATGCACTATGGCTCCACCTAGCTGCCCATCTATAAACTATAGTGGGTCCCTAATGCCTCCAGGAACACAAATAAACTCTTCTGGTGGGCGTTGAAACCTCTCCATAACCTGGCCCCTTCCTATCTTTCATCCCACAATTCTCCTCTACACTCTAATCTAGATACACTAATGTACTTGCTGTTCTTCAAACATGAACCTCCATCTTCCATCTGTACATTTGCACAGACTCATACTTAAAATGCTTTCCTTCCTCCTCTTATTTTCTCCATCTTCCTTAGAGACAAATTTCAAACCTCACCTTCTCAGGGTGCCTTTGTGGTACACACACACATCTCCAGATACAATTGCCTTCCTCTCTGACATTACCTTTTATCTACCCAGTATATTCCTGCACTATCTAGTTATTAACCTCTTACCTCTCCTATCAGAATGCTGAGTTTCTTAAAGGCCAGGCTGCTTTTGCTTTTCCTGATTTAGCCCCAGAGTTTAGCACAGTGCCTGGCACAAAGTGCATACATAATGAATGCTCTCCGACTAATTGGTTGTTAATAGATGCCTGTTGGTCACATGTTTGATTATCTAGGGACCAGCTTTATAAGACTGGCTCAGGTAAGAAACTAAAATTTTCTAAAGGGAACAAATTTCTCTAACAACGGCATAGACATCTTAAGATTTTTCTTTTAAGTAGTGACAGGGGTGAGAAAGAGGTTGGTCAGGGCAGAGAATAGAAACACTGTATGAGTCACAGGATGGGAGGTATGCTCTGGCCCTCATTGATAGGCCAACAATAGGTCCCAGGGCAAGCCCGAGATGGTCATCGTTTGGGCCCAGATTTAGCTCAGAATGAATGTAAATAGCAATTGTTTCTGTTTTGGCCAGAAACTCTTGAGGCCCTTCCCCCTCCCAGGTGATTTTTTTTTTTTAATTAGGTAAAGAGGTCATTCTCTGACTCATGTCTTACCTAGCCTTAATCACTAAATGGGCCTTGCCTCAAATGGACACCTGTTAAAGACCATAGCTTGAGTTGTCCTGATCTATGTCTGGCCACTGGACCCAGATGGCTCCAGAGGAGAAAGTGAGGCTGATGCACAGCGCTGCCTCACTTAAATCCAATTCACTAGCATGTCATGGCATCACCTTCCTTATGAGAATGAAGGACAAACAACAGCAACAACTCTCTGGTAGAAAATATTTGAGGAGCCTTGCTTGACAGCAGAGGAGAGTTCCTTAAAGCTTTATTCTGAATATCTGGTTCAGTAGAAGACATTCACTTTGCTAGTGATGCTGCAACAGCATCATTCCCTTTTTAAAAAAATGCTCTGCGGCCTTCATTTCCAGAACCAGAGTCCCAGGCTGAATTTCATAACCTGGGCATCTGGCAGCACAGTGTTGTACATTAGCATTTGTCAAGGCTATTTTTAATAAAATCAAAATAAAGGAACCCAGAATTGCTTAAGCATTAAATGACTAAATCCTCTGAATATACTGGTGGTGGACACCACGTGGCAACTCTGCCAGTTTAAAATTTAAATATTGATATCTGTCTTCTTCTCTTTTGTAAGGCAACAATCTGCCTTCTACATGGTGGTTAATCATGGGCCAAAGGCTGGGTAATTTGTCATAAAGAATAGATTAAATTATTGCAGAAGGTAACAAAGGGGCAATGATATTGTCTCCACTACTAATTAGTAGTGCAAAGTTCATAAGTTTTATTCCTGAATCCTAACAATAAAAGGCCAAGTCTGGGTCTTCCCTTAAAACCTACAGTAGAGGGTGAGTTTTAGGAGAAAATATAGAGGAAGTAATATGTATTATATTAATCATTTTATTAGAACAAAAAGTCATGTGGTTGTTTGGGTTTTTTTTTTTTTCAGAATTGCTGTATTGTAATCTGATTGGTTCAAAGAATGTATCTGATTTGTACTCACTGGGTTAATATCTTTACAAAGCCATGCAAATAAGCATGTTATCCCTCCCCACTTCCCCAGGATAAAATACATCAAGTCTGGCTTTGACTAATAAGTCTTGAGAAACTTTATTAAATTGTTTTGCTATTATATATTTTTTTCATGGGAATTCTTATTTGTGAAGGAACTATGAGAACATTTTTATAAGAATGCATTTACTCTCCAAGCCCAGGAATATGAGGACTTTTCAGAAGGGAGAATTGGATGCAAATTTTGTGAGTAGCTAAAAATTTCTATGGTCAATATTCATGTATAAGCTCCAGTTCTAGTGACAGTTAAAGCAAAATGGAAAATAAGATAGAAAATAAGCCAAACGTTTTCAGGGTTTTATTTTACCTTAAATTACCCAAATTACTGTTTTTGATCTCTTGGTATAGAAATTCAATTCCATCATTATAGTACAAAGTGAAATATAGATCCAACAATGAAATGATGAATTTAATCAGTGTAGGTAGCTATTTGCTGACAAATCAATGGAGCAAGGGAAATTTTTACTTTGATGTTATAAATCTAACATAGCTATCTTCAGTGATCAAAATGAATGAATAAATGTATAAAGGAGGGAGGGAAGTAAAGCCATTTATTAAATGCTTACTCTATGCCAAGCACTGTGCTAAGGGCTAGAGATACAAATAGGAAAATAAGACAGTCCCAACTCTCAAGGAGCTCACATTCTAAAAGAGGAGAGAACAGATTTCATTGTTGTTATCCATCCTTCTTTCTGGGAGAAGACCCAATGACTTTAGGAAGGTGATGTCTTGACTTGCAAGTGAATTGGATTTAAGTAAGGCAGAACTATGCAGAGTCAGTGGCCTCACTCTCTCCTCCAGAGCCATCAGATTCCAGTGGCAAGACATAGGTCAGGACAACTGGCAATAGGCCAGGATACAGTGGGACACCATGGCCTTTTAAGCTAAAGTCTTCCCCAGGACTCAGTTTGTCTGAGGCAACACTCATTCAGTGATTTAAGGCTAAGTAAGAAATGAGGCAAAAGATGGTCTAGTTTGCCTACTCAAAAAAAAATAAAATAAAATCTGGGAGGGGAAGACCCACAGGTTTTCTGACCAGAACCTGAAAAAAAAAAATGCTATTTGAGCTCACTCTGAGTTATCAAAACCCAAACAATGAGCAAATGAGGCTTGGGGTGGGACCTATTATTGGTCAATCAGTAAGAGCCACAGTGATTTGTGTTTAAAGCTGGCCAAGTAGCTCAATTTGAATTCCAATTGATATCAAAGTCTGGTTTTCCAGAACTCTATTTCAAGAAATCATAAATGAAACTAAATGGGACAAAAAAGTGAATTGCTCCACTTTTTAAAAAAATGATAGAACAAATAAGTAGGGAAGAGAGGAGGTTTTAAATGTAGATCAGATGGAAAGATCAGAGATCCCCAAAGGATAAAGGCAAAACAGATGTCCATGCATCTTCTTCAGTGTCCCTTCCACTGATGAAACCACTCCCATATCTAATATTGAACTATGTGACAGTGCCAAGGACTTCAGTGAGAGCTTTCTTTTGTGGGTCTTCTGTAACTGTGACTTCTGAAGTGGCAGGGACTTCAGCTGTATTAGAGATAGTTATGAAGTCAAATCTCTACAAGAACTGTTGGAAGCAAGGCCAGTGGTCTGGAGGGTTCTCAGGTTTCCCAGTCTATCAGCTGGTGTTGGTGACCATGGCAGGACCTGTCTCAATAGAGGTTGCTCTCTTGAGTGGTGCCTGATGGGCCTGAGCTGAAAGCCAGTAGTCTGGGAGGTTTGGGATAAAATGTATAAGAGCTATCTTCACCAGGGACAAAAGAGAAGTAGTTATCAATATGGAGACAATAGTTTGACCAGGTTGGTGCCTGCTGCCTTCTGTCTCTCCAACAAATCCTTGTTGCCTCAGCCAAGTTGGCTCTACCACCCCAAATGTAATAAATGGCCCACAGTTGATATTGCTAGAGGTAAGGATGACAGGCCTCCTCTCCACAGGTGTTGTTCCCTTGAATGAATGCCAGGATAGAAGCCAAATCATGGAGCAACTTCTAAAAAAAAATTAGAAAATAGGGAAGGCAGTGACTCTAATCTTATCTAAAAAGATTCATTCCCTAAGTCCACACCATTGATTGTTATCATTAAAATGTGACTTACTTCTCAATCACTCTTTTTCTAGAAAACTTTTTTCTTCTAACTCAGTAAATCCTATCATCACTAGTGCTCTCTATTGGAGAAAATGGCCCATGAGAGGATATCTTCAACTCTTCCTTTGACTAGAAAATTAAACTCTTGACTCTTAAAAGTGCTATAATTACCTAGCTATAAATTCAAAAACTGAGCTCAGATCACATAGCATGCTTTCATCTGGTGCATTTGAAACTTGTATGATCATGTAATATCTGCCTAAGTTTAGGGTTTTACTTAGTTACCTAAACAATACAGATAAAGTACTTCTGGGACTGCCAAGGTAAATAAGCCACAGGTAAGCTTTTCAATAGTTAGACCCAGTTTCAAACTGTTGATATTAACAGATCAGTTTTGAATCTGAAATTTCCTGTTCCATTAGACAAACTGTACCACCTCTATGTCAAATATCATGAGGTCAAGCCTATAAGGGAAAAGGATAAAGGGTAATTAAATATGATATAATACACATACATGCATATGTGTGTGTATATACAAACATATACATACACACACACGTATATATATCCCTGCCATGTCCAGATAATGGAATCTACAGTAGGGATTGGTTTGTCTTCTTTAAACCAGTTTACCTGTTTAAGGGCCTCAGTTCTCCAGTTCTCAGCTCTAGGTGTCTATACATGAACTTAGGATGTATTTCTTTGAGGTTGGTAAAATTTTCTAACAAAATCTTTGAACAACTTTCATCTGGGCACTTGTAAAAACATTCTAATTAATCTTCCTGCCTCAAGTCTTGAATGAATGAACAAATGAAAGAAAAAGCAGTCATGGGGTGTTTCTTATATGCTAATAAATGTACCTAATGTGGAGCATACAAATTCAAAAATGAAGACAATCCCTAAACTAAAGGATATTATGTCCTAATGGGAGTGGGGGTGAGGAGAAAGGGGAGAGAGAAACAGAGACAGAGAAAGAGAGACAGACAGAGATAGACAATACATAAAGGAAGTGGTGACCAGTCAAGGGTATTTTGGTTTGGTAAGTTATAGGGATGATGCATAGATGGCAATAGACTAGATTGACACACCAACCTTTCCAGAAGTAAATGGTTGTGTTCATTCTACTTTAATTTAAAAGCAGGGACTGGATGAGCCTATAGGATCTCAGCTTTCAAGAAGAGGACTGAGGAGTAAAGTAAAGCAAGGCTGGAGAAAACCTAGATATAGTAGACCATACAGGTACTTGTCAATTATTACAGGTTCTTCAGGTGGAGTTCCAGAGATGAAGGCATTAATTAAGCCCTTCAGGAGAAGGTCTCTTATCCAGATGGAATCCTCACATAGCTGACAAAGTGATAGTCCTAAAACAAAGATCTGACAGTCATTCCTCTGCTCAGTAAGGTTCACTAATTCCCTATTCCCTCTAAGATTAAATACAAACTCACTTGGTATTTGGTATTTAAAACTCGATTGTTGATTGAGTGATTGAAGAACAGGACTTGAACAACACTAGGACAACCTGAAGGAAGATCCGGTCAGTTGTAAGGTAAAGTTGAGTGTAGGAATATAGTCGGTTTTCAAGGTATCCTAGCTGGTGGCAATCATACAGAAGTCAAGTATTGATCAGAAAAATCATTGATGCCATGGCTCTCTGAGCATATATCCCTTGGGGAATTGTTTTGACAATGAATACATGGCCTATTACGTAAACTGTTTACAGATAATATATTTATAAATATTCAGGAAAAAAAGTTTGGTTTAAGGTCTCCTCTCTGTCTTATCCCCAAATATTGTATGCCTGAAAATGTTTGTTTTTTAGTAGGATTTCAGAGCTGCAAGTGGCTCAAATCATTTAATCTGAGACTCAGAGATGTTAGGTATTTTGCCAAAGGTCACACAGCAAGTTAATAGCAAAACTGGAATCCAGAATTCTGAGTCCTTGACTGGATAGACACAAACAATACCACTAAATGCTTGAGCCTTAACTATCTAAAATATTTGAGTATACTATATTTAATAACAGTAGAAATAAGCTACTTCTGCAGGTATTGGAGGAGTTGTATAGACAAGTATTGTTCAAACCAATTTGGTCATAGAGCATGTTTTTGACCTTGAGTACATCAAAGAAAGTATGTCATCAAGGGCCATATTCAAATCCAGAGTCAGAAGAGATGAGTTCAAAATCTCATCTCAAAAACTTAGCTATGTAACCATGAGCTCAGAGCCTTAATAATAATAATTTGTAATCTACTACAATATAGTTGTTAGGACAATACTCTGTAAATGTTGCAGCATGCTAAAACACTAAATGTGAGTTATTACTGGTCCAACGAGTCTAGGCATATTCCTTAAGCACAGATCTCACCTCTTACTCAATGAACTCCACTGTCTTCCTATGGCTTCTAGGATCAAATAAAAAGTCTATTTTGTTTTTAAAAGCCCAACACAACCAAATTTCAACCTCTCTTTCCAGTGTCATTGGACCTTACTCCTGCTCCCACACTCTTTGATTCAGCCACACTAGCTTTTTTTTCTATTCCCCATATATGACATTGCATTTCCAGTCTTCATGTCTATGCATTGGCCACGCCTAGAACACACTGTCTTCTCACAGGGTCTTTCTCTTTCTTAAAGATACGAATCAAACACAATCTTCTGCATGAAGTCATTCCTGATTCTCCCCAAGTGTCAATGCCCTCCTTCCCAAACCACTTGTATCAAACTACTCTTTAGTTTAATAATGTCTGGCACATAGTAGGTACTTGAGAAATGATATTGAATGAATATTTGTATTTATTCATTTTACATGTATGTTGTATATAGATAGATAGATAGATAGATAGATAGATAGATAGATAGATAGATAGATATGTACTTGTCTCTCTCATTAGAATGAAAGCTCCTTATGAAAAGATTGTTTCATTTTGTACTACTTTCCACAGTGCCTAGCACATTGTAGATGCTTAGTGAATATTTGTTAATTGATTACTTGATAGAATACTCCTAGGACAAAGCAGAGTTAAAAAAACAAAACTATGCAGCAAAAATTATATGTATTATTTAAGAACACCTACTGTTAAGAATGATGAATATTTTCCCCCTAGATATGATTTTATACACGATGTTTCAGAGGGGAAAATGTTACCAGCATTAAAATGTTTCTGTGATACCTACAAATACAGACACAGGCATTGAATACAATAATTTCATCGTGTCTTTGTTTGGATACTTAGATTATTTTTTGCTTTGGGTAGAGAGTAAGATTGGGTGCACAGTATGTGTTCCTGTCATTTTTAAGAGAGCCAGTCACCTAAAGAAAGGTGGACAAAGTACATTACCAAAAAACAAAACAAAACAAAACAAAACCTTGGGAATTCTGGGGAAATATAAATAACTTTTAACTGATCATGAGAGATCCCTTGGTTACTAAGTGGTTTGTAATTCATCAGCTTTCTGTACAGATTTGTTTTCATTGTTTTTTAGGACTTCCAGATGGGACCCCAAAATAATTCCAGCTATCCACTAATTACTGGCTCTATGACATGGGATGAATCACTTGACCTCTCTGGGCCTGAGTGTGATCCTTTACAAAACGAAGAGGTCAAACTAGCTGACCTCTACAGTGTCTTCCAGATGTAGATCTATGATCCTGTCATCTTCCAGCTCTACATCTTATGTACTTCTATGACCTAATATCATAAACCTATGACCCATCTGGCCAGTGATAGCCACCAAATGTCAAGCGCTAATTTTATTACAGTTTTATTTGGAATCGTCACATGGTGGAGAGATATTCATGACTCACGGTTGGGCTGTGCTAATATAATAAAAATGACGACACTACCAAGCTAATTTACAGATTTAGTGCCAAAGCAGTAAAAGTACCAACTGGTTACTTTATAGAACTAGACAAAATAAAAACAAAATTTGTCTGGAAGAACAAAAGGTCAAGCATCACAAAGAAAATTATGAAAAAAAGGGGAGGGGTAGCTAGCAGTGCCAGATTTCAAATGTCACTATAATGGAATAATCATAATACTATTTGGTACTTCTTAAAAAACAGAATAGTTGAGACAGGTAGGTGATTCAGTGAATAGAGCACCCCTCTGGAATCAGGAGGACTTGAGTTCAAATCCAGCATCAGATACTTAACACTTACTAGTTGTGTGACCTTGGGCAAGTCACTTAACCCCAACTGCCCTGCCCTCCTCCCTTCAAAAAGAAACCAAAAAAAAAAAAAATCCCATCAGAATAGTTGATCAATGGAACAGATGAATCAAGTAAAACAAGATCTAGAAGTAATTGAACATAGTAGCAGAGTATTTGATAAAGCTAAAAACAAAACAAATGCAGTGAGGACCATATGCTTAGAGCTGAAGGGGACTGTGGAAGCCTTTGAGGACAACCCCTCATGCTACATATGAAGAAACTAAGACTGAGGAAGGCTGAGTGACTTATCCAGGTCACACACTTCACAAGTGTCTGAAACAGAATTCAGATTCAGGTCTTCCTAACTCCAATTCCAGGCTTTCTCCCCATACCACCATGCTACCTTACCGACTCTCTTTTCATTAGAAATTGCTAGGAAAACTGGAAGACTTTCTCAATCAACCAATAAATAAGCATTTATTAAAAGCTTACTATGTGTCAGGTACTGGGCTAAGTGCTAGGCATACAAAAAGAGGCAACATCCAGCCCTTGCCCTCAAGGAGCTTACAGACTAAAGAGGGATACAACACACAGACAAAAGTACACAAAGCAAGCTACATATAGAACCAATAGGAAATAATTAACAGAGGGAAGGCAATAGAATTAAAACAGTTTGAGGAAGGCTTCCAGTAAAAAATGGGATTGGAACTTAAAGCCAGAAATTATATACAGTTATCCCTTCAGCATCACAGGTTTAGGATAGACCCCACAATCTGGAAAACCCCCATAAAATTTTCTGACCCTCCTCTCATACCAGAGAAGAAATCTGAATTCTTTTATTTTTCTTTTATGGGATGTTTATAGTATTTAAAGATAAAATATGTTGATAGTATACAATATTATACATATATTTTGTGCATTTCTGAGTTTCTACATTTTTTCTGTGTTGTCTGCTGGCCTTTGCATATCATCTGTGGCTTCCACAAAACTCCCCCAAAATTTCCATTTAATTTCTTATGCCATCAAGCAATATATGGAAACTGTAATGGCAAAATTCACAATGTGGAAGGAATAACTGTATAAACCAACATCTCATATAACAAGAAATTCCAAATAGATACAGGAAGAGACAGGACGGAGGAAAGCATTCCCTGGAGAAAGGCAGCGACCAGGGAACTGCAGGAATATGCAGTCCAGTATATGCCAGCTAGCATTCTGTCTTGACATAATAAAGAGGTCTGAAAATTCACTGGCCTGAACCTCAAAGATCCCAGGGGTCCTAACCCCAGAAGGCATAAATTGATGCAAGAACCCAGGTCATCCTGACTGATACTAGGTATGACCTACCACCCCACCCAAAAGCAAAGCAGAAGGTTGGGAGGATAGAGGGGGAAACCTGGTCCTGGCAAAAAGTCTCAATTTAAAAACTAAGACTAGAGAGATGAGGAAATCTAATAAAACACCAACTACTAATATAATTAGGGTAGATTCAGAGATACCCCAAAATCCAACATAGGAGAGAGGATCTCCATAACAATAGCACACAGAGGCTTAAAGAAAAAAATGGATTTTTCCCCCACGGGTATTATGTGACTATCTCAAAAAAAAGGAGACGTAAAAATGAAATAAAAGCTCTGTTGGAAAGATTTGGAAAAAGAGTAGCTTAGAAGAGATACTAGCAAATTTTACCTGTTTAATGGACTCCTTGAAAATTCAAATAAATCAAACAAAAATCAATGACTCCTTGAGGTAACAAGAAAGAGAAAGTTTTTGACCAAACCAAGAAAAGGACCTACATGTACAAAATTACTAATAGCAATGCTTCTCAATGTAGCAAAGAACTAGAAACAAGGAAGTACCCAACAACTGAGGAATAGCTGAAAAAAATATAGCATATGAATATAATTATTACATTATTTTAAAATGATGACTATCATGGATTTAAAGAGACCTTGGGGAAATTTGCAAGAATTAAGAATTAAGTGAGAAGAACCAGGACAACGATTTGCATGATTATTTAAATACTATAGGACAAAAGCAAGAGATTAAAAAACTAGAATAAAATATAAAATATTATCAAAAATAGCCTATTTGCAAAATAAGTCAAGAAGTGAAGATTTAAGAAAAGCAGTGAGGGGATGTAGTAGATAGATTGCTGGGCCTAGAATCAGGAAGAACTGAGTTCAAATCCACTTACTATCTGTATGACCTTGGTTGGACTAGTCATTTAACCTCTGTTTGTCCCAGTTTCCTCCACTATAAAACAAGTATAATACTAGTATCTACCTTCCCAACTCCTTATGAGTCTCAAATGAGATAAGATCTGAAAAGTACATACCACAATGGCTGGTACTAGTAGGCTCTACACAAATGCTAATATTTTATTATTATTACTAATTTTTATTTATACATATATATTATTATTATTAACATTGGATTCCCTGAAAACCATGATTTCTTTAAAAAGTATGAACAACATATTCCAAGAAATCAGAAAGAAAAACTGCCCAGACCTATAAGGATCAAAAGAAAAAAACAAGATCAAAAGAATCTACCCATCACCTCCCAAAACAAACCCCCAAGAGAAAAGTCCCCAGAATATGACAACCTAAATCCAGAGTTTCCAAATCAAAAAAACCCGGAAATCTAAGAGTTCAATTAGCAACAAACAACAGCCAGGTCACTTGAGACATAGAAGCTTCTGCTCCAAATGAGAGATTTATGACAAAGGTTATAATCAAAAATAATCTACCCTGAAAAGCTAATCCCATAGGAAAAAATTGGATCTATAATGGAAGAGAGGATATTTGATCATTTCTGATGAAAAGACCAGTGCTGAGTAATAACTTGAACACGAAAACACAACACTCAAGAAAAACCTGGAAAGGTAAATTTATTTGGAAAATCAGAAAGAGTTCTATGATGATGACAGGTTAGCATTCTAATAGGGAAGAAGAAACAAGTGTCCCTTCAGATCCTTAATTGTCTCCAAATGGCAATTAGGGAGTTAAACAAGAAAAACAGATGAGGTAGGGAAATGAACTGATTTGGTTCTGAGGTTTTAAGAAAAGAAATTGAAATGAGGATAAAAGGAATGTCCGAGTGTAGAAAGGAAGAGGTGGGGAGGAATTTGCTATTTCTCATGATTGGAGTGTGAAAAAAGCATAGAGGAGGAGGGAGTGGACATGAATGAACCTTTCTCTTTCCTGAAATAGATAAAAGATGGAGGGGGGGGGGGGAAGGAGAGAGGGAGAGGCACCTGGTGGTATAGCAGATAGAGTGCTGGGTCTTGGAATCAAGATGACTTGAGTTCAAATCCAGCCTTACACATTTACTAGCTATGTGAATTTGAGCAAGTCATTTAGCTTCTATTTATCTGTTTCCTCAACTAAAAAATGAGGGTAATAATAGCACATACCTCAAATGATTATTTCGAGGATCAAATAAGATATTTGCAAAAGAAAAAATAAAAGGCCCTTAACATAGAGCCTGGCACATAGTAGGTGCTATGTAAATGTTTGTTTCCTTCCCCTTACCTTCTCTTATTTTGTTAACCATATTGCAATATAATTGGCTCCCTTTGTAAGCCTATGTATTTGATTTTGTGCATTTAAAAACATGATTATTGAAATGGCTTCACTAGACTTCCAAAGGAGTCCATGAGGCCAAAAAAGATTAAGAATCCTTACACCAGGGGGGCGGAGCCAAGATGGTGGAGTAGAAACAGCTCGTCCAAGCCTCTCTGCCCCCAGATTCTCCACAAACTATGTAAAAAAGGACTCTGAAAAACTTCTGGAGCCACAGCACCCACAGAACGACACAGAGAAGCTAACCTCCCGCTGAGGACAGCCCAGCACCCTGCAGGAAGGACCAGCGCAGCGCACAGGAGCCGGCAGCGCGCAGAGCGCAGGAGCCGATCCGAGCCCAGGTCCACCTGAGCCGAGGTTTTAGCCCCAGGGCGGCAGAGCCAGCAGCCGGCTGGAGGAACCCCAGAACACCAGGAACTGTGGCGACCCCAGAATTATCAACATAGACTTGCCTAGGACAAAGTAAGAGGTTAGTGTCCTATGGACTTTGGGACCTGTATTTGGGGAATGCGTCAGCTCCCTCCCCTGGGGGCTAGAAGTTGCTGAGGAGACACGCCACTGTGTAGTTTTCAGAGGCATTTCCGGCTCCCAGCCTACAAATCGTGGGGAGATCCAGCGATCAGTCTTGGGGGGTAATCGCTCTTGCTTTAACCTCCCTGGATCTGGATTGTGATCTAGGGTGGAAGTCGTGGGTAGGTTTACAGCTTGCCAGAAACGGAAGTTGCCCCCCACACGTTCGGGACGAAAATTCCTCTAGCTGGCCTTAAAGCCATAGTGTGGCAACAAACCCAAAAGTCAAGCAATTAAGTGGCAACATGCCAAGGCAAAGGAAACAGAAAAATGCAACCCTAGACTCCTATTTTTGGGGCATAGAGCAGGAAAAGGACTGTGAGGTCGGAAGTCCTGCTCCAAAAGTCCCAGGGGAAAACATGAGCAGGTTGCAGGCCATAGAGGACCTTAAGAAGGACTTTAAAAATCAAATAAGAGAAGTGGAGGAAAAATTGGAAAGAGAAATGAGAAGGATGCAGGAAAAGTAGGAAATGAGGGTCAACAGCCTGACTGAGGAAAACAACTCCTTAAAAAATAGACTAGTTCAAATGGCAAAGGAGGCCCAAAAGGGCAATGAGGAGAAGAATGCCTTAAAAAGTCGAATTTGCCAGATGGGAAAAGAATCTCAAAAGTTCACTGAGGAGATTCATTCCTTCAGAGTTAGACTGGAGCAAATGGAAGCTAATGACTTTATGAGGAATCAAGATGCTGTTAAGCAGATCCAAACAAATGAAAGAGTAGAAGGCAATGTGAAATATCTCATGGGAAAAACCACTGACCTGGAAAATAGATCCAGGAGAGACAATTTAAAATTATTGGACTACCTGAAAGCCATGATCAAAGAAAGAACCTAGAAATCACCCTTCAAGAAATTCTCAAGGAAAATTGTCCTGATGTTTTAGACCCAGAGGGCAAAATAGAGGTTGAAAGAATCCACTGATCACCTCCTGAAAAAGATCCCAAAAAAGAAAACTCCCAGGAATATTATAGCCAGGTTCCAGAACTCCCAGATCAAGGAGAAAATACTACAAGCAGCCAGGAAGAAACAATTTCAATATTGTGGAAACACAATCAGAATAGCACAGGACCTGGCAGCTTCTACACTGAGGGACAGAAGGGCATGGAATATGATATTCCAGAGGGCAAAAGATCTGGGAATGAACCTAAGGGTCACCTACCCAGCAAAACTGAGTATTTTGTTTCAGGGGAAAATATGGTCATTCAGTGGAATAGAGGACTTTCAAGCATTCTTGAGGAAAAAACCAGAGTTGAATAGAAAATTTGACATCCAGAGGCAAGAAGTAAGAGATGCCTGAGAAGGTAATCAGGGAAAAGAAATCAAAAGGAACTTATCAAAGTTGAACTACTTACATTCCTATATGGAAAAGCAATATCTGTGACTGATGATATCTTTCCCACTATGAAAATAATGGAAGAAGGGGGTGTGGTCATACGAATACATATGTGAATGTGTGTGTATATGGTTACAGTTATATATGGATAGAGGGCATAGGTTGATTTTGTTGGGGAAGGGAGAGTACTCAAGGGATGAAATTATGAGGTGAGAGAGGAAAGTGGCAAGAGGAGATGGGGAGAGACATGGTAGGGTAAACTATCTCATGTAGGGGAAGTGGGTGCAAAGGAGGGGGAGAATAAGGAAGGTTAAAAAGGCAAAACCACATTCCCATTGAATTTGGTTCAGGGAGAAAATGACATACATACTAAATGGGATATCTCAACCTGCAGCAGGATAGGGGGAAGGGGGATGAGAGGAGGGATGATGGATGGGAGGACATCCTTGGGGTGAGGGGAGGTCGGAAGTACCCACTATAGAAGAGGGACAGGATCATGTAGGGAATGGACCAGGTGGGGGGTGGGATGAGTGGGAGGGAATTATAAGCAGCCTCGTACAATATATCTACCATGATAATGTTTTGCATAGCTAGACATGTACAACATATACTGAATTACTTATATCCCAAGAAGGAATGGTTGACAAGGGAGGAAGGAAATGGATCTGAAATTCGAGGTCGTAACATTAAATGTTTCAAATATATATATAAATACTATTATTAATACTCTTTTGCCTATAATTGGGAGATAAGATGTGCAGGCATTGGGACACAAAGATTCATCTTCCTCTAATGGAAAACTCGATGGGGGTATGGGAGAAGGTATGGGAGAGAGCAGATTGGAGGAAGCGATATCTTGTGGGACTGCTATTCTGGGAGGTTGGGTAGGGGAATAATGGGGGGAAAATGATTGTAACTCAAAATGTGGCAGAAATGAATGATGTAAAACAGAAGTTAATAAAGTATTTGTTTAAAAAAAAAAAAAGAATACTATCTGCTTCATCTGACAGATGAAGAAATTGAATCTCAAAGAGGTAAAGTGACTAACCTAACATCCCAAGGCTGGCACAGAAATGCACAGTGTGTATATATATATATATATATATATATATATATATATATATATATATATAGGTCAGGTATGTCAGCACATCCCAGTGTTGAACACTACTATTGGTCCTTCCCCAAAGAAGAATTTGTTCCATTGAAGGACAGAATGACCAATAATAATACTTGCCCATACATCTTCTATGCATGTGTAAGATGTCTAACAAGTGGAAAAGTCAGGAGAGCAATCCAAATTTTCTGGCTCCTTCCTATGCAATACCCTGCCTGCATGCCGACCTCACAGAGAAATGCTGTATGAAGTCAGATAATTTTTGTAAAATGTCCAGTGCATTGCCTAGAACATAGTAGACAAGATTTGTAGTAGACTGCAAGCTCCACATGAATGGGGACCATGTCTGATTTAAACTTCATAACATCCTTGGCACCTAGCACAGTGCTCTTGACACGAAAATAATATAAATAAAGCACTCTGAAAACCTTAAAGAGCTGTATATGTCAGCTGTTAATATTAAATGTTGTTGAATTGAATCAAACTGAACTGAAGAAGAGCTGTAGCCACTAGAAGGCCTGATCTGATTCCGTATAATCCTGATGGAATAAATACACTCCTGGGCCCCAAATCCCACTAGACCTAGAAACTTGATACAACAAAACAGTGAGAGAAGATTTCTATTAAACAGTACGTTATTAAAGCCTGAAAATACAAATGGGTTTAAGAGAAGTTAATGTAAATTAATGAATGATAAATCCTTGAAGGGGGTTTTAAGGGAAATTAAGATGTTTGAAGCATATCCTAGAGCAGAACTGTCAAACACAGTTCATGGGCCATCTGCAGTGTCCAACACCCCTGGGTGCAGCCTGAACCGTATTAAAATGTCATCAGGAAATATTTAATGAAATAAAAATACAGTAAAACATAGGTAATATTACATTTAAAAACCAAGCCAATGGGGCAGCTGGATGGCTCAGTGAATAGAGCACCGGCCCTGGAATCAGGAGGACCTGAGTTCAAATCCTGCCTCAGACATTTAACATTAGCTGTGTGACCTTGGGCAAGTCACTTAACCCCAATTGCCCTCCAAAAAGCACAACAAAACAAACAAACAAAAAAAAAAAAACTAAGCCAATATGTGACCCACTTGTTGTATACAATTTTGTTTAGTTGTTTTCAGTTGTGTCTGACTCTCTGTGACCTCATTTGGGGTTTTCTTGCAGAGATACTGGAGGAGTTTGCCATTTCCTTCTCCAGCTCATTTTACAGATGAGGAAACTGAGGCAAATAGGAATAAGTGACACAGCTAGTAAGTGTCTGAGGCTAGATTTGAACTCAGAAAGATGAGTCTTCCTAATGCCAGACCTAGTGCACTACCCACTGGGTCACCCAACTGCCCCTTATGTACAGTTTAGTGGACCCCATTTCTATTTGAGTTTGATACCACTGTCCTAGCTGTATGACCCTAAGCAAATCATTTAACCTTGCTCTGCCTTAGTTTCCTCAAATGTAAATTGAGAGCAATAATTGCATCTGTCTCCCAGGATTGTTGTGAGGATCAAATGAGATAATTTTTGTAAAATGTCCAATGCATTGCCTAGAACATAGTAGACAAAAGCAAACCCAACTTTCTGACCCTGACAGGAGGATGAAAAGGGAGAAAAAAAGAGAAGCAAAGAACTGGAATCTCAGGGCATCTTGAGTCATCACTGCCAGCACTTGGGGAATGGTGGGAACTAATGGTGGTATATGTAATGGTATAATAACTACAATGAAAAAAATAATGAATTCTATGCAATTACAATGAACAACTCATGCAGACAAAAAAATGAAAAACAAACCGTCTCTCCTTTCTTTGCAGATGTGCGGTATTACAGTTGTAGGACATTGTGACCCACCACGATGTCAGCTTCAGTTGGATAGCTTTGCTGAATTGCTTTTTTTCTTCATTTCTCATTACTAGAAATGTTGCACTGAGCAGGGGGAGAGAGGAAAACAGAAGAGAAGAACAAAAGTTATCAGCAAACATTTTTTTTTGAAATTTGGAATCCCTAAAACATTTAAAAAATGTTTAAACCTAGAAAAAAAAGTAAAATTAATGTACAAAATTTGAGGCACATCTGTATCAGGGGTAGGATGGCAACTAAAATTCATCTTTAATTTGTATTTTATTTTCAAGTCTTATGTAAAAAAAATCCACACACATACAACATTGGCTCCTTCTTCCCCCTTCCTCTTCATCTCTGTCATCCAGCTTCCCTGGCTTCCTTAAGTCACAGGTAAAGTCTTAGCTGTTGGGAAAAATCTTTCCCAGTCCTCCTTAATCTTAATGCCTTCCCTCTGTTGATTATTTTCAGTTTAATTTGTACACAGCTGTTGGCATGTTGTCTCCCCCATTAGACTGTGAGCTCCTTGAGAGCAGGAATTAGGGGGGTTTTGCCTTTATTTTCTAAGCACTCAGAACAGTGCCTGTCACACAGTAGCCCCTTAATAAATGCTTGTTGATTGAAGGACAGAAAGTTGGAGTTCATATCCAGTTCAACAGACATGCTGGTTTCTTTATTACATGCAATGCTCTCTCTTCCCCTCCCAGTTTGATTTCCTCTTTTCTAATTAAAGGGACAATCCAATCCCTTGACTCACTTCTTAAAGAGGCTGTTGATGGAATGGGCATTACTTTCAGTGAGTACCTGAAAATGCCTTAGCCTAAAGGCCAGGGTCTCCCATTGCATCCCGAGCCATCTCCAGTCTTGCTGATGAATGTCAGGTCACTGGATCCAGAGAAGAAAGAGAGGCTGGTGACCTTGCACAGCCCTCGCTCACTCAAATCAAAGTCAACTGCAAGTCATGTCATCATTCCCTGATGTCATGGTCCTCTTCTGAGCTGCCTTGAATGGGGACCCAGCCAGTTGGGTAACTCAGCTCATCTTCTCCCTCTCTCTTCCCCTCTCCAAAGGAAGGTAAATTTGATGGATGGAAGCTACCCAGTTAACTTGGAGTTTACTGGCTAGATTCCTTCCTCCCTCCCTTCTTTCCTCTCTCCCTTCCTTCCTTCCTCCCTCCCTCCCTTCCTTCTTTCCTTCCTTCCTTCCTTCCTCCCTCCCTCCCTTCCTTCTTTCCTTCCTTCCTTCCTCCCTCCTTCCCTTCCTTCTTTCCTTTCTTCCCTTCTTCCCTCCATTCCTACCTTCCCTCCTTCCTTCCTCCCTTTCTCCCTCCCTTCCTTCCTTCCTCCCTTTCTCCCTCCCTTACTTCCTTCCTTCCTCCCTTTCTCCCTCCCTCCCTCCCTTCCCTCCTTCTTCCCTTCCTTCCTCCCTCCCTCCCTTTCTTCCTCCCTCCTTCCCTCCCTTCCTTTCTTCCTCCCTTCCTTCCTTCCTTCCTTCCTTCCTTCCTTCCTGTCTTTCTTCCCATCTTTCTCTTTGCTAAGGCAACCCCTAATGGGGTCACAAAGAGTTGACAGGACTAATCAAGAGCAAGCAGAAGCAGGGCACATGGAAGAGGGTTGTTTTGACTTCTATGGGCTTGAGTGTGCATCTTCTCTGTTTTGGTTGGGTTACATAAAGAAGACTCTTCAGTGTTCTATCAGTATAAGTGCTTATGTTGTCATACCATCACTTAAATTACCTTTATCAGGTGAGAGCACATCTCAAATGAATCTATCAATCAGAGATGTGAATAAGGGCTCCTTGAATTAGTCAATCAAAGCCATTTACAAAACACAGGATGTCTTCTCAGATTGTTGAGGGACTTGACCATGTTCTGTGAAGCTTCTATAAAACCATCAAGATAATTAGGAATTGGGGAATTAGGTATCTGGTAATAGAGATGAGGGAGTTACCCCAGCCAAGCTCGGGAGGAGGAAATGCTTTGAGAGAGAACACTTTGACCTCTCCACCACAATCCCTAGACAAGAAGAGAACCTTGTAAGCCTCAGAGGGTTGGAGGATTTTGGAATTCCCATTGGCATCCTAGTCCTACTAGCACCGCTGAAACAGCTGACTCAGGGTCTCCATTTCGAGGCAGGACAAACTAGACAAATTGAAGAAAGATAAAACAAATAAAATTCTCTTGTTTCAGATAAAAGCCAGGGTGCTAACACAAGCCAGAGAATTAATAGGGAGAAGTTCCTAAAATTGAACCTAATATGTAAATCTACAGCTTTGGTTCTGGGTCACAGGTTATACTTATATAAGAATTTGTTGCTATTAAAGTATTAACTAAGCCAGAATAATTATTAATTAATTCTAATTAATTCACATTCAAGAAAATTTATTAGTGGGAAAAGTCTTTTTAAAATGACTGATATTTTACTAAGAAGAGCATCAATGAAATATTAGCCAAAAATGCAATGCACATATTTTAAAATCACTAAGTAAAGGGAATAGTAAATGGAATATTAATGCAAATTGCTAAGAAATCCTGACTTCGACCCCTTACTACCTATGTGACCTTGGGCCTCTCTGAGCAGAAGATTTCCCATCTATAAATATGGGGGCTGGACTGATAACCTCTACTATCCCTTCCAATTCATGATTCTCTGACAATTCTTTAATATGCAAGTTGCTGTTCCTTCTACTAAGATCATCAGGAATTGTTTACTATGTGATTTTACAGTTAGTGGTGTTTGGGTTTTTTTTCCCTCTATGTAAACAGTGCTCAGGACAAAGGATCAATCTGAGATTTCTCACCTTCTTAGATCAGTTTTAATAGGGCTTGATTTCCCAATGTTTAAATGACTCAGAAAAATCTCTCTACAAATCTGCTTAAGCAAAATTTTATAGCTCTTTTTATGTAATCAAACAATAACTTATGGGAAAATGTAAACTCAAATGGACTGTCTCCCCAAATAAGCATTATAGCAAGGCTATTTGTTGATTTAAAATGAAACAGATCCTAGTACTTTCAGAGATCAAACCCTCCAGGAATTTTAAAAAATGATGGTAGAATTCCCTTCCCATAAGCCAGAACAGCTCACTTGATGGTTTATTTTGAAGGAATTAACCTCTAAAAGACTTTTAGATTTTCAACTCCCTTTAAACTGCAGTACAATCTAACCATATAAATTTAAAGCTTTAGTTTGTGATCAATATCCATTAAGCAGGAGGAAAAAGATGATATATTCCACTATAGGGACCAGGCCTGAGGCTAAATTCTTGCCTTTATTTCAAATGAGTGACTATGGTGGTTGCATCTAAGAAAAACAATCCTCTTCCCTTTCACACCCTGTACATTCTTTGAACTCTCATCCCAGGGTTGACCACATTCTTCACCCTGCTGGTTCCCTCAGGTCAGAGATCTCCTTCTAAAATCTTGTCATTTTTCTCTACTTTCACAGGATTACCTAATGCCATTTTTCCCTCAGGATCTTGTCCCTAAGGCCATATACCCCATTTCTCTTCAGCATATTAAGCATAGTCATCAATGCCATGAATAGATTCTTTAATGAGAAAATGGAGAAAAGCACCATTTTGAGGACATAACTCCATATTCTACACATGCTTATATGTAGATTTATATAAGGTAGAATGTTGAGAGTAGGGATTGCTTCATTCTATGGGTTTGTATCCCTAGAACCTAGCACACCGTTTAACACACAGTAGGTGATTAATGAATACTTCCTAAAGGGGAAGGCTGTAGGGATTGGAAGAGCAATGAGGAAAGGGAAGCCTTGCTTTGGTGGTAGAAGGGGATGTTATCGATTAATGCTTATAGGAGTAAAGAAAGTTGTCTGTGAAGAGATATGGAGATCTTGTGCTGGGTATTTTCTGCAGGGATTTGGTGCTTGGAGAGACCACTGTTCCTACCTTGGAATGGGGGAAGGGGAAAGGGAATTAAACCTCCCAGAGCAATTTGCTTATTCTTGCCCTGATTCCCCCTGGGTTCTTTCACTGACCTCCACTCCCTGAATGGAACTTCTCTGGATTTTTGAGTTTCAGAGTTCCACTTGGTATCTCAGGACCTCAAAACCCTTGAGCCTGGGGTGTTCCCATTTGAACACTTCCACAGTGTCCAACCTGGGGCTTTCCACCAACCTTGGGGCTTTCTCAGGAGAGTCCTCCACTCAGTCCCTCAGTACAAAGAGTTTTTACAGGCTGCCAGTATCCCTGGCAGTCTCTGGTTGATCTGGGATACTATATACTGTTCCTGGCCTTGCTAGCCCCAGGCAAACTTTTTGCAGTTCAGGGTGAAAGCAGGAATTTGCTGTAGTTGTTCATTCTTATATTCTTATTGATTTTTTTTTATCATTACTCAGCCTGGTGAGAACCTCAGGGTTTTATGAAAGCAAGTGTGTGGGAGTTGGATCGGCCTCCAGTTTAGATGACCATCTTGGCGGTAATTCAACTGCTTTCTAACTGGTCTGAGGTTAAAAGCTTCTTCGTAGCCTATGCTCTACTTCCCACCACTCAGAGGGTGCAAGTTTTTTTTAAATCTGGGGATCAGTCACTGGCAGGGATTGACTATAATACATTGAGGATGCTATTAGCAAAATATTAGTTGGTTCAGCCTGCGGGGGTGGGAAGGAAGGAGGAGGTTATAGTTGCTATAACAGAATTACACCCACCTTCGGGGCAACTATGTGGTGCAGTGAGTAGAGTGCCGGCCCCAGAGTCAGGAGGACCTGAGTTCAGATCCAGTCTCAGACACTTAACACACACACACACACACACACACACACACACCCCTAGCCTTGTGACCTTGGGCAAGTTACTTAACCCCAATTGCCCTCCAAAAAGCAAAAAAAGAATTGCACCCACCCTCTCTCCCTCATCTGTCTGCAAAGGATAAGACAACTTTTCAAATACATTCTAACCTGTTGAACATATATGAAGTTTGGCTACCATGTAAAAAGGCAGAGTTCTAGGTAGTGGAGATATAGAGAGAAAAATAAAGGTCCCTGCCCTCAGACAGACCATATTCTACTGCAGAAATACCATCTGTACATATACAAGTAAATTTACAGTTTACAGTTGAAACTGGATATTGACAGAATGGGAGGGACAAAATGTCACCGCTCTTGGGTAGTTTCCTTTTCCTAGAGAGAAGTGCATACAATCCCTGAGCAATTGGCACACTATTGCTCAATAATGAAAGCTAGCATTTATATGGCTATAAAGCACTTTACCAAATCATCTCATTTTATCCTCACAACAACCCTGGAATGCAGTATTTAAATGAGGTTAAGTAACTTGCCCAGAATTACCCAACTAGTAAGTATCTGAGCTGGATTTGAATTCAGGTCTTCCTAATGCCAGGCCCAGCACTGTGACTACTGAACAACCTAGCTACCTAATAACTTTTGCCTCCAATATACTATTTCATCCTGCTACTTTAGTCGTTGACCACCAGCCCTTGATATGAGTGGAAAGATAGGCGATCTCTATGGCTTGCCCGCCATCTTTGTTCTTCTACAACAAAATATGAGATGCCCTTACGCAGCTAAAAAATTAAACACTTAGGGGCCGCTAGATAGCACATAGAATAGAGCACCAGCCCCGGAATCAGGAGGATCTGAGTTCAAATTTGGCCTCAGACACTTAACACTTACTAGCTGTGTGACCTTGAGTAAGTCCCAATTGCCCTGCCTTCCCCCCTCCAAAAAAAAAAAGCACTTCTATCTAGGGAAAGGAAACTACCCAAAAGCAGTGACATTTTGTCCTTCCCATTCTGTCAATATCAATACATCATTATGGAAGGATAGACCTATGAGGGGGGGATTGTCAGTACAGAATGAACTAAGACTGACAGGTTTCAAAGTATATATTTGGGCCTGAGACACAACTCCTATGACTAGTTTTTCCTTTGTTTCTTTTGCTGATGATTTATGTGTACATCCCTATAAATTTCTGTGATTTTTCCAATGTGATAGTGATACACTCAAAAACACAGAACTGAAAGCTGGTGCTATTGAAATTTGGTTCACTAACCAGATTTTTTCCTTTTCTTAGAAATCTTGAAATACCTTCTTATAATTATATAGTTTACCTACAGACCTCCAAAGAAAATCTCCCTGTGGCTATATGAGTCATTATTTTATTTGCCATTCTGACAAAATTCCTAGAACCATGAAGTTTCATGCCAAACCATAATTTCCATATTAACACTTTAAAATCCATTAATTTGTTTGGAAAGAATTTAGTTAACATTTTCCTTCTGATTTTCTTTTGAAATTTATCTTTTTGCCATTAAGTAGAAAAAAAACTTTGAAATTTTGTTTAGTTGAGTCATAAAATTATAGGCAGGTCTGTAAAGTCCCATATCTTTTAAAAATATTAATAAGACAGAAATATACATAAGCACTAAAACAGCAGAGAGAAACATGGAAACCACCAAACCACATACAAAACAATCCCCATGCTGTCATTTTAAACTTTATAGTGAAACTACTTTGGTCTTTAAGCTGATGATTTTTGTAACATCCTGAAGATGTTACAAATATCAGACAGATATTACTGATATCAGACTTCTGCATATTTACTGTTTCTTTACATCCTGGGAGAGATGCATAGGAGATCATATGAAACCCCACTGCTTTATATTCCTTAGGTCACTGCTCCCACCACTGTTGTCCCAAGAGATTCAGCTAAAGCATATAGCTCCTGATAATGCAAGATCATAGGTTTAGAGTTAAAAAGGACCTAGGACCTAGGCCTTCATTTATAGATGGGGAAAGTGAGATCCAGAGAGGAAAAGTGACTAACTTAAGGTTAAGCCTACTACATAATAACACAGGCAAAATTAAATTCTTATATGGTAAATTTAATCAATATAAGAAGTCAGTTGGGGATAGGGAAAAATCTCTTTTCTTTCACCAAAGGGCTCTCCTTCCCTGGTTTTGCTTGCCTGATGTGAACAATTATCTCAACCTTTGAATAAGTAGTCAGCTTTTTGTTTTTGTTTGTTCAGATCTTTTAAGTTTGGTCCATAAAAAATAAATACCATTAAAATTATTTGTATGGTTCTCATCATACTCAATTTAGGGAGTTACTGTGCTTTGATAGGAAAAGACCTGAATGAGGAGGGGCTCCATTATTAATTAGTTGGTTAGGCTGGGCAAGATGAAAGCATATTGAATTTAGAATCAAAAGAATTGAGTTTAAATCCCAATTATGCCACTTGCTATTGTATGGGAATTTGAACACATTCCTTAAAAATCTCTAAGCCTCAGTTTCTTCACTTGTGAATGAAAGAATTAGAGTACTCAAAGATTCTTAACTTGGGAGTCTATGAACTTGGTTTTAAAAATATTTTAGCGATTATTTCAATATAATGGGGGGATGTAATCCTATGTATTTAATTTTATGCACTTAAAACCATTATTGTGAGAAAGCTTCACCAGAATGTCAAATGGGTCCCTGACCCAAAACAAAAAAACCTAAGAACCCTTGGACTCCATTGTCTCTAAGTTCTCTTTCAATTCTAAAGCCTCATGATTTTATTAACCCTATACCTCAGTTTCCTCTTCTGTAAATGGAGTAAATGTCTTTCCTAGGTCTATCTACCTACCATACATACATACATACATACAAAATTTCTTTGGAACAAAACACTAAACAAATGCAAGGTCATCATCACTACTATTGAAAAGGGAAAGACTAGGGTCAGCTAGGTGTCTCAGTGAATAGAGCACCAGACCTGGAGTCAGGAGGACCTGAGTTCAAATTCAGCCTCAGACACTTAATACACACACACGAGCGCGCGCACACACACACACACACACACACACACACACACACACAACTAGCCATGTGACCTTGGGCAAGTCACTTAACCCCAATTGCCCTCCAAAAAGCAAAAAAGGAAGAAAGAAAAAGGAAAAACTTGCCTTTAGAAGTAGCTATGAGAATGTGACTGATATGGAAATATGTTTTACATAGTTGCACATATATAACCTACATCAAATTGCTTAGCATCTTTAGGGAGGGTGGAGAAGGAAGGGAGAAAATTTGGGACTCAAAATCTTATTAAAAATGAATGCTAAAAATTGTTTTTACATGTAATGGGAAAACATACAATATTAGTAAAAATAATGTAACTGTGAGGAGAGCTGTTCTAGAGCAAAAGGGGAACCTAAACTGAAAGATTATTGGAAAGTCCTCACTGCTACAGAACAGATGTTCAGACCAAGGGATTCCAGCCTGTAGGACAGCTCCTTCTGAAAGTGTTTCTTCCCAAAGATACCAAACCAAATAAGTGACTCCTATGTATTGCCCATTTCCTTAATAAAAATCAATCATTCTTGGATGAACACCACAGTCTGGGATAAGACTACATAAGACTCCATGGTAACCATTATTCAAACTTAATTCAACAAACATTAAGAGCCTACCATGGGCAAGGAGCTGTCCTAAGAGTTAGAAACACAAAATCCCAAATGAAACTGTGTCTGGCCTCAAGGAACTCTCCTAAGAAGGATTATAACACATTCACAAATAAGTATATACAAAGAACACACAAAGTTAGAACAAGGTAATTTCTGACTTGTTACCAGGATAATATAGGAATAGAAAGATGAGGGGCAAAGTGACAACTAAGCTGTGTTTTGAAGGAACTAGGGCTTCTACTTGGTGAAGTATAGTGGGAGTTTGTTCTAGAGAGAGGGAAATATTTAGGCAAAAACACAGAGAAAGGAGATTGAATGTCACATGTGAGCAACAGCTAGTAGGACCATTTGACTAAAACAATACCTAAAGGGGGTTAATATGAAATAAGACTGGGAAGGCTGGTAGAATCTAGATTACTGAAGGTGAATGCCAAGACAAGGATTTTGTATTTCATCCTGGAAGCAATAGGGAGTCATCAATTATTTTCAAAGATATATAAATCCAAAATAAGTGTTCTAATATGTCTTATATTTTCCCCTAGATTCTGCACAAAAAAAAGCCTGTAAAATTAGAACAACTCAGAGTAGCACATTCGACACATACCAAGGGAGGTATGGAGAGAGAGAGAGAGAGAGAGAGAGAGAGAGAGAGAGAGAGAAAGAGAGAGGGAGGGAGGGAGAGAGAGAGAGAGAGAGAGAGAGAGAGAGAGAGAGAGAGAGAGAGAGAGAGAGAGCAGGACCATAACTGCAAATATTCTCTTGCTTCTGTTTCCACTAGTTTTCCTTATTAGCATGCTATATCTAACTCACTGATCAAACAGGTCAAGTGTAAGGGAGGCGTGTATCCAAGGGCAGTATGCTGTCTACCCCCAGAAGTCTTTTCCCTACTGTTATGCTTGTAGACATGGCCTATAATGTAAAAGTGAGAAGAGACATAATTTGGGTAGACTTTAATACAAAAGTGATTAGCACTCTTTTAGCAGGAATATTCTGGAAGTTACCAGGGTTAACTAGTGGATCCAGACCTAGTTCAATTCATTTCACTAAGCCTTTTCCCAGGGTTCGATTATCTCATTCCTTAGCATGCTTCTTTTCTCCTCCTTCCTCACCCCTCTTTTCTTCCTTGCCTTGGGTCTTTCCAGATTTCTCCCTTTTTGAGAAAAAAGAAATCCCTTTCTTCCCTGCTTTTTCTCCTTTGGCCCCTAGAGAGAATGGAACCAGGATGTTGGAACTGAGCACATCTATAGACAGACAGCTTTTGCTTGCAGGCAAAAAAAAAAAATAGAGCTATTCTTCCCTTTCTCAGCTTACCCTAGAGTAATAAAAGGATCAACTAACTGAGACATCAAATGGACTGGTTCTTTGGCATAATACTTAAGCTTCCCTGACTGGTACTGCCAAGGAAGTATGATCCAGCTGCTAATTAAGAGCACTCCTACTTATGTCCCCCTACATTTATTTTCCTCCTGATAATGGAATATTGACTTCAGGCAGGGCTCCATACTTTGCTGGAGCACTAAAAATTCGCAGCTTCATCAACACTTGGCAAAGAGAAAGAAAAATGTAAGTTATAATTGAGATTTCAAGGAAGAAAAAAATCACATGAACATATAAAATTAACTAGATATTTCAAATTATTAGGATTTGAAACTATCATCCAAATAATCATTCCTCAATTCAAGTATATATTTTGCACACACATCCACAATTGCCTTGGCTAGTACCTATTTTTTTTCTGTGCAATAATCACAAATCACTCTGATAGCCAAAGAAAACTCCACTGCCCTTGCTTTCTGAATGCAGAAAACAAAAACAAAACCACCTCCCTGAACAATTTTCTTGAATTATAATAGCTAACATTTATATGCTTTACAAATGTATCTCATTCATCTTCAAAACAGGGAGGTAGGAACTATTATCATCCCCACTTTACAAATGAGGAAACTAAGGCTCAAGAGAGGCCATGATTTGCCCAAGGTCACACAACTATAGCAAGTATCTGAGGCCAAATTTGCACTTAAGTCTTCCTGACTCCAGGTCCAACTCACTGTCCACATGCAAAGGACAGCTGCCACCTGTCCTTTGCACCATCTAACTAAATTGAACTGTCCAATTGTGATTGAAGATTAAATTAGCAAAATGGTTGTTTTTATCAATCTAAACTTCTACTTTATGATTGTGGGCAGTAATTTCATTACACACTTGTTCTATGGATCTTTAATTTAGTTCACTTTCTTTCAAAATCATTGTCTCTTTAAAAGATGTTTGGCATAGGAAGTATTATCTAAAGTGTTTTCTCCAGCTACCTCTGTGATTTTCTAAGCAGCCTGGAATCCACTATTTTAATTGCTTTTAACTCAGTTTATTCTAATCTATTATCCAGTATCTAAGATGAACACCGAGTTTCAGTATCAATGTAGTGTATCATTATTTTCTCTAGCTATCTTCTGGGATGAAAATTATGAGAACAAGAAACTTAATTCATATATAGTCCACAAAATAGTGACCATAGTATTTCCTACTTCCACTCTAAGGTTTTACTGACCACTGCCATGAGCACAAGAAAATATGATTAGTAATAGTGATGTAACTCGATTAACAGGAAATAGAGTGGGGAGTTTCTTACTTATTGCTGACTTTCAAAAGATTGGTCAAATTCACACGAAAGTACAGATGAAGTTGTCTTGGGGCCATGAGAAATTGAGCCAGTGTCATTAATTTAAATAAGTATATAGTTGAACAAATAGGCACTTTCCAATATAGAGTGCTAACATTTATGTAGCATTAAATAATCATTATGCCACATTTATATCTGTAAAATGTTTGTTGGTGCCTACCTTTTATGAAAAATCAGACTAAACAGATAAATTCAATTCAAAAGACTACAGCAGCCCAAGCCTTTCATTAGTTACTAGAGAGAAAGAGGCTCCCTCTGAGTCAGATGACCTCGGTTCAAATTCCACCCCATTAATTACTCCCTGTATGATCTTGGTCCAGTCACTTAAACTCTCTGTGCCAGTTTCCTAATCTAGAAAATGAGGTGATTAGACGAGGCCACCTCTGAAGTCTCTTCCCATTTTAGACCTATGATCTTACAATCACCATGTTTAATTTCTTTGTTGACCATTTCATGCCTTTAGGAGTATCCTCTGGAGTTTCTCTTATAGAGCTAGTTGTAAATACATTAGAGAACCAGAAGTAGTCACAAAGTACAGAAACTTTGTGAAAGGGCTTTATGGAAAGGGTGATTTACCGAGGTTTAAGTGGAAAAGTTCTCCCCCCTCTCATCTTATTTTCGGTGACTAGGACCCAAAAATTACAGTTCTGATTTTTAGAAATTAGCCTGGGGAAAGAGTCACACAATAAAAGAGTGGTTTTTCTGTGACTTCCTCGAGAAGCCAAATGAACTAAAAAGAAACTAAAACTCGAAGAGTAAAGTAGGGGGAGCTGAGAGTTTTGAAAATTTAGCCCCAGAAACTAGCAGAGGTGGGCTCTATTTAAATCAAGTTATCCCTTCCCATAACCGCAACTAACCAATCTTTCTAAGAAATAGGTGGTATGAAGATCACTACTCTTAGGCTTAGTGACCCAAATCCAGCCAACATACTGTCATTCGTGTCAGTTCTGGGGTGGGGAAATCCCAGGCTCTGAACAAGAGAAGCCAACCTCGAAGTTAGACACAACTACACTTCGGGGGGAAAAAAGCCAGTGGACAGTTTCGAATCCTTGAGGTCAGGTTGGTCCTGGGTGCCGGTCTTCTGAGTCCTTCTTTATCTTGCTGAGTTCAGGGCCGCCGCTCCTTCTTCTGGACACCTTCAGCTCCTTTTATGGCATGAGGATAACAATGCACCCTCCCATCACCAGCCTGGCACCCATCGCCTCCCGGGCGCACCTTCCTGTGCTTTCCTAATTTGCACTCCCTGAGGCTACGGGAGGACAAACATATTCCTAAAGGTTGCCTTCTTTTCCCACTCCCTAGAAAGAAAATTTGAGAGATAGCCTACTGAATATATAGGAGAGTCCAGAGGCATCTGCCGGAGATGCTTCTCTATCCACTCCCTCACACCCCCCCCCCACCCCCTCCTCGCGCCGCGATAAGGGAAAAGGGAGGGAGTCGAAGAACGCGCTCAGAGTGGGAGAGAGAAAGGAGCTTCCCCGGCTTCTCTCCGACCGGGCATCCTCGGGCCACGACGGCGGCCTCAAGTGAATGGTGATTCTGCTGCTGACTGCTAGCTACCTTTCTTCCAACTGGCGGCCAAGGTACAGGAAGCTGCCACCTTGTGGGTACGAGGACTGCCTGCTGATAACAGCAGAGAGGAGGCAGGCGGGAGACCAAGTCAGGTTCCTGCCCAGCACAGAACCCCACCCACAGAAGCCCTAGCTACCCGCCCCCAACTTCGTTTTAACCTCAACAGCAGGAAAGCCTCGCATCTGGCAGCCGAGGTGGGGGAACTGGCCCCTCCTCTTTCTCCCGCCCCGCCCTCCCCCCCACTCCGCTTCCAGTCAGGCCAATAGCTAGATGGGAGATGCGTAGTCGGTCTCCGCCCCCGTAAGGGAAACTTGGAGGAGGAGAAAACTTTATGCAGAGTCTGAGAGAGCTGGACTGCAGCACATGCCCTGACTGAGCAGAGGAAGATGAGCTGCTTCAGGTCCGAGCCCCAGCAAAAGAGGATCCCAAGCGATCCCCAGGACGCAGGAAGTTCTTGCAGCCCCAGCCGCCGGCCTCGATAGCCATCCTCGGCCGGACCGCTGGGAGACCTGGGACCACCTGTGTCCACCTGTGGAACAGGATCTTTGCGTTCCAGCTCCTACCTGCGTGCGCCCCACAGCTCAGGGACCTTCACTGTCCCACGTAGTTAAGGCGGCGCAGCCCCTAATTTGGGGCTTAGAAATCCAAACCCCAGACAAAGATAATTCACCTACATCCTCCTACACGTCTGCTCTGCAGTCTTTCTTGATTCTCTTAAAACAAAGGTAGGCTGAGCTGACCTTTAGTCTCGAAAGCAGGTGGGCAGAGGAGACTCGAACCCTACCTAGGAAAGAAAAGCTTGGCAAAGCTCCAGGCTGAGTGGAGCGAAAGACTGTGGAGGCAGGTAAAGGGGTTTCAAAAGGAACTAAAGGTGCGGAGGAACCTCTGGTTACACCGCCGCCACCGCAGGTGAGAGCTGGGGGTTGGGGGGATTGAGGTGGGCAGAAGGAGGAGGAGGGAAGAAGGGAGGAGGGTAGCTTTGACAGGAGGTGAGGTGCTGCTGCCCTAGGCTGGGAGCCGGAAAGGAGTACAAGGGCACAGAGCAAGTTTGGCGGGTTCAACTTTTTTTACCAAACAGCGCCCTCAGTTAACTTGGTTTTGTTTGTTGCCGTTTTTGTTTATAATGAGCATCGTAGTCCTATGTGTAAGACAGCTTTTGCCCTGGGTGATAATTTTCCTACTAGCTTGGGGAGGTGGAAGGGAGGAAGGGGGTGGGAGAAGATGTAAGAGAGAAAAAAGAAGAGGATGCTTTTTAAAACGAACCAAAAGGCTCTTATCTTTCCTGTTGTAGTATTGGTTAAGCCTGTAGATTTCTATCTAGATGAAACTTGATTATCATCCTAATGTATTATAATATGCTTACGCTTATTATATATAATGTGTGAAAGCTGGGCCCCAGAGAAAATAAAATTCAATGCTCTCTAAATGCTCGCTTCTTCTCCCTATCGATCACACCATCTCTCTTGGTCGCAGATTCTCGCCCCAGGGCTCTGTCCCCTCTAGCCATCACCATGTCCTCCGATGCCAATGCCTCTGCCGGCCCGGCATCCTTTGACCAGCCCAGTCCTCTCCCTCCCGTGACAATTCCAGCGGTGATGTTCATCTTCGGTGTAGTGGGCAACCTGATCGCTATCGTGGTGTTGTGCAAGTCTCGAAAGGAACAAAAGGAAACGACCTTCTACACGTTGGTGTGCGGGCTGGCAATCACCGACCTGCTGGGCACGTCGCTGGTGAGCCCGGTCACCATCGCCACCTACGTGAAGGGAGAGTGGCCCGGGGGCGATGGGCTGTGCGAGTACAGCACCTTCATCCTCCTCTTCTTTGGCCTCTCTGGCCTCAGCATCATCTGCGCCATGAGTATCGAGCGCTACCTGGCCATCAACCACGCCTACTTCTATAGCCATTACGTGGACAAGAAGCTGGCCGGACTCACGCTCTTCGCAGTGTATGTCTCCAACGTGCTCTTCTGCGCCCTGCCCAGCATGGGACTCGGGAGCTCCACGCTTCAATATCCCAGGACCTGGTGCTTCGTGGATTGGCGCACCAACGTGACCACCCACGCCGCCTTCTCCTACATGTATGCCGGCTTCAGCTCCTTCCTGATCCTCGTCACGGTGCTCTGTAACATCCTGGTCTGCGTGGCGCTCATCCGCATGCACCGCCAGTTTGTGCGCCGCACCTCGCTGGGCACAGACAGCCACCACCACGCCGCCGCCGCCGTCGTCTCGGCGGCCTCCTCCGGCCTCGCCTCCTGCTCCGCTGTCCCTCGACTCAGCGATTTCCGTAGGCGGAGGAGCTTCCGCCGCATTGCGGGTGCAGAGATCCAGATGGTCATCCTACTCATTGCTACTTCTTTGGTGGTGCTCATCTGCTCCATCCCTCTCGTGGTGAGTTAGACAGACTTGTGCTGACTTAGAACCTTAGGGACATCCGAGCTGGAAAGGACCAACTAGACAAACCCGCTCACTTTACAGATCAGGAAGCCGCTCCCGAGACAGAACTGACTAACCTGAGTGTGCTTGTTAGTGAAGTAGACTAGACCAGAGCATCACTAGAACCCAGGCCTCCTGATTCGCAGGCTAGTACTCTTTCCCTATCACCTGGCTGCTTGCTGGTTGCTCCTCCCCTTATTTGTCCCTTTCCTTTAGCAGGCATCTCATTTCCTTTGTTTTTGTCATCTCAGCATCTCCCAAGGTCTTAGATACGTTCCAGTTCTCCTTGAATCAGTTGCACCCGAATTTCACACTTCCTCATGGTGAACTTTGCTCACAAGGATTTGAGGGGGCTTTTCTACACGTTCTTTTTTTCAGAGTATTATTTTTCCTTCCTTATATAGGCCACCTACCTATTGCTGTCTTCTTGCCATCTGAGAAATACCCTACTCCCTCCTATTACCAGATGTGGGGAGAATAAAGTAGGATGCTCTCTTTCTTAGACAACTCTCTTAGCCCTTTCTTTTCCCACCCTGTTAGGATAGAACCTGAGTTTGGTAGTCTACAAAGATGGGATTTTTAAAGGACTTTTGAATTTAAATCATAAAGAACAGTAGTTTTGAGCTTGAAAGGGACCTGATTCCTAGATCATCTGTAGTTCAACAGAGAAAGAAGCAGAGACTCAGACACCTATACTGAACACAGAGAGTCGACACTCAGACCTGGGTCTCAACTGCCAACTGGTGCTGTTCAAACTGCATCTCATTTTTCTTACAGAGAAAATTCCCTTAAAATTTCAGGAAGCACATCTTTCAGCACTAATGCAAAACTGATCAGTCACATACATTTGTAATAATTCACATACATCTTCCTTCACAGAACAAGTATGACTCTGACATCTGTATATGAGCATCATTGGATTTGGGTATGTTTATTTTTAAGAGAACAGGTTTGGTCTGGTTTTGCCCTAGTTTTTTTTTCTTTTTGCCATACTCACCTAAATAGGTGTAGATTAAATAGAAACCTGTGGTTTCACGGATAGGGAACCCTCCCAGGTGAAGGAGCTCCCTCTACAGCTTCTCTGGATCTTGCAGTCTGAGAGACCATTGTCTTGGAGAGACTTGGGAGGTTTTGTCACATGTGTCAGAAGCAAGATATGAACCTAGATCTTGTCTCTTGTAGATGTAGATTGTCAGGAAAGCTAATGATAAATCTTAAAACTGATAATATTTTTAAAAAGTAGTTCTGTTTTAGTCTTACTAGAGTTGTGCTCGGTGGAAATTCACTATCAGTTTAATCACTGGACAAGTCAGTTCTTTCTTGCACTGGTTGGGATGTATAATAATTAATATAATAAAGCTGTTATTATTTGCCACCAACCACTTAGGGATCTTGATTGTTAAAACAGTGTTTCTGATAAAGGTGGATGTAAATGGAAATGACTTAAGAGTGGATGGGAGCCAGCTTATAATAGCATCTTACCAGAGTGTATAAATAGAAGTACAAAATATGGCCAAAAGGGTCTAGAACGCATATAATCTGCAGTTGTCACTTTTTCTATATAAATATATTTTATTGTCCTTATCAGTAGCATGAAATGAAGTGAGATTTTGAGGGTAGCAAGCTCTCTGCTGCTAGAGCTGGAATTCTTTGGTCTTTTCTTTTGGCTTTATAGTATGGTAAATGACAATGTAAATGGTTATTATTTACAGAACATCTACTTTGTAGAAGAACTATAAAACTAAACAACATGTAATTCAAAAATGTTTTGTGGTTGTTCTAAAAGGACACATGTACAAAGAGTAGTTGTTTCCTTTGGGGAAATGCCTTCTTCTAAGATCTGGAAAGATCTAAAAAGACTTAATTATTTTAATGGACAAATTCCTGGTTGCTATGAATTTGAGAGTCAAGCTCATTTTTATACAGTTCTTACACTTATTTGAAATAGCAAGGAAAAAAACCTCATAGATAGCAAGCTACACAAGCACTTTGAGCACTCTCCATCATGTTTAAGATTTTTAAAGAAAAAATAAGGAATTTCAGTCTGTCAATGAATGATGTTCGAATAAGATAAGCACCTTTGTAAGAAATCCATAGCTTAACCTATTCTTAACTTTAAAAAGGCAATAATGACAACAAATAAGTTTCATTTACATTTATGATTTTTAAAATGAGAGACATAAGTGATAATGAAAAAAAGTTAATCAAAATTAGCCATTTTGAGCACTCTAAAATTATTACAGTATAAGACTGCACTGCTTAACAAGCTTACGAATTATATAAAGAGCCAAAGAATAATCCAAAAGTGAATAATCATTAAGCCTAAACTTCAGTTTCAAGAAACTGGTAAACTGGACCTGTGGGATCAGTGATATCTGTCTGAGGGACAAATCCTTCAGATCATTTAAGTCAAGCAGATAATGGGGATAGGAAACAAAAAGTTTACTTGGATTTCCAAAAGACTGACAAAATTAACCAGAATAACAATAAATAAATGGGATAAAAGCCAAATTTTACCTAGTTTTGAAAAGTTGTTGACTACTAGAAAAAGAATAATAATGATAGTTTACCAGCTATAATCTCTTTTGCTAAATTATCAGTGAAGAACCATTCCTGTTCAGGAGAATGGCTAGAAGTTACTCCAAGGTTTAGTTAAGTCTTTGGAGGAATTTTTACCTGAATAATAAACTGAAACTTCTTTGTTGAACTAAGCTGTAAGCAAAAAAATAAATAAATTAAAAAAACCAAAAACCTCTACCTTTTCAGATACTCTAAGAAAACAATAGAAAAAAAATTAGCCATTTGCACACTCTTGAAGGGATTCAAGTAAAATAATATGATGGACTGAATCTGTAGAATCCTCTGAAAAAAATGTTATAAAGAGAAAACAGATAGTGGAGATGATACACATGATCATTTCATCCGTTCCTCCATTTATAGCCAGTTTCAAAACCCAGGAAGGTTTGAAGAAATGATATCTCTACTTATGGGATAAACAGAAAAGAATGCACACTCTAGAAGACTTCAGAGAAGACTGACACCAAAGGTTGCTTAAATGTAATAGCTAGATCAGTTTCTGGCTGCTCATGCTTGCAGCTTTCCAAGCAAAGATAATCGCTATAATCAAATATCATGCTTCAGGATATGAGCCAATTTGCTGTAGGATCTGGAAAAAAATTTTTTCATCTTGCACAATTAGCTAAATGTGAGGTGGTCTTTTTTTTTTCATTACTCCAAATTTAAGAAAAATCCATCTCACTATTTAAAAGACGTTGGCAAATTAGACAGAAATAGCAACTCTGGCTTAATATGTCCATAATCTAGAAAATGACTGGCCTTGTCTTGTTTTGTAAAGTTTTCGCTAGCATGTGATTAGGAGAGGTTTATAAAGGCAGATGAAAACCAGGTAAAAGAATACTTCTTTGTTGATAGTAGGTTTACTGTAAAGAGACCAATAAAAATACCCTGGGAGGCATTTCAGACTAGGTTAGACAGTGCAGGTTTAGGTAAACGAATAACACAAGAACAAGCTTTAATGCCATTAGAGCAGAACCTGAAATGTTTTGTTATTTTTCAAGTTTATTATCTCCTTAACTTTAAACACAGCACATTTTAAGACTGACAGTAAGCCTCCTGGTGTATATTTATACATTTCTACATTCCATGACTAAGATGAACATGGAACACCATGGCTGCAATCCTCCCCTTTTCTCCAATTTTCTTTTCCACAGCTGAGTTTTACCCACCACTAGATAACCTGAAGCATTAGACGGACAGGCTTTGCTTTAAAGTGGATAAGTAGATTCATTCATCTGTTAGAAACCAAACTTAGCATCATTAACCTTCTCCCTCACTTCTTCACTCTTCCTCCTTACTGGAAAAGTCCACCGGTCATAGTAATTCCTTTACCACAGTAGCATGCTCACTAATGACTTGATAACTTTCCAGTAGTTTTCAACTCTGAGAAGCAGATTTTTTTTTCAGATGATACCATACACTTGTATTTCTAATTAGTTTTCCAAAAGGCTTTCCCATCCACTATCCTTTTATCTTTAGCAGGCGTATTATTTCCATTATTTGTCACTTCAGCATCAAAGGCTTAGATCTCTATACCTATTCCCCACATACTCAGGTCTCGGATATATTCCAACCCCCTTTGAATCACTCACATCCTCATTGTACACCTCTTCTTACAAAACTCACTGCAAGTATTACTAACTTCATCTTATGGACCAAGAACTGTGAGCTTAGAAAGGCTACGCAGTGTGCTAGCAGTTTGCGACAGAATCAGACTAGAATATTGAACGCAGACCTTCTGGCTCCTAATCCAGTGCTTTTTTGTACCATCACATGTATCAAACTGTGACATTTCTGTCAACTATTTGGTGAACAAATGCTTCCTAAGACATACTGACCACAATGTGATGACCTGCATTCTTTCAGTGCTGAGGTAAGGAGGGTTTTATTTAGAAATACTTTTTACAAAAAAGAATCTTTTTCAGAGACTTCAGTAACAGTTGTGCCAATTTTAGCCTTTTCACAAGGTAGCTGGCTAGCTGAGCACACACAAATTATTTTATGCTCCTCAAGTAAAACAAGTGCCACGGAACCTCAGTAACAGGCCACTTTCAGTCATTTGAAATCATCATTTCTTTGCTAGGTTATTAAATCATTTTAATTAGAATGTCAGCATCCTTTCTGAGTGCAACATTCCTTGCTTCCTGTTGAAATGATGCTAATTATGGACTGTTATTGTTACTCAGATGTTTTTTCAGTTGTATCTGACTCTCTATGACCCCATTTGAGGTTTTCTTGGCAGAGATGCTGGAATGGTTTGCCATTTCCTTTTCCAGTTCATTTTACAGATGAGGAAACTGAGGCAAACAGGGTTAGATGACTTGCCCAGGGTCACACAGCTAGTAAGTCTGAGTCTGAGGTCGGATTTGAACTCAGGAAGATGAGTCTTCCTGACTGAAGGCCCAGCACTCCATCAACTGTGCCACCTAGCTGCCCAATAATTATGGACTAAGTCTATATTTTTGCCCTGTGACTTTCCAATTGTGTCTCACTGAACCTCAGATTTTTATAAGAGCACGTCTAGAAGCATAGTCATAGTAGGAGTGCTTTGTGACCATCTACTCCTCACCCCAACACTACCCCAGAGATGAAAGTTCAGGGACAGGGAAGGCAGTACTAAAGCTTCTACAGATTCCAGAATCTGGAAAGCTACTACATAGCCATTGCCAAGAATAAACCACATATATAAATCTGCAGTTACTTTAAGCCAGATTAATTTCTTAAAGTTGGATGGTAATCGCTTGTTTGCCTTCTATTTTTTAACGTAAATTATTTCAAGATTTTTCTTTCCTGACTCAGACTTTGTTTTATCAGTAGTGCACCTTCCCCACAATGAAAACTGCCTGAACATGTTTATTCTGTGTAACGTTTAGGGCCCGTTGAACAAGAATTTCAGAAAAAAAATGCTCTCAGTTTTCCCACATAAATTGGATTGCTCCTCCAGATGTATTCATTCTGATATAGGCTTTCTACCCTCTGGGAAAAGCAGACCAAGTAGCCATGATAATGTATTTATCTAAGACACTATAAGATGCTATATCTTGAAGTAAAATCTCCATGGAAAGTAAGTTTGTGTGGAATTTCAACATCAGCTTTGAAAGAGTTCCATTAGCTACTACTTAAAAGATTTAACAATGGTACATGCACCTCAGCTCTGACTGGTTTAACAATTCTTAACACAAAACATTAAAATAGAAATGTGTTCTTCTTAATATGACTGTCATCCATCCATGGTCTTCTAGCACCATGCAGGCAACTTTAGACATTAGCACTATAGTTTGACTACTTGGGTAAACAAAAACACAGAGGTGTTACTCTCCTTGCCTGCAGTCATCCAAGTCAGTACTGAAAGGAGGCTTGTGTTCTGTGAGTTAGTACTAACCACTGACTTGCTAAACATTCAGTGACATTCCCAGTTCTCTAAGATAATGCAATGGATTTCAAAGAGCTATGTTTTTTGACACACCTTTATCTCTACCATAAATTTTCCAAGAGTTTGCCTAATTTCACTAGTCTTATGAGGTGGAAAGATAAGAGGCAGGCAGCACCTGGCCATTTCAAAGGCAACGCTCTTTGCTAGATACAGAGTTTACATTACACCAAGACAAATATTTTTGCGTTGATAATCCTTAGTAGTTGACTTAGAAATTGAAAAATAAGTTAGCTTTCTGTAAGGAGATAATTGGAGTAGCCCTGCCACCTAGTGGCCATAATTCTCCAATCCTGTTAAAATCCTAACCTACAAATTTATCACACACTGTATGTGCCACACAATGATAAAGCTTTTTTTTTTTAATTAAATACACATTTACTTTTTTTACAAAATAACTCAGACATAGTATTTACATTACTTGAACACCTAGGTGGTGCAATGGGACAGCCTGCAGGGTCTAGAGTCAGGAAGACTCACTTTCCTTCAAATCCAGCCTCAGACACTAGCTATATGACCCTGGGCAAGTCACTTAACCTTATTTGCCTCAATTTCTGCATCTATAAAATGAGCTGGAGAAGAAAATGGCAAACCAGTATCTCTGCCAAAAAAAACCCAAATTGGGTCACAAAAAGTTGGAAATGACTGAAAAATGACTGAACAACAATTTACATTACTTCTAGGTAATAGGTGTATAGGTAAATAAAGATGATACCTAGAAGTATATAAATTGGGAGTGATCTTTTTGTTTTCTGTCAAGAGCTCCAGTGTAGGAAAGCCATGGTAATATCTATCTTTAAGTAAGAAGACAGACAGATAGATGCTTGCTTTTCATCAGTGTAGGGAAAGGGGAGGAGAGCAGAGTTGGGGAATTCCCTCTATTGATGAAGATTAGAGGCTCATTAGTATTTTTAGTCCTAGTGATTGCTTCAGGATAATGGAGAGGGTAAATGATTTGCTCATGATTACCCAGCTAATATTTTAGAGGTAAGACCTGAATCCAGGTCCTTTTCTCTCCAAGACTGGCCTTCTATCTTTTGCTTCTTTGTCTCTTTAATATCTATACCAGACCTAGAAAAACAATGACCAGGCTACAAACATAGTTCTGAGTGTTTTCTAAAATGTTATCTAGAGAATGGATTGAGGTTATTATGCCAAAGTGGCTGAAATTATATGTAAAATACATGTTCATCTCTCTTCCAAAGATTAATTCTGTATTAATCACTAGGTCCATTTCGATTTTAGTAACAATGATAACAACCGACACTTATAAAGCACTTAGTTAACACTTTCCCCACCACAGCCTTGTGAGGGAGGGCATTTAAGTTTCATTATCCTCATTTTATGCATAAGGAAACAGTCTCTGAGAGGTTCCATGATTTGCCCTTGGTGACAAAACTAGTGTGTTGTAGAAATTAAAAACAAAAAAATTTTTCACTGACATAACTGAGCAATCTGTGATTTTTTTAAAATTTAATTTTGTCAAAATGTTTTTATCTCAATAACTCTGTACAAATATTTTAAAAATATATTTGCCCACTTCCCTGTCCTCCCAAGTAGAGGATATCAAATATCATTGAATGCTTGCCTCATGATTCAGGGTCATTATTATAAAAAGTCATATGCATGTGCAATCCTGGACACAGAATACACAATAACAGCTTCATTGGCTACTGAAGATAATAGTGTAGTTGCCCTTATAGTTAAATAGCAAAATGTACTGCTGTGGATTTTTGAGTCCTTATGGGTTATTTTTGTGGTTTTTCTCTTTTCTCCATCATCCACTGTTAATTCCTTATGTTTCAGTGTACTTTCCTCTAACAGCTCTTCATCTAACTTCTGTTTTGATACTTATGACGTGGGGAAAGAGCAAAACAAATTTGTTAAAATCATTCCTTACATATGAATAAATAGGCTCTGAGTATTTGACACACTGTGGCTTTTGAAACATTGGTTATTAAATAAACTGCATTTAAAAGATGTGAAATCAGGGGCGACTAGTTGGCACAGTGAATAGAGCATCGGCCCTGGAGTCAGAAGGACCTGAGTTCAGATCCGGCCTCAGACACTTAATCCCAAATAAAAACCTAGCCGTGTGACCTTGGGCAAGTTACTTAATCCCAATTGCCCTCCAAAAATAAATAAATAAATAAAAGATGTGAAATCAAGAGTTAGTTCTATGCTTTTGCAAATTCTTTCTTTTTTCTTTTGCCAAAAGGGTCCAAAGTAAAAATTACATACCTAATAAAAATTATCACTATTTAAAGGTGTCTTTAAAATATTTGTAATCAGATTGTGTTCCCAATAATTCCAGTCACCTTTAGAGAAAAGAAATATAGAATTCCTCTCCTCATATTGGGTCCCAGATCAACCAGATAGCTTCTATGTGAGAAGATTTTTTTTTAATCCATATTAGCCATCCTCGTCATTCAGTAAGCAGCTGCCTAGCTGATTAGTTCCAGTAAAGCTGCATTTGGAAGGATTAAATAGTTTCCTTGACATTCCAGGACTGAAAATTACAACAGCCTTTTCTAAATATATAAAAAAGGGCAACTCTAGGCTTGTCTATGAAGACTTTCGTGAAACAAGTTTCATTTAAACCATACAATAGTGAGAAGGGAGATCAGTAATAGGAAAGAACTCACATCTCAGTAGTGGTAATAATATGGCGTGTGGATAGGCCTTGTCCACATATGATAGAAGTGAAAGATAAAAGGTATCTCAAACGATTTAGCAAAAATTTGCCGGCACCGAACAATGATCTAGAAAAGACAAGATTTTAAACTCTTAGCTAACGCTGGCAGAATTTGGTGTCCATTCTAATTTCATTTTGCAAACTGAGTTCCTGAAGTTTTGGCCAGAACCTTTGGCTTCCCTCTTGCTAAAATGTGCCATGACTTAGAAAAGCTTGTTTCTTCAAAGTGCTTTTTCCTGGACTGAATTTAAGTTTTGGGTGTGTCTCATTGTTTTAGGTGCGTTTCTTTGTGAACCAGTTGTACCAACCCAAAACTGAGGTCGATATCAGCAAGAACCCTGACCTGCAGGCTATCCGAATTGCTTCAGTGAACCCCATTCTGGACCCTTGGATCTATATCCTTCTCCGAAAGACGGTGCTCAGTAAAGCAATAGAGAAAATCAAATGTCTCTTTTGCCGAATCGGAGGAGGTCGAAGGGAGCAGCCAGGAGGCAACTTCAACTGCACAAGCCCCCGGACGTCTGCCATGTCCAGCCACTCGAGGTCATTCATTTCCCGGGACCTGAAAGAGGTCAGCAGCACCTCCCAGACTCTCCTTTATATGCCAGAGCTCAGCGAACCTGGCGTTGGGAGCCGTAATTTGTTGCCAGGAGCTGGGCCCAGGCTGCCCCCATCAGAAACCACCTCACTGAGGACTATGCGGAGCTCAGAGACTTCAGACTCCTCCCAGGGGCAGGACTCAGAGAGTGTGATATTAGTGGATGAAGTTGGTGGGCACTGTAGGGCAACAGGCCCTGCAGATAAGGGCGGCTCTCTGCAAGTCACTTTCCCTGATGAAACATTAAACTTCTCAGAAAAATGTATATAGAGGGTATAGGACAAATAACCATGCTGTTTCCAGGACCTCGTAAACAAGGTCCAGTACATAAAGGAGGGATTTGGTCAGGCTCTGAAGGGCTATTTTTGTCTTTCCACCCCCTCCAGAGCAGTGTCTCCTGATTGTAGATCAGGTATGGCCCCCTGGACTCCAGACATACTCAGTACCATAACTGTGATATGTGTCTGTGACATTGGACTGTTCCCAGGACTTGATGTCTGGAAGAGTCCACTCTTTGCCTCTCAAGATGGTTTGTCATTCCTTTGACATCGTGAACTTAATATCTGGCACCAAGAAATGGGTCAGATACTAAGAGGCCTCAGTTCAGATAAACTACAAAGACTGTTTCGTAGACGATTTCAGTGTCTCACTAAAGCATGAAAATGTGAATTTTTATTGCTGTATATATCATGATTGAAAGTATTTAATGTATTTTCTTCTCCATGAGAAGGTTTTATTATTAATACAAAGTATGATGGAATAATGGCATACTCTTTCCTCCCAATATTACCTGCTGATGTTATAGATGCTACAGGTGTACGATTTATTTTTCATGAGGCATGTTCAGGCCAAGCTGTGATTGGTTGATTGTGGATTATGGAACCAGTAGATCTGAAATTTTAATGAGAGCTTTTAGCAATATCAGAAGGGTAAAGAAAAAAAAGTAGTGATTGAGCTATAGTTTTCAAATTTTAAGTGCTAAAACTTCTTTCCAAAGTATATACTATACATATTAAAAGAGAAAGAAATGTTCATCCTTCAAAGGAAATGATTCTTTTAGGAAAGCCAGACATGCTGATGAATATTTTTCTTTTAAATCCCCACTAGCACATTGATTTTAGTAGTGTGCTATATGAATCTGTATGTCTTAAAATCAGTAAACCCCAAAATGAAGTGTGTAATGTTAAAAAAAAATCAAAATTTCAGGTCTTTTTATTTCCATCAAAATAAAATGTACATATTTTTGCCTAGTCACGGGGCAGGGGGGGGGGGGCGGAATCTACAATATCCATTAAGTTTTGAGTGGAAAATGAGTCATCATTTAAGAAAGTTCCTATGCCACAGATCAGTCATGAAAGTGTACCTATAAAAGGAATATAGAATGATGTTCTTTTGGGGTCTCCTTATAACAGCTTATTGTATCACACATTAATCCTGTACAGAAATTTGGAGGAGCCTTTTTCAAAGAAATATTAAGCATGTTCTGTTGCCTAAAGTGTTTTGTGAATTGCTTTATTGTAATTAAATTCTGAGCCTGTTATTGGTACTGTTTGAGAAGGTGTTGTACCTAGTGAAATTATTTTGGCAATCACAATAAAAAAGAACATTCAGTCAGATATGAACTCTCCACAATGTTGAAGGGCTTATATAACTTTAGAATTGAATCATGTGTGGGGTGGCTAGGTGGTGAAGTGAATAGAGCACTGGCCCTGGAGTCAGGAGGACTTGAGTTCAATTCCAGCCTCAGACATTTAATACTTACTAGCCATGTGAGCTTGGGCAAGTCACTTAACTCCAACTGTCTTGCCTTCCCTCCTCTAAAAAGCAAAAAAAAAAAAAAAAGAATCATGTGGTTCACAACAAGTCACAGCTTTCAAAGCCATTTGGATCCTTCATTAATGAAAGTTCTTTAGTCCTGTAAACATCTCAGGATACATAGACATCTATGATGTTTCTTACAAGTTTCAACACACACCCAAGAGTATCTACAAACCAACTTCTGTGGAATTAGCATCAGTGTAGTGGGGAAAGCCCTGGGAAAGAGCCAGGAGGCCTGGATTCCATTCCTGGCTTTGCCACTAAGAGGTTAAGTGGATTTGGCCAAGCCCCTTCAACAACCTAAGCCTCAGTTTCCTCTTCAGTAAAATGAATGGTTGAGATAGAGGACCTCTGAGTTCTCTTCCAGCTCTGAAATCCTGTACTTCTCTTATATCAGTAGAAAGCAACATGAATATGCCCACGTTTGGCATGAGTTGGTATGCATAAATGGCTTTCTATACATAAGGCAAATTCTGTGAACATGTTCCTTGATCATTATTCCTTTTGTAAACATAGTCATTTCTAATCAAGAGCAGGAACCCCAAATCTCTCAGACATACCTTATAAGTGAGGTACTAAAAACATCTGAGTACTTTAATTGAATAGACTGCTATCTGTTAGTAATGAGGAACCAAAAGGTTAGGATAATGTGACCCTAAACCTCATAAATCATGTAAAGTGAAATAATTAACAAATACTAGAATCAAAAATAGTATCATGAGAACTTAAACTCCTAAAACTTTCCATTTTGTCTATCGAATAAAAACCTGAAAGGATATGTTTTCAAGCATTATCTTAAGTTAACAAGGAATATGAACATTAATTACTTTCAAAAATATTTTAATTCATCTGTACTAAAGTGAGACAATGCCCATTCACAAGCAGGTTCTGCTAATGTGCGTATCAACCATGAATAACATCAAATTAACATTTCTTCATCCTTTTCTGTCCAAAAATGTTGCATCTAAAAATCTAAAACAAGCAATAGTTTCATACCATTTAGAAAAAGATTTCTAAGGCAGAAAATTCCATAACATTTTTAATAATAACTCATTAACAGAGTATTTCAAAGTTTACAGAATGCTTTCCTCACCTCACAACTCTGCAAAGCAGGTAGTGAAGCATTATTCTCATTTTGTAGACAAAGGTGCCAACGGCCACACAACTTGGAATTGTCAAGAACTAGGGTTTGAATTCAAATTTCCTAACCCAAAATTCTGTACTCTTTCCATTACATCACATTAGGCTCTACTTTAACTGTTCACTTTAATAACATTTACTCATATATCACACTACTAAATCAGGCATATTACCGTTTGGGAACTGATAAACCTGTGTGTATATATAGGAGTGGGTATTTTCCCTTGATATCTGAAACTGGTTTTCTTTCAGGAAACAGAAAACAGCAGCTATCACCTCCAGAAAAGTTCTAACTGGCTGTTCCTAGAGTGGCTCATGTATAAATGGTAAGTAAAATAACAACCTAAAATCCAAAGCCCTGGTTCATGTAGAAAGTACTAGATAGAATAGTGTGTGAACGGGGTAACTAAGTGGCGCAGTGAGTAGAGTGTAGGCCCTGGAGTCAGAAGGACCTGAGTTCGGATCCAGCCTCAGACACTTAACAAAAACCTAGCCATGTGACCTTGGGCAAGTTGTTTAACCCCAATTGCCCTCTAAAAAGCAAAAAAAAAAAATAGTGTGTGAACTTTAAGCCATTCTCTACCCTTGAGAAAGCTGTTTCAAACTAACAAATTATCTTTAATTCCATCTTTATCTTTAATACTCAAATCAATGCTGGCATTGTTTGATATATACAAAAACAGTCCTATAAGAATAGTATGGAGAGTATTAAAGCTTAGAATGAGCTGAAGTTGGCAAGGAAAGTTAAACACAACTAAAAGGAGAATGGGGACTTAGCTCAACTGGGAAAATGAAGATCAAAGAAGAAATAGAACCACTGTTGGAATGGATGGGAAGACGATATCTGGCAAGAATAAAGAAGGCAGAAGTGCTCAACTTTTATTTTGCTTCAGTTTTGTCTGCCAAGGAAAATGATGTCAGAACTGGAGAGGTCAGAACAAAAATGGCTAATAAAGAAGGATATATAAAATAGGAAGATAAAAAGAAAGCAGCCAGGTACACTTGATGAAAGTCACGGGCCCAGATGAACCGCACCCTCAGGTTCTACAAGAATTGTCTCCACAATCAGTGATACTTAAAAGTAAGATCATTGAAAAGAGGAGAGATGGAAAAGTACAAAAGAAGGGCAATCGTCCTGATTTTCAAAAAAGGGAGAGAAAGAAAACTATGAACTATAGACCCACTTGTCTTTGATTCCAGGAAAAATTTGCCAATGTATCATTAAGGTGTGGCACTGTCTTGTGGTGTACTTTAGAGCAGGTGTGGATGCTTCCTGCTATGATGATACTTTTAATTGGCTGCTAAGTCAGAAGTCAGGGCAGCTAGGTCACACATGGAATAGAGTGGTGGGCCTGGAATCAGGAGGATCTGAGTTCAAATTCATCCTCAGTTACTTATTAGCTGACTCTTGGCAAGTCACTTAACCCTGTTTGCCTCAGTTTTCTCATCTGTAAAATGAGCTGGAGAAGGAAATGGCAAACCACTCCAGTCAGTACCTTTGCCAAAAAAAAAAACAAACCAATAACAACAACAACAACAAATGGAGTCACAGAGAATCACACACAACTCAACAAGCCAGAACTCAATGAATATACTAAGGAAGCAATTTCTTTTTTTTTTTTAACAAACGCTTTATTAACTTCTGGTTTATATCATTCATTTCCTACAGATTTTGAGTTACAACTTTGTCCCCATTTTTCCCCTACCCACCCTCCCAGAATAGCAGTCCCACAAGATATTGCTTCCTCCAATCTGCTCTCTCCCATACCTTCTCCCATACCCCCTTCGACTTTTCCATTAGAGCAAGATGAATCTCTGTGCCCCAATGCCTGCACATCTTATCTCCCAATTACATGCAAAATAGTATTAATAATAGTATTTTTCTATATTTGAAACATTTAATTTTAAGACCTCGAATTTCAGATCCATTCCCTTCCTCCCTTGTCACCCATTCCCTCTGGGGAGATAAGTAATTCAGTATATGTTGTACATGTCTAGCTATGCAAAACATTACCATAGTAGATATATTGTACAAGGCTGCTTATAATAAGGAAGCAATTTCTGACCCATAGGTATCTCCTTCTTGACAAATATCCAAGGACTCTCTAAGCTCCAAAGGATTGGTAAGGATTGGGGATAGGAGAGATCCTCCTTTGACGCCGTGTGCCCCAGCTATAGGAGCACTTGACATCCTAGCTTGTGTCTGAGATGGAGCCATCTCCTGTGTGTCTTCTTTTATTTTATACAGGAGCTTGTAAGGTTTCAAAAGAAAACTGGCAACTCCTCCCCTCCCACCACCATCACCACATACACCCCCTTTCCTGGACAACCAAGCAATTAAGTGTTAGCTACTGAAGCAATCTCAGTAACAATGGCAGTAGCATCACAGGCGGATAGGATGAGAGGGGAAAAAACTACACAAAGAGATCACTTGACTCTGATCTGGCTGCATTCAGTGAAGGTAAACCGTAAAACAGCTAATGATCAATCCTGTCAGCTTATGTCCTGAAAAGGTTTGAATACTAATCTCTCAAGTGATCCTAAATCATTCCAATTTTTTTATTGCTCAGTCTTCCCTTCTCTGTATCTTGGGAATAAAACCGCCTGCTCTATAAGTGATTCATAGTTGTACTCTGAGTACCCTTTTATCCCTTCCCATTGGGGAGGACCTTTTGGACTAAAGCCCAAAGTAGAATTGTTCCTCAGGAATTTGAATTGAGGGTAGAATTGAAATATTGGGGAGCCTGGGTCCTGTATGGGGAAATCAAGACCACCCAAGAACAATGAAGCCAAGGCCAACTCCAGGGCAATTAAAAAGAAAAGGATTACCAAAGGTCACCTGGTGACTTAGGGCCTGGTGGCCTTAGCTTAGCAGTCCCAGGCTAGCAACTCTGCTAGAAAAAAAGAATCAGAGATCACAAAGGGTGATAGATGATCAGATGATCACAAAGGGATAGCCTCCTCAAGAACAGGTTCCGCCATTCCTAATGCATAAATGGTCAGAAAAAAAGGATATGAACAGTTTTCACAAGAATTACTAATTACAAATAACCACATGAAAATATACTACACTAGTAAGAGAAATTCACCTTAAAACAACTATAAGGTTTGTCCCACACCATGGAAACCGGTAAAGATTAATAATATGAGGATAATTGATGTTCATGAGGCTATAGAAAGACAGGCACACTGATGCCCTGTTGGTGGAGCTATGAAGTACTTTAACCATTCAGGATTTCAATTTGGAATTATGCAAGAAAAAAATATTATATTGTCTATATCATTTGATATGGTAATGCCACCCCTGGGCATAAACTTCAAGAAAAAAACAAAAGTCCAATACGGATCAAACTCATTATAGCAGTATTCTTTGTGATAGCAAAGAATTGAAAACAAAGTGAGTATCAATTGTCTGTAAAATGACTGAAAAAAAAACTATTCTAAAGGAATGTGATGGAATATTATTGCACAGTAAGGAATGGATAATATAAGGAATTCAGAGAAACGTGGGAAGAATTGTATAACTGATATTGAACCAAAAGAACTATATTTACATACCAATGTAAATGGAAAAATTGGTCAAAAGAAGTTAATTCTTTTTTTTTATTATTTTTGGAGGGGGAAAGACAGGGCAACTGGGGTTAAGATACTTGCCCAAAGTCACACAGCTAGTAAGTGTGTCAAGTATATGAGGCCAGATTTGAACTCAGGTCCTTCTGACTCCAGGGCCAGTGCTCTATTCACTGTGCCACCTAGCTGCCCCAAAGGAAGTTAATTCTGAAGAATAGAAAAAAAAATTAAGGTCTTGAATAAGAAATGATGAAATATACCTCCTCCCTTACTGCAAAGAGATGGAAGACTACCAGCATAGCTAGTAGTAATAGTAATTTGAGGGAAATGGACTAGAGGACCTCATATTCCTTTCAATTCCAGATATATGATCCTATTACAGTATTTGTATGCATCATTATATAGTCTCTGAATCAGATATTTTTGCTTGTTTTTCATAATTTATGACAAGGAAAGACTCAATATAGAGGGAGGAGTGGGAAATGATTAATGTAAAGACAAAAGAAGAAAGACAGGCATCAGGAATTTCCTTTTTGACAGTGACTAGAGTGGTAGATTAGGGAAACGGAGATATAGTTTACTTTGATTTTAGCAAAGCATATGATAAAATATTTCATAACATTCCCATAGAAAATATGTGAACTAAATGATAGTAGAGTCAGATGGACCTGTAATGGTCAGGCTCAGAGCGTAGTCAATAATGATTTATGTTGGCTTGGAAGGTCTCCAGTGGAGTGTCCCAGAGGTCTCTGCTTTTTTTGAATGTTATTATCAGTAACTTACATAAAAAGCAAAGATAATCTCCTTATCTAATAGAGGATGACACAAAGTTGGGAGAGAGAGCTAATACTGGATGCCTGTCAGAACCCAAAAAAGAGAACATTGAGCCAAACTGAGATGAACTCCAATAAGGATAAATGGAAAGTCTTAACACTTGAATTCAAAAAGTCCACTTAGTCAAATCAAGACTGAGTTCTAAAATAGTTTGTCTGAAAAAGATCTAAGAGGCTTCATGGACTCCAGGTGCAGCTCAATGAGTCAATAGGAGGACAAGAGCCAAAAAAAAAAAAAAATAGCTAATGTGATCTTTGTTGTTCATTCGTTTTAGTCGTACTTGACTCTTCATGGCCCCATTTGGGGTTTTCTTGGCAAAGATACTGGCATGATTTGCCACTTCCTTCTCCGGCTCATTTTATAGATGAACAAACTGAGGCAAATAGGGTTAAATGACTTGCCCAGGGTCGCACAGTAAGTGTCTGAGGCTGGGTTTGAATTCAGAGACGTCTTCCTGCTCCAAGCCCAGCCCTCTATTCACTGTCCCACTTAGCTGCCCCAATATGATCTTGATCTTCATTAAGAAAAGTATGAGGGGCGGCTAGGTGGCGCAGTGAATAGAGTGCTGGCCCTGGAGTCAGAAGGACCTGAGTTCGGAGCCGGCCTCCGACACTTAATCCACACAAACAAAAACCTAGCCCTGTAACCTTGGGCAAGTTACTTAACCCCAATTGCCCTAAAGGGGCGGCTAGGTGGCTCAGTGAGTAAGAGCGTCGGCCTCGGAGTTGGGATGACCCGAGATCAGATCCGGCCTCAGAAAATGAGCACCCATGCATAAATAATGACTAGCCGTGTAACCTTGAGCAAGTTACTTAACCCCAATTGCTAAATAAATAAATAAATAAATAATTTTAAAAAAAGAAAGAAAAGAAAAGTATGGCTTCCAGGAGTTGGCCCTATTCAGACCACATCTGGAGTATTGTTCTTGACACCACTTTTTAGGAAGGATGTTGATAAGCTAGAAAATTCTAGAAAAAAGGAACCAGAGTGGTGAAGGGCCTCAAGTTCAAGTTATACAAGAATCACTTGAATGTACTAGGGATGTTTAGTTAGTCGAGGATAAGACTCAGAAGGGACATATTTTCAAGTACTTGAGAGACAGGAGAAAGAGGAATTGGACTTTTTCTGCTTAGCCTTAAAGGACAACCAGGAATAATAATAGGTGGAAGGTGAAGAGAGGCAACCTTGAATACCATCAGGAAAACTTCCTAACCATTAGAGCTATTAAAGAGTGAAACAGGTTCCCTAGTAAGGTAGTGGGTTATCCCTTACAGGACTTAAACCGGAGGCTAGATGACTACTTGTCAGATGTATTATACTGGGTATTCACTAAAGAAGATGGTAGCTGAAGTCCCTTCCAATTATGAAATTCTGTGATAAAATCTAAGTATGATAAAGATTAGTCTAATAATAATAATAATAGCTAGCATTTATACAGCATTAAAAACCAGGCCTTGTACTAAACAAGCACTTTACAATTTTTATCTCATTTGAACCTCACAACCACCATAAGAGATAAGCGCTATTATTATCTCCAGGTTACAGATGAGAAAACTGAGGGATTGTGATTTGTCCAGAGTCACATACATAGTAGGTCTCAGAGGCTGGATGTGAAGTCAGGTCTTCCTGAGTCCAAGCCCAGTACTCCATCCACCGCACCACCTAGCTGTCCCTACCTAGCAGTGATTTGCAGGATGGATTAGAAGGGAAAGACGAAAGAGAGATAAGAGTAGAAAACTAATGGAATAGTCTAGCTAAGAGGGAATAAGGGCCTGAATTCTATGATGGTGGCATTAAAAGAAACAAAATTAGAAAGAGGTTTATGAGGAAGGGAGGAAAATAAATTCCATTTCTGACATGTACCTTAGGTGCTAGTGAGACATCCAGGTGATGCAGTTTAAAATTTAACTCTAAGGCACCCTAATACACAGTTGCAGTAAGTATTCTGTTAAGAAATTTGGAATTAATTTTTTTAAAGTAACTAAAATGTCCACTTTCTTTGACACAAAGATTCCATTGTTGGATGTATACCCTCTGGAGATCAAAAATAGAAACAAATGATCTATATTCATCAAAATGTCCACTGAAGAACTATGGGTATTTTTTTTGTTGTAGTAAAGAAGAGGAAACAAAGTAGATACCTACTGATTAGGAAATAGCTAGGTCCCTTCCAGCTTTAATGATCCAATGGGTTATACAAAGAGATTATGAAAAATTCAGAGAAACACGGGGATGTAGAGAGAAGTAAAAGGAATCATAAAAATAACATATCAAGGACTACAATAATGTAAATGAAATTAACAACATTGGATAGGGTTGTAGAGAAGTAAATATTTGGAAATGAATGTAACACAAAAAAGGACAACAATAAAAATAAGAATTATTTTTAAAGAAATACAATTCAAGAATTCAGGAGAAAAATTTGAGTCCAAGCTATATCTTTATAAGAGTCATTCACTGAACCCAAGACCTGGTGACTAGACCTTAATGGGACCTGCCAGAGTTTGTGCTTCAGCCCTTGGGAAGCCAAGGGTCATGGCCAGATAATAAGAAGCCATCAGAATAAGTCTTTAGCAAAGGCCATAAGACCCAGCTGAATTTGGAGCTTGTAAAGTGCCTTAGAAGTCATCTTATCCAACTCTTTCATCTTACAAATAAGGAGACTATAGCCCAAAGTGAGGTAAGTACATTTTCTCATAAGAGTCTGTAAGCATCTGACTCCAAATTCCATGGAATCTGCTGCCCCCTGGTGGATTCCAATCATCATGGTTTGATATGTGGCATAATTAGGAAGAGCCCACAGTGTTTGCTGAAAAGACTAAATAGAGCTGCAGGAAATATTAGTTCCACATTGTGATCATTTAAAAGTTACTTCAACACTTATTAAATTTATAGTTCAACTTTTTTTCTAACAGGTCTATACCACAATATCCATGGAAACAATTGTAGCAAACTTTTCTGGGATATTTGTGGAATATAATTATTTAGCTAACCAAATATTCTACTTACTTAAAAATTGACATAGTACCTCTTTCCAAAGAATTAAAATATTTTATCTGCTTCATATTAAAATTATGCTTAACATAATGTACTATTATTTTTCTGTTAATGTGATTAAACTGGCATTTTGGAAAGGCTTATGTTAATAAATACTTTCAGTTGAAAGATCATCAAATAAATAAGCTTTCACTGTGTCTAATGCTTGCATCATTTGAAAGAATGAGAGCACTGATAATACAAATGATAGATTATATCCATTATTCAGAAAATGGTGCTAGCTACTTTCTAGACATGGAAGTAAGATTTCCTTTTCATTTTGATATTCTCATGCTCATCTCTCAGATTATATGGAATTACACACACAGAAAGAAAACAGAAGCAAGAGTATGAGACTTTATTTAGCTAAAGGGGAGAACAGCCTCATTTGCATGGATAGGAAAAATGAAAAATTAAGTCCGGGTTAATTTTTTTAAATTTTCTAGTGGCTCTACAGCAGCTCCATAGGTTGACATACTAAAACCCATATACCCTGACAGAGGCTGGCAGATGTTTCACCTTCATGTAAAGGAAAGATTATAAAGCAATTTAACTGTTTACCCTCTGTCTTTACATCAGTCTTCCCAATACCAGAATAAAATAAATAGGGCTAAATATTTACAAAATAATTTATGTTGTCTCCTAAGAAAGGAGATACATAAAGGAAACAAAATTTTATTGCACTATTTTTAAAAATCTACCACATCTTAAGTAAAATTAAAAATTTTAGATTGCAGAAAACCCCAAAATTTTATTTACACATGAATTTTACAATAAACAAGAAAGCATATACATCCATCACACAAACAATATATGAAATTACAAGACTGTTCACTTCTATACTTACCCAATCAATTTGTAATTATTAATTATGTAAAACAGTAAGTATTTTGTTTTTAGGCTATATTAAAACTTACCATCCTACTTGGAACCACCTCCCTGATAGATCAAATACATAGTACAATACTTTCTACAGGAGAATTAATCTGCTGATTTCTCCATCTCTGAGTAATGCACTCAAAGATCTTGTCAAAAAGTCATCAAATGACCTGCCTCCTATAGATGAGGAAACAAAACCCACATAATGAAAGAGATTCCTGTCAGAGGTAATTGATCTTAACACCAAAAAATATCTTCCTGAGATTCAGGAAGAAGATAAAACTTTTACTTAACAGTATATTACACTGGTGGATTATAAAATCAACTGGCAAAGATGTTTATTTTTGTATGCATTTGATAATTTTCATTCAAATATACCTTCAGTAATTCCTGATGATTAGCAAGAAAGACCTTTTAGATTCTAAGTTATAGACATGACAATGAGTTAGTAACTTAAGGACTAATAACTTCATCCTCATTTTTGAGGGACAGAATTTGCCTATTTCTTAATGGTAAGCCATGTTTTTATCCAATCAAGGTAGCTCCTATCAAGTTCCACAGGTTGAAGATAAAAATTTACCATATTAAATATCACATATTAAAATAACCATAAAGGTAACTTAAGTTTTAAAATTCAGGAAAATGCAGTATTTAAACTGGAAAAAAAGTATGCATATTGTTGTGCTCTAACTGTAAAAAAATTTTTACAATAAATTTAAAAGTCCACATTTTTGAAACTATTCATTTGTGGCAGGAATTACTCCTTTTTTTCTTACAACAAAAACATTTTAATGTCAGAATAATGCTTTTTATTATCAATTTGACATATCTGATAAACACTGAAGGGAGAGGAAACATTATATATCAGTAATTTTTTTTCTTTTCTAATATGGTTTTACAATTTACAAAAATCTAATGTGGGTTCACAAAACCAAAAGTACAGATCTGAGTTAAGAGAAGTATCAAAAATTGCTTAGAATGTATAGATAAATGTACGTTTTCTGCTCAAGTTTCCAAGATTCTACATGACATTCCTATATTCCATATTCCTGATGATACTCTATTAACTCTCCTTTTTTCATTACAATGCCTAAATATTTTTAGGTTCTTCTTGGGTTCAATTTTCTTTTCACCTAAATAACAACAGTATGAAGAGGGAAGAAAGGCCTGCCACTTTTTCCAATTTCAAAAAATAAATATCAGTTTGAATAGCCAATTCACACAATGGTCTTCACATCAATCCACAAATGACAAAAGGGACCTGCAGTATTTTTAACAAGCTTTTGCTTTTCAAGTTATTGAAGCATCAATAAAATGAGTGCTTTAATATACAAAAACTAAACAAAATGTGTTAATCACTCAACATTTTACTCACTCAACAATCACTCAACATTTCTCGAGGTTGCAATTCTAAGTCACAAGTCATCAAAATGCTGACTAGACAATGCAATGATTCTATCATTAAGCTTTCAAATTTCTCATCTCAAAATTACTGGTTTCATTCTTAGGGATAGATTTCTCTGCTGTTAAAACTTTTAAGTGATGCTCAACAAGCTCGATTCAAGTTACATGCATTGTTTTATCGAGCTTTGATAAAAACAGAACCATCTGGAACTGTGGCCCCTTCTTCCTTCTCAGTTATGGTCTCTACGGTCCCAGAGGCCGACACAATCACCATTGTTTTATTTGCTGAAACCGTCTTCTGTTTCTCTGCAATAGCTGCACAAACAGCAACAATCTCATCACTTTCAAAGTCATAGTCTGGAATCGATTTTGGTGAAAAATGTACTTCTTCAGCAGGCGTTTCAGTTCTTTTAACCTTCTGTGCTTCCTTCTGCTGCTTCTGCAATGTTCTTGCCCAGGAAAGGTCTTCTTTCCATATTTCAGGATTCATTGGATAGATATGCAAGGCCACCTGGAAACTTCTAATTGCCTACAAAAAAAGGAGGTTAGAGGTGTTCAAGGCAATCAGTTGAATACTAACCATATCTTTTCCATATTTTCTATTTGTATTTTACATTATGAGTTCACTGGGAACAATTTATTGGCTAATGTAAAAAATATTATTTATTGACAATGACACTTCCCAGGGTGCAAGTCAGTGACTGGCTGGGGCTTTGGTAATTGTCACCGATGCTTCCCATCAAAGTCTTATGCACTGAAATATATCAAAAGGGCATTGATGAAGGAGAGGAGAGGAACAGGGGGTGAGACCAGCAGCTGTTCTGACTCTCCTCACACTCACTTCTCTACTCCCTACCACCACCAAGCTCTAAGAAGGAAATTAACAGTGCAATGACTATGATCACGTTGTCCTTTTCTAAGAGCCTGCCCTCTCATACCTGTAGAGGGCATCTGGGCAGAAAGTGCCTGAATCTCTTCTGCCAAGTAGTCCCTTACCTGAGGAACCTGAAACTCAGCAGGAAGATCTTCAAGAACGTATAAATAATTATACTGATCAAATTTGTAAAATACAATATATAATGAATTTTTAACAGAAAATCTACCATTTATTTTCCAAATGGTTTTCCTATAGAATCTAAACATTGATGGCTTTAACACTGAAAATTCTTGGTATATCCATATTTTATCAGTACAGAATAAGAGATTGCAATGAATTGAGAAAGATGTAAAGAATTTAGATGGCAGAGGGGCTTTTCAACGAATGCTTTTAAAGAATGAAGGAAGGGAAACAACAAAAAAATGTTTGTTCTAAAGATTCAGCAGAAGCCATTCTAAGAACATTATAAAAGGAATACATTGGTAGGCAATTTAAAAAAGTTAAAAACAATACACAACAAAAACACGCCCTGAAGCTGTGATTTCCCGCCCTTTTCCCTTCCTTTTTGCTAAGGTATTTAAGCATTTTCATAAAAATTCACTGTAGCCAAGAATTTCTTTTTAAAAATACTGTCTGTGGGGGTGGCTAGGTGGCACAGTGAACAGAGCACCAGCCCTGGGGTAAGGAAGACCTCAGTGTGTCTCAGTGTGTGCCTCAGATACAACATAAAAACTAGCCATGTGACCTTGGGCAAGTCACTCAAACCCAACTGCCCTCCAAAAAGCAAAAAGAAATTAAAAAAAAAAATACTGTCTGCACTGGAGGTGGGAGGAGGACTAACAAGTTTATCAGTTTTTTGAGAGGCAAATTCTCAGTTCAAAGTGATCTGGATAATACAAGTACCTTCTGTAAGAAAACTGAATATAATTTTGAATAAATGTTACACAAATCACTGTAAGCACAGATTAAGTGTATTTACCTCATGGATAACCTGCCTTTGCTCAAAACAAGATTTCTGCTAACAAAACTTCTGACAGTTGAATATGCTGCAATGTACTATGATATGCTGTACATATTAGAAAGACTAACAATTTCCAACTCTAGTATAACTCATCTGAGTAGAGAAAATCAGTATTTCTTACCAAACGGTAGCATTTTGGATCTCTCTCAACTCTCTATGAAATAGCAAAGATTGTAATTAAACTATTAAAAAGAAAGCCAATTACGAATTGGAGTGGATTAGTATTTTTTAGATGTAATTAGTACATGGAATTTGATAGAAAAAACACTGGCACATTTTCAGGAAAGATTATTGCGGTTTAAGAAAAAGATGTCTAAAGAAAACAAAAATGGTCCCCTTTTCAAATAGTAAAATTGTCTAGCAGGCAGGAATTTTTTTTCCCTATAAAACTATATTTATATCTGAACTTTTCTTCTTCAACAACTAGTCAGAAACTGCAACTGTAATTTTTTTATGTGCCTTTTTCTTAGCTTACTTGGGACTTAGAAAAAATTTTCAGGAGGCCACCTATTTACTCAATTTATGGTTTATTTTTTTTATAATGCTAAAAAAATTTATTTTTGGAAAAATTATGTGATAAAATTCCAGTTATGTGAACTCACTACAATAAGGTTTAACTATATACAACTGTGTGACCTTAGGCTAACTCACTTAACCTGTTTGTATCAGTTTCTTCCACTGTAAAATAGGGATAATAACAACACCTATCTCCCAGAGTTGCTGTGAAGATCAAATGAGACGATATTTGTAAAGGCACAATGCTTTGCACACAGTTGGTGCTATATAAATGTTAGCTATCATTCTTATAGCAACTGATTTTTTCCTTAGTGTTTGAAGCTGCTTATTTATACTTCTGAAGATACATCATTGGCTAGACATGTTTTTCCACACTTAAAATTTCATTAATAAACTAATTTTAAAAAATTTTAGAAGCATTGATGTTAGGGTATAACATAGAAATCCTTGAGGAGTTCTACAACCCAACATAAATGCCAGTTTTGTCAGGCTTCATGCATTTTCTGGTCCCTACTCAGAAGCAACAAAGTGCTCTGGATCTAATTATGCTACAAGTCAAGGTGTGATAGCTATTTTGAGGGAATATGTTTCAATCAAAATATATTAACTCCCCTCTCTGACTCCAAAGATCAGAAGGTCTCTGTGAAATAAGATCTTCTCTAAATTTCCCTGAGCAAGTATTTGCTGACCCAGACACACAAATAAATCTACAGGTTTGATCCCTTTCCATTCAAGGTTTGGAGAGAAAAAAATCAAACAACCAAAACAAGCATTTCTTAAGCACCTACTATGTACCAAGAAACTAAGGTTAAGTTCAGGGAACAAAATGATCATCATCCTTTGTTATCATGGGGCTCCAGAGGGTGGAAGCCCTATTAATCAGTACTTCCTCCATCACAGATAAAGCAAACACCAAATTCCATTCCCTATAATTGAAAGTTACTATCTGCCAAAAAGAAACTCTCCTTCTGGGGCTGCTAGGTGGCGCAGTGAGTAGAGCATCGGCCCTGGAGTCAGAAGGACCTGAGTTCGGATCCGGCCTCAGACACTTGACGCACACCCAAACAAAAACCTAACCGTTGTGACCTTGGGCAAGTTACTTAACCCCAATTGCCCTCCAAAAAGAAGAAAGAAAAAAAAAAGAAAGAAAGAAACTCTCCTTCTGCCACCACTCCCTGATCTCTCAACTTCCACCTCTGCTACCTCTCACCTCAAAATCTTTAGTCTCTTTCACACTCCATTCTTGTTCAATCATCACAATTTTCCCTTTACCCTACATCTCATCTTGGCTCTCATCTTGCACTCACAGAACCTGACCTGTTTTAGAAGACACTTTGGCCCTGGCTACACTGGGTGCTCCTTTTCTCACACTCCCAACACAACACCGGTCTGAGAAGAAAAACGGATATGCTCCTCACTGCCACTTCTAATCCTTTCTTCTGACACCATCACTCAGCAAAATTTTCTTCCATTCAGGCAAAACATCTGATCTAAATCCTTCCTGGAAGTCATCTACCAGCTTCCAGGGAATTCCGTAACTTTTTTCAAGTTAGTAAATAACTTGTTTCATTTTTTTTGTATTTGTATTCTTAGAACCTAGAAGAGTACCTGGTGCACAGTAGGTGTTTAATAAATGCTTGTTGATTGGCTAATAGCTCATAATCTTTCTCTCAAACTCAACCCTTGCCCTTACCTAAATATTTCAAAATACTCCTTGGAAACAGTTCAAGATCATCCTCAACTCTTATGATCTGTATCTTTATTTGACCCACAGAGATCTATCTTAAATCTTAACTAACAACTACAACTGTGCTATCTCCATGATCCTAACACCCAATTTTTCCACCTCTCTTTCTATCTCAGTACACCTAAACCTAATCTGTGTACTTCACTATGACTTCACATTTATCTCATCCTGTACTCTCAGTGGTATCTCCCCTAACCCGACCTTACCTTCCTCTCTTCACTGCCCTGAGCAATCCAACTATATGTTATTTTCTATTCTTGAATCCTTTGTCCTTGTCCCATAACTAATAGTGCCTTGCCTAACCCTAACTTCCTCTCTTTACCTTCTCTTCTGCTCATCTACTGATGAACAGCCAGTCAAACAACTGTGCTGGCAACATTAACTCAAATGAGCCCTCACTGCACAACAAGCCTTTTAGTATTCCTCGATTGACCTCTATCATACTCCCCACAGTGGCTGTTTCAAACCTTCTCTCTTCAATCCCTCAGTACTGCACTTTCACATTTCTCTCTCAGCAGATGACATTGCCTCCTTGATTTCCTTGGAAAAGCAGATCATCCAAAATGAACCTTTTCATTAACTGATGCAAAGTGAAATGAGCAGAACCAGAAGTAAGTACATTGTATATACTAACAGCAATACTGTATGATAATGGACTGTGAATGACTTAAGTTATTCTCAACAATACAATTCTCAGCAATACACATAAATGAAAATGCTATTCCACCTCTAGAAAAAGAACTGATAAAGTCTGAATGAAGACAAGCATACTTTTTTTTTACTTTCTGTATTATTCTTAGGGTTGTAGGGGTTTTTTGGTCTGCATTTTCCTTTGCAACATGGCTAATATGGGAATATTTTGCATGACTGGACATGTATAATCTATATTAAATTGCTTGCTTCTCAGCGAGGGGACGGGAGGGAGGGAAAGAATTTGGAACTCAAAAAAACAAACAAAAAAAACCCCCAAAAGTTAAAAATTGTTTGTTTACATGTAATAGAGGAAAAAAAACAAAATTAAATGGAAGTTAAAAAACTAGCTCCTTAATTTTTCCTACTCCAGTCCTTAAAATCTGTCTTCAGAATCATTTCCCATTTTCTACTTCTTTTGTCTAGCCTCTGAAGGAACAGCACTTCTTGTCAAGATCAACTCTTCTGGGACCCTTGATCTCTCTCTCACACACACACACACACACACACACACACACACACACACACCCCTCTCCAACAGAGCTTGCACCTTTGACAATTACCCTTTCATCTCATCTTTAATTTTTCCTTATACATTAGTACCTTCTCCACAAACTACAAACATTCCTAACACTTCCACTCCTTAAAAAAAAACCTAAAAACTTTCATTTGACCCTGTTATCCCTCAAACTACCAATTCACAAAAAGCTACCCACACTTGTTTGCCTCTTTCCTTTCCTACCACCCCTTTTGAACTCCCTGCAATCTAGTTTCTGACCCTAACATTCAACTACAACTACTCTCACAAGGGTTATCAACAATTTCTTAGCTTTTCTTCAGTCCTCATCTTACATGAGGTGAGGTGGTGTGTGTGGGTGTGGTTTTTTTAAGCTACTGTTGACAACTTCCTTTTTTCCTGGATACTTCATCCTCCTCTGAATTCCATGACACTGGTCTCTTTTGGTCCTTATTTCTTCCTATTTCCTCTTAAGACTACATGCTAGATCATCATTCATGTCCCTGCTACCTAAGTGTGGATATCCCCACTCCTCACCTCCAAGTCTCTCTCCTTGGTCATCTCTTATTCTCAACCTAAATCTTTTCCCTTATTAATCTCATCCACTCCTCTGGATTCAATAATCTGCTCTGCACAGATGACTGCCAAAGCTAGGAATCCAACCCTAATTTATGGCCTGAACTCCAGTCTTGCATATCTAACTGCCTGCTGGAAACCTCTATCTAGCTGCCCAAATGGCCTCTCAGATTCTCAAATGGATCTGGTATCTCATCAATGTGAACATTCCCTCCAATGATACTTATCCCAATCCATCCTCCCCTGCCATCTGTGTGACTCTTGCCCATCTCTTCCCATAAGTTCACCAGAGGATCCATCCAGCAGGCTGGGTATTTTTTGAGACTGTCTAACATGTACCTCTGGGGATTTTTTCTGTTGAATAACTTTTTTTCTGGACATCATCAATATTATCAATGAGCAAACAGACTCATTTACTGACTGCCTCTAAGTCTCATCACATGATGAGAGATCATCTTTTTCATTCAAACATTTCTTTGATGGCATTCTTTACACTGTTTCTCCTTTGTAATTTCCCACTTAATATTTACTTCAGCTTGCTCACGGTTCCCATATGCCTGTCCACTGTCCTTTGAGTTATCACCGATTTCAGTTCTTTACAGAGATTATAGTGCTCCATGAAAACACCAGAAAAATACTGGTATTAAACAGATAATATCTCTTCAGGGTCATTTTTTTTAATTATGAGATTTCCCAAGGGCAATTCAGACTGCTCTCTTCCCCTGTGCAATTCTCAGCCCAATTCACAGTCCATTTACAATCAAGGGATCTGTGAGCTTTTAAAAATATATTTTGATAATTGTATTTCATTATAATTGGTCTCCTTCATAATCTTGTGATTTTTATTTTATGCATTTAAATATATTATTCTGAGGTCTTGTAGATTTGACCTGATTGTCAAAGGTGTCCGTGACACGAAAAAAAAAAAAGGTAAAAAGACTGATATGAAGTATCTGTCTGTATGGATAAGCTCTCAGTATTGCCCATTTAGCTGCAGATCATAGTCTAGACAAGTGGTGGGGAACCTAAGGTGTCAAGGCCACACATGGCCCTCCAGACTATGCAGCCCTTTGACTGAATCCAAACTTCACAGAATAAATCCCCTTAATAAAAGGATTTGTTCTCTAAAACTTGGACTGAGTCAAAAAACCGTACGTACAAAGGACCTAGAAGGCCACATATGACCTGGAGATCACAGGTACCTCATCCCTGTCTAGACCAAAGGTTAGCAAACTATGGTCCACAGGTTAAATACAGATCACAGACTGTTTTGGTATGGCCTGGGGGCTAAGAAGTGATTTTTTAATATTTGTAAATAAAGTTTTATTGTATTTTAAAAATGTAAAAACCACTCCTAGTTCACAGGAGTGGGCAAGATTTGGCTGGCAGGCCATTAGGGCAGAGCTTGGCAACTCTTGGTCCAGGCTAATGTTCTTCTTTGTTCATTGAGTTTCTTTGGGTCTGGATCTGTAGGTCTTTTCTATGTGGATAGTTAAGTGAATTCTTTGGAATAGCTACTGATTTCATTTAAGGAGGTTCTGCAATCTTCTAAATGTCCCAGGCCTTGATCCTATCACTAAATGTTACCCACAAACAGGAGCATCTGAAGGATCTCACCATCTCAGGTCCTTCCTCCTCAACTTGCTCTCTGTCCTCTGTTTCATGTCAGTAGTGAGTACATTTGGATAGGATATGCCTCCTTGTTCCAGCCTCACTTGATATTGGGGGCAGCTAGTTAGCATAGCAGATACACTGCCAGGGCTGTAGTGAGGAAGACCTGAGTTCAAATCCAAGTTCAGACATTTACTAGTTGTGTGACCTTGGGCAAGTCACTTAACTTCAGTTTGCCTCAATTTTCTCATCTACAAAATGGATATAATAATAGCACTTACCACTTAGAGTTGTTGTGAAGATAAAATGAGACAATAATTAGAAAACATTTAGCACAGTGTCTGGCCCATAATAAACTGCTATATAAAATATTTATTGTTGTTGTTGTTGCTATTTTTGCAATTATTAATGATCACAGGATTAGACAAGGTGATCTCTGTCATTAAGACTTTTCAGGCTGCCCTGGGAGTGGCTAGGTGGCACAGTGAATAGAGCACCAGCCCTGGAGTCAGGAGGACCTGAGTACAAATCTGGCCTAAGATACTTAACACAAAAACTACCTGTGTGACCTTGGGTAAGTCACTTAACCCCAATTGCCCTGCCTCCAAAAAAAAGCAAAAAAAAAAAAAAGAATTTTTGACTAATATTTAATGTTAAGGTATTTGTAAATTCTATGTTTTACTGCATTCCACCATGGTAGGGAAGGAGGAGGAGAAAAATTTGAAAATGAAGAGATTGTGGAACTGAATGATGTAAACTCAAAATAAATAAATTAAATAAATAAATAATTTTTTAAAAAAGACTATTCAGGTTACCTTGAATAATTTTAACATGCATGGGACATATCTTGTTGAAACTAAGCCTTTAAGGTAACATTTTGCTCAACCAAACTAAATATTCTTTTATAATCAATAAACAATAAGCACAGTGAGCTCCTATATTATCCATCTCTTATCAACTGTATGACAGCAATGATATGGTCTAGATGGCTTACTTATAAAAATCTTCTTGTTACCTCCTCAAGTATATCCACAGCACATGCATCAACTATTCTCATACAATTTTATACAGATAGGAAGTAAGAATATGAATTAGTATTTACTTATGTTTTCTTGGTCAGCTTTTTTTTTTTTTTGGTAATAACAAGATCCCAGATTTTTCCCATGCCTTTGATACTCTACCCTCTTTCATGTATCTCAAGAATCAATCTTTCAATTCCCTCAGAATGTGTTGCCTCCAACAGACATGCTCTATGTATACATGATCCATTCCTGCTCCTTTTCCCACTTTTTTTTCCAGTGCTATTCTCTACAAGAACATCCAGGACTGTAATGTGACAACCCCAAAGTAGTGGCTCCACTGTCCTTCACTGTGAGAAAAGTCGGTGAGATACACTCTGCAAATTCTTTCTCTCACTGGTCTGTTTGTGGTCCTCTTCTTCCAGTTTCATTCTAAAATGTCTTCAAGATGACTGGGTCCTCTCTCCTAGCTTTTCTTAAAATGGTTTTCCCATCCTCTTCTTCTCACTATTTTAGTAGGCAATTATTCCTCATCATTTTTTACTACCCTTCACTGTGAGATTTTACAACTGAGCTTACATTTTAAAATAGTATTTGCTCTTGACTACCTGTAATGGTAATGAGAATTTGAAGATCTTCCCTGCCCCTTAATAGCTTGAGTGTAATGACATGGAGCCTGTGGTGGGAAGAGTCTGATGAACAGGTGGAGCAGAACTGAGAGGAAGATAGGAGTCAGAGCAGTTAGTGCAGAGGAGAGAGAGGACACAGGCAAGGAGATAGCTATGCTTGAGTGTTAGTTTGTGAGAAGGCTTTGGGATGATGTTGCTTCCTGCATTGATAAGGTGTATTAACTTCTTAGTTGCTATGATGGCTTCAGTTTTCTGGAGTTGGGATTCAGCTTTCTGGTCTGAATAAATGTTTTGCTTCTGTTCTCTATATGGAAAGTCTGTTATATTGGTGATTCAGAACTATGCTGGCATATTCAGAGTCATAGGTGCTATAAATATTGACTTGACAATATGCTACCATATCTCTCTGCTTAGCTAATAAGTCAACCGGGTGCTGACTAGGGCAGGTTTTAAGCTTTTGGGGGGCTCTCTTTCCTATAACAACTGATTAACATCAGATACACTTCTACCATTGATGTATGCTTCTACCCTTTCTTTATCTAGTCCTCATTTTTCAGTGATGTTAATCTGTTCAAATAGTTCAAGTTGGAATATTAAAAATTTTATACTTCACCTTTTCATCATTATTCTTCATCATATTTCATATTATTTTATTTTTTATACATTTTAATATTTGTTCTTACAACTTGGGAGTCGGTCTGCAGTTGATTCAGGAATCATTCCCACATCAATAATATGTCATTAAGATATAATCAATTACATTTTGTGTGATGCTATTTGGTGCTTGCTATGTCTAGGATCTAAAGATTTCTTTTTTCAAATAGCATTTATGACATAGGTATAAGACTTCTGTATGTTTTTCAAGATTTTGGCCTTTCTCACTCCTTATCCTTGAACTATTATCTCCCAACATATTTTTCAGCCTACTCACACCTTTGATTTAAGTTAATGAATATCAGGGTCTTCTAAGTAGAGCAGTGAATAGAGTACCAGCCCTGGAGTCAGGAGGGTGTGAGTTCAAATTTGGCCTCAGACACTTGACACAAAAAACTAGGCGTGTGACCTTGGGCAAGTCACTTAACCCCAACTGCCCTATCTTCCCCCCTCCACAAAGCAAAAAAAAAAAAAGTAAATGAATATCAAAGTAAATGTTGATTTGATTTGGAGAATCTTATCAAATTCTTCAGAACTTCCTTGAATTTTTCATCCCTTTACAACAGATATGGATTCATAAATACAATTATTTTCACAGTTTTTTGTTGTTGTTGCTAATACTTGAGTACTACAATACATAAAGTCCAAATGTCCATTAAGTAATGGATAAATTGATAAACGACAATACTAATTCCTCCAAATATGATGAAAGTATGGAAAAACTTTTATGAATGGGTGTAGGTGAAGTAAACAAAATACACAATAACTACAACAATATAAATAGAACCACAAAATAATAAAAATGAACGCTGCAAAACTCCAAAGAATAAGCACTTTGTAAGATGGAGAAGATATCACCCCGCACTCTACTCTTCTGCAGAGGTGGTAGCTCCACAAGGATGAAACACTGAATATATTTTCAGACTCTTTTTCTGATGTATTGATCAGTTTTGCTGACTTTTTTTCTCCCTCTTATTTTACTTCAAAAAATTATCATAGGAGTGTCTAGGTGGCAGTCAATAGAGCACCAGCCCAGGAGTCAGGAGAACCTGAGTTCAAATCCAGCCTCAAACACTTAACACTCACTAGCTGTGTGACCTTGGGAAAGTCACTTAACTCGAATTGCTCAGTCTTCCCCCCCCTCCAAAAAAAGAAAAAAAAATTTATCATACTAGGAGAAATTCTGGCAATGTAAAGACAATGTTAATTGTTATTCTGACATTAATATCAAAATGATATAGGAAAAATATTACTAAAATGTTTGTTTTGTTTTGTAAAGACTTTTCCTCCAATTCTTTTATTTGCCTCTCCAGGAATGCATGTAAGCAATACTTGCATTTAAATACAGCCTCTTGCGGGCGGAGCCAAGATGGCAGAGTAGAAACAGCACTTCCACGGCGCTCCAGCCCAAACCACTTCAAAATTATGTAAAAGGGGACTCTGAACAACCTCTGGAGCTCCAGAACCCACAGAACAACACAAAGAAGCTAACCTCCCGCTGAGGACAGCCCAGCAGGGAGCAGCCAGCACAGCTCTCTGGGAGCCGAGCCCAGGACTACGTGAGTAGGAGGTTTTAGCCCCAGGGCAGCCAGACCAGGAGCCGGCTGGAGGGACCCCAGAACACCAGCAGCTGTGGCGATTCCAGAATTATCAATACAGACATGCCTAGGACAAAGTGAGAGGTTAGTGGCCTGTGGACTTTGGGACCAGTATTTGGGGAACACGTCAGCTTCTTCCCCTGGGGGCTAGAAGCAGCTGAGGAGATGGGCACAGTCTCCATTTTGCAGCTTCAGTTGCAGCTTCAGCTCCTGGCCTGCGAACTGTAGGAGGATCCGGCGATCAGGATGGGGGGTAATCTCTCTTGCTTTAACCTGCTTTGATCTGTATTGTGGTCTGGGGGGGAGGTCTGGGGTGGGTATTCAGCTTGCCAAAGCGTATGGAGGCTTCACAGAGGCCACACAACTAATACCTCCAGCAGTTGTGAAGACTCCAACGTTTGGGACAGAAGCTCCCCTGTCTGGTGGCAGAGTCCTACTGTGACAACAAGCCCAAAAATCAAGTAATTAAGTGGCAACATGCCTAGGCAAAGGAAACAAAATAAACAGAAAAATGAAACATTAGACTCCTATTTTGGGGACAAAGAGGATCAAAGCATGGAACAGGAGGAGGACTGGGAGGTCAGAAATCCTGCACCAAAAGCCCCAAATGAAAATATGACTAGGTTACAGGCCGTAGAAGACCTTAAGAAGGATTTTAAAAACCAAATAAGTGGAGGAAAAATTGGGAAGAGAAATGAGAAGGATGCAGGAAAAGTATGAAATGAGAGTCAACAGCCTGACTGAGGAAAATAACACCTTAAAAAATAGACTAACTCAAATGGCAAAGGAGGCTCAAAAGGGCAATGAGGAGAAGAATGCCTTAAAAACCCGAATTTGCCAGATGGAAAAAGAATCTCAAAAGCTCACTGAGGAGATTCATTCCTTCAGAGTTAGACTGGAGCAAATGGAAGCTAGTGACTTTATGAGAAATCAAGATGCTGTTAAGCAGATCCGAACAAATGAAAGATTAGAAGGCAATGTGAAATATCTCATGGGAAAAACCACTGACCTGGAAAATAGATCCAGGAGAGATAATTTTAAAATTACTGGACTACCTGAAAGCGATGATCAAAGAAAAAACCTAGAAATCATCCTTCAAGAAATTCTCAAGGAAAATTGCCCTGATGTTTTCGAGGGGGAAATAGAGGTTGAAACTACCCACAGATCACCCTCCTGAATAAGATCCCAAAAAGAAAACTCCCAGGAATATTACAGCCAGGTTCCAGAATTCCCAGATCAAGGAGAAAATACTACAAGCAGCCAGGAAGAAACAATTTCAATATTGTGGAAACACAAACAGAACAGCACAGGACCTGGCAGCTTCTACACTGAGGGATTGAAGGGCATGGAATATGATATTCCGGAGAGCAAAGAAGCTGGGATTAAAACCAAGAATAACCTACCCAGCACAACTGAGTATTTTGTTTCAGGGAAAATAAATACAGCCTCTTTTGTTCATAGAGAGAATGCCAATACTGTCATGACCCAGTTCCTTCTCAGTAGTAGGTCAATTCCTTTGGTCAGTCAACAAAAATAGGAAATACAGAGTTCCAACAGCAAAAGTTGCTTTTGCACCACTCCATGACTGTTACTCTAGAAGTAGATGGAGGTTGAAGTTACTTGTTCTATTTGTTCTTTTTCCCTCATTACACAGGCCAGAGATCCTAAGTGGCTAGCTTACTAACAATAAAGGTCTCCATACTTATTAGGTTGGTCCTCAGAGTGTCTACTTCCAGAACTGTACCTGGTGCCCTTTCAGCAAGGGAGAATCTACCATGGCTACCACTCTGCCAACACAGTTCTGGAGAAGAACCTATCCGGATTCTATGATCCTATGAGCAATTCGTTTGAGTTATATAAATTAATGGACTTTTATATTCAAGCTTATCCAAACATATCTAACTTCAATAAATGTAAATCTTCAGGATTTGGATAATGTTTCCTTACCAAGACAATCTCCCCCAGACCAAGCTGAGCGCGTCCCAGAGTTTGCCAAGCTTCCCACGAATGTGGATTTCTCTGAACAGCCATTTCTGCTGCATGAACTGCAGGGAACATTTCATGAAGAGACATCAGAACCTATATCAAAAAAAAAGAAAGGAAAAGAAGACAAAGAAACCAACCTATCAGTTAGTGTCAAAAACTAACAATTAGTTTGCCCCCTAAAAAAAAAAACTAAGATGAAACACCTTTTTGACTTTTCTTTCTGAATAAAATTTAAATGCTGTCATTTTAACTTTTGTTCCCCTCCTCTCTCATTTATATCTTGAATTAGGAGACCCCCCCTGCTGCTCCCACCCCAAGTAACAAGAAATCTCTTACTTAAACATTCAAATATATCACCTTTCTCCTTCTAATTACAAATTCTTATAGCCATAAAAAATAAAAAAATGTGGTTTCCATGACATTTCCAAGGCAGGGCTAAGTTACTAAGCTAAAACACTTCCTTCTAGTTACAGCCCGGTGCTGGATCTCTGCTCTTATGGAGAGAAGAAAGGGAAGAGAAAGATAAAGTTAAACTTCTCTAGAGTGCTTTCTCCAGGAATATTTCAATCCCACCATGCCAGTCAGATCAAGAAGTTCTATATGCCAACATGGGATCAAGAGATCTGGCAGGACCCATTATTAGGGTCCATAGACCCAAGTTCTCCTTAGGTGTTAGGGAACCCTACTAATTCAAGATCACTGGCAGATTCTAGAGCTTACTTTACACAGGTGACCATAAATCACAGTTTAATGTACACAGAAGATTTAAAGCCTAACCTGAATTATAAAGTTAGGTTCCCTATAGTGTATGGCCAATTTTTATTTGTGTTTTCCCTGGTTACCCAAAAAAGCTTATGAAAGACTTCGCCAATTTCAGATCTTATACATATGCATACTTGTGTGTTAAGGGTTCACTTTAGTGATGTTTAACAGCTATTCCCTAAAAAAAGTTTCCTATTTTTGCTGTTTTATTTGAGGCTTTCAAATCTCTTAGTAAAACAAACCTGGTGTCTAGCACCCACAACTCCTTCCATCTGATTTTCCCATATAAGTATCTGAAATATTTAAGTATGAGTACCATTTTTAAGTATATTTTAATATTCTGCTCAGGCCTTTTTTTAGAGTTAACCTGATTATCAGGAACCAATGAGATTAATATCTTGAAGGCAATGAAGCTATATGCCAAATATATCACAGCCAGTTCCCAAAGAAGATTCCTAGTTTAAAATTATTTTAAAAATCATTGATGATTCTTTGAAGAGAAATCTAGCTGCCTCACAGACAATCATCACTAGTTTTCATTGTAGTTGATTTAAATGAAAATTTAAATAAATTTCTACTTTTATCCAGAAGTAGCAGTGTGGCAGAGTAAACATACAGTCAGGAACCCATGGGTTCAAGTCTCACTTGTCATATACACACTAGCTGCCAAGCCCTTGGCAAATACCATTACTTCTCTGTGCCTTTTAGGTCACTAACTCTCCAAGACCAGAGGTTGAAAAGTAGGTGTTACTACACCCAGAATAATACCAAAAATAATCCATGAATAAATGAAATGTGCTTTAATTCTTTTCCAAATAAAACCATCTTTAAATGATAAAATAAGAGCTAAAGTGCTATTACAATTCACTTTGACCCACCAAACAAATGCTGTGTGGGCTCATCACCATCATCATCTATATAGAACTTCAAGGTTTACAAAGCACTGTGATACATTACCCTATCTGATTTTCACAACAACCCTGTGAAGTAGGTGCTATTATCATCCTACTTTACAGACGAGGAAACTGAGGCTTAAGAAGGTTACATGAGAGCTAATAAGTGTCTGACGCAGGATATGAATTCAGGTCTTCTCTGACTCCATATCCAGCATTCTCACCCACTGTACTACCCACCTGACTCATGATAAAAATGTTTATCACATACATTTAATAGCAGAATACTCCAATTACCCAATGGATCTATAATCTCACTGATATGGGCATTCTTTCTGATAATACATAATATATCTAGCTCTGCCCATCCTGTGTAATTCTTGTTTATACTTATTTAAAAAACAAAATTGTTTTTTAACAAAAAAGCAAGATACGAAATACCGTGAGTTTACCTTACCCTATCAAATAAAGACTGTAGCTACATAATGAATTCCAGCAGACGGCATCACATAAATTTCAACAATATTATATTTATTATAAAACAAAGGGTACATGCATTTTTAGTATGATTAATAATGTGCTAATATGATCACGTGATTTTAAAATGCATTCAATGAGATATCCAAAAAAAGGTGGGAAAGATATAACACACATAATACACATAGACCACAGATGGCTATTTAAATGTCTCATATAAGTAACTTTGACTGTCATCTAAGAAGTCCCCACCAATACTTCAGAGCATCTTTGAGAATCCAGAAAAAACAAATCTTAATAATTCAGAATTTTTGATCAAGTTTTCTATACAAGCAACTTTTAGGAATTGGAAGGCAAAAGAGTCTGAAGCACAAAGCAAAAACTCAACAAATATTTGCCAAATGAATAAATAAAATACTGCAGCTGTTTCTCCTTCCCTTGGTCTAGTCACCAGCAAAGTCTAGGCCTTCTACCCAAAAACTTATCTTCCCACAACCTACCTCCTGTGAATTCTAGGGTCAGTGAGTGACCTTAGAGAAGTACTTCACAGACTGGTGGTATAAATCAGTCCAAGAAATAATGTCATCCAGCATGCAGTGGGACATACTACCATGCTATCATGCTATGATATAGCATGCTTTTAACTGTTTCACAACAGGGAGGCACTTAGCAGGACAGGGAATTCAGGCAGTTTCCTAGTTACTAAGTTACGTCTTCTATGGCTTCCTTTAATTCTTTCATTCAGTTATTGTCACTGTTGTTTTTTCTTTGTTCTCAAAGAGGACCTCCTGATGCCTTGGCTTCCACATGAATTGGATTTGAGTGGCAGAGCTACAAAATCATCAACCTCAAATGACGTCTAATAAGGCTGATGTGACAATAACAGCAATACCAACTGCATGATTTCAAGTAACTTAATTCCTGAAATAAATTCTTTATTTCTAGAGACAGAAAGGATAAAGTTTTCTCAATAATTATCCCTTTTTGGAGGAGACAGGAGCAGAGAGGTGAAAAGAAAAAAAATCTAGTGAGTCTGCGTGGGCTCATTCACACTTTACCTGAGAGTGTTAACTTGTCTTAATCCTCTGGAAAGAACCTAACTGGGAGTCAGGTTCTATTTAGCATTATCTATGAAACCAACTAGCTGTATAACTTCAGATAAAGCATTTATTCTCCTTGTGTTTCAATTTCTAATCTGTCAAAGGACATTTCATAGGGTTGTGGGGAAGATTAAATGAAAAGAACTAGAAAGAATCGTGAAACAGTTAAAAGCACAATACATTATTAAGTTACATTAACTGAACTTTAATTAGAGGCATATATTAATATCCTCTTTGCCAGATGATGTAGAAAACTGTCAAAGAGAGAGAGATGGCTAAAAATAGGTTCAGAGAAAGTTTATGTTTTCCATCCATTTTAAATACCAATATTACACACAAAAATAATTTTTTCAAATTCTATTCCAATTTTGGGGTCTAGCCATTTTCTTTACTTGTTACTACTTTAAAATTCTAAGAGTATAAATATTACCTGTGATTTCATCTCATACAGGGTAGCATCATCTGGAGTTAACTGAAGTGCTTCATCCCATTTGTGAATTGCCTCCCAGTACCTGTAGTTATTAAAATAACATTATAATTTCTCTAGGTCCCTCGAAGTTCACTGATACTGTTACATAAGTATTTATTAAGAAATATGAATGGTTAAGATTCTGGGAATGACAGAAATGAAGAGCACAGGAAGATGAGAGAAGGAGTATATGTGAGAACAGGCAGAGAACCTTGAAACTCTCTCTAGGGTTAGACTAAAACTTATATTAAATGACAGGTGCTAAAAACCCCAAGACTGCTGTGAAAAAGGAGAACTCGGGGCTGTTTTCAAGGTGAGGAGCACTTGGGATAGGTTTTTCCAGTGATTTCAATACATGGACACATATTAAGCAATCCGCTATTTTCTCAGAACTGTACCAAGCAGGCCTAGATTGGTCAAGGCCCCGAGTAACAAAAAGCCTGATCCTTATGTGCTCCCTGGAAGGACTCTTCTGCCTGTCCCAACATTCTCTACAGGAATCACAGAATCTTTTAATTAGAATGGCCCTCCCTAGAAATCATCTAGTTGCAACTGGCCAATTAAGAGTTCTACCTCTCACCTCAAGAAGGAGTTTCATTTAAAAGGCCCTTCCTTATAGTGGTAGTCAGGAAGGCTAAAGGCACCCAGGGACAAGACAGTAATTACCTCATTAGTCTGATCTCTCCATTATTGATCTGACAAAATTGTTCTTCCTCCTAGTGCACTGAAATTCAATTCGATTCAATTCAACTTAACAAGCATTTATTTAGGACATACTAGATGCCAAGCTCTGGGGACACAAGGACAAAACGAAAAGTTACTGCCCATAAGAATTTACAGTTTCCTGAGAAAAAACAAGTATGCAGAGAAATACAAAATATATTCAAAATAAGTTCAATGGGAAGAGGAAAGCATTAACAACTTAGAGCACCAAGAAAGGCCTCTCGGGTCTAGCGAAGTACCATTTGAGCTAAGCCTTGAAGAGAGTCAGGGATTCTAAGAAACTGAGGCGAGAACAGAGAACCTTTCAGGACTGAGAGACAGCTGGCACAAAGACATGGAGGTGGGAACTAGAAGAAAATCCATTGTCAGGAAGGTAGGGTGAATGAGAGGTAGTAATACAAAAACATTCTGGAAAGAAAGGTCGTAAAAGAGTTTAGATATCAAACAGAGGACTTGGTATTTTATCCTAGAGGCAACAAGAAGCCACTGCAGAGGATCTAGGAATAATATACATAGAATCAATAGCATCACTTTACACATCTCATTTGATCATCATAACAAAATCACCCTCATTTTAGAGAGGAGGAAACTGAGGCTGAGAGGTTAAGTGACTTTTCTAAGGTCACACAGAAGTATCTGAGGCAAGATTGGTCTTAGTTCTGTGGTCTAGAAATACACTGAGTAAGGTGAATCCCTCTTCTATGTGACAATCCTTCAAACACACATTTTTTTTTTAAAACAGCATGCTCCACACCCTCAAGTCTTCCTTCTAATCTAGCCCTACCCCTAGACTATCCATGTGCCCAATTTCATATGGCACAATTTTTTGACCCTTACCATCTTGTTCACAAAGTTTTAAATACTGCAGGTAAAACACAGACCTCAAACAAGGAGTACTGTAGCACCTTACTTCCTTGATCTCGATACTATAATTCTATCAATGCAAGCCAAGACTTCATTTGCTCTTTTGGATGTAATATCACTCTTTTGCTTAATGCTAAACTTGCAGATAACTGAAACCTTTTCCAAATGAACCGCCAATGGTTAAGTCAACAAGCATTTATTAAGCTCCTACTATGTGCCAGGCACTATGCTAAGCACTGAGGACATACTAGATGCCAAGCTCTGGGGATACAAGGACAAAACAAAAAGTTACTGCCCACAAGAATTTACAGTTTCCTGAGAAAAAAACAAGTATGCAGAGAAATACAAAATATATTCAAAATAAGTTCAATGGGAAGAGGAAAGCATTAACAACTTAGAGCAACAAGAAAGGCCTACAAAGAAAGGCAAAAACAGTCCCTTAAGAAGCTCACATTCTAACAGGAGAGTCAAAATGCAACAAATTATATACAAATTACTATACAAACAAAATAAATACAAAGTAAATGGGAAGCAAGTTGAGAGGCAAAAGTTAAATTAAGGAAGAACAGGAAAGATTGCTTGCCAAAGATACAGATTTTAGCTAAGGCCTGAAAGCCAGGGAATCCAGGAAATGTAGGTGAGGAGGGAGAATTCCAGGCAGTAACTATTGCAGATACCTTGTTCAAGCCAAATACTGAGTTCAGGAAAAAAAAAAGCCTTCAAAAATTACCTATTTTATTCATAGCTGTGGACCATCCTAGGCTAACTAGATTTTTCTGAACCTTGATTCTGTCATCCAGTATGTCAGTAATTCCTTCTTGCTTTTATCATTTTTAAATGTCGCCTAAGGAAATACAATTACCAAAAGCGGGTACTCAGGACTCCAAAACAAATCAACATTATCTTTGGTTAGAAAACTACCCTATCACAAACACATGATCACTTTCAAAGACATGTAAATTATATCATCCAGAGGGAATAAGATATTTGCACTGATTCTCCCACAGTTAAGAAAAAGCCAGTGACTGAATTAATAAAAATAAAAATAAATTACTCATGCTATTATGTTCATTTAAGTAATTTCTACCCTTTTCAAGGAGAAAAATGCTAAAACGCAGAAAACTGCTACAAGAAGCATAATTTCCTCCCAAACAAGAATCAGGGCAATTAACACTAGCAGTCTATTGGCTAAACACAATCTCAAAAAGCAATACTCATTAAAGCACAATAAAATTATACACAAAAACATGGGTGACATATAAGGCTATTTAATCATCTACTAATCTAAACGTCTATCAAAAGTCACTTTTAGATTTTATTTTTATTCCTACAAAAGAGAAAATAATATAATTACTTTTTTAGATCTTATCTTTCTAAAGAATCTCTTTGCTTCATCCAATCATATTTCCAAAAAAGAAAGAGAGATTTTTAAAATATAGGAAAAAAAACCCTTTTAAACCACTTGTTCAAACTTTATGAGGAATTAAACAGGACATTGTTAGTTCAGATCATGAAGACCCACTGTCAACTGGTTTTTAAACATGACCAAAACAATAACATACCATACAGGACAGAAAATTTAATGGTCTGCCAACTTAAAAAAAAAAAAGCTAGAAATAACAAAGAGCAAATCTCCATAGTCACACAGCTAAAAAGTATCACAAGTAGGAAATGTAAACAGGTTTTCACCACCCCAAACTGCTCTCTGCCAGCTATCCCACTCTGCCTTTGCAGTAAATGACTAGAGTGCAAAATTATATATCTTACAAACATAATAAAGTTGACAAGTGAAATCCTATGTGAAATATGGGTGAAGAGTTATTACTAACCTGGGAGGATGGGAGAGGTCAACAAAGGCTTCCTACACGAGATGCAAGGTACTTAGAAGATAGAAAGGAATGAATTAATGAGCAAGTATTTAAGCACTTACTATGTGCCAGACACTGTTCTAGGAGGAGAGGATAAAAGTATAAAGTATGAAAAATATTCCCACTCTGAGAAAGCTTAGGATCTTTCTCAGAGAAAAACAAGTATACATAAAGCTATATACAGAATAAATGAGTAAATATAAGGTAGCTGGAAGAGGGCTGCATGGCATGGTGGCCAGAGGCAGCCTCAGATGAAGCCAGAAAGACCTTTGGCTGTTCATTCAGTCATATCTGACGCTTTGTGACTCCACTGACCATAACATACCAGGCCTTCAATCCTTCACTATCTCCCAAAGCCTGTCCAAGCATATGCTTTGATGACAGTATCTATCTCATCCTCTGATGTCCCCTTCTCGTGTTGCCTTCAATCTTTCCCAACATCAGGGTCTTTCCCAACTACTCCTGCCTCCTCATTATGTGGCCAAAGTATTTAAGCTCCAGCTTCACTATTTGTCCTTCCAAAAAGTAGTCTGAATTAATTTAAGTACTGATTTGATCTCTTTGCTGTTCAAGAGACTTTCAAAAGTCTTCTCCAGCACATTTCCAAAGTGTTGATTCTGTTGCACTCAGCATTCCTTATAATTCAGATGTCACAGCCATACATTGCTACTAGAAAAACCATAGCTTTGATTATACAACTTTTATTCACAAGGTAATGTCTCTATTTTTTATAAGAAGACTTGGCTGAGGTGAAATGACACCTCTAGCTGTGTGGGCTTGGAAAATCTTATCAGTGCCTTGGGTCACTCTCTTAAGGCTCTACATAGTACAGCAGGTACCAGTTTGCATTAGTAGAAGAAGTTTCTTCACCTGGAAGTTTCCTAAACTAACAAAATCACTGGTGCAGTTCAGTGAGTACCATCTAGCAAGAAAGGCACTAGTAGCTGAAAGGATCAGGAAAGAATTTCATGAAAATGGTGGAGCTTCAGCTGTGTCTCAAAGGAAGAGAAAGATCCTATTTTTTTTGGAGGGGGGAAGACAAGGCAATTGAGGTTAAGTGACTTGCCCAAGGTCACACAGCTAGTAAATGTGTCACATGTCTGAAGTCACATCTGAACTCAGGTCTTCCTGACTTCAGGGCCAGTGCTCTATTCACTGCATCATCTAGCTGCCCCAGGATCCTACATTTTGTAAGGCAGAAATGAAGGAGTGAATTCCAAGTCAGGAGTGGGGGAGTCAATTCAAATGCATGAGGATAAAATGGGTAGCAAGTGTGAAAAACAGAAAAAAAAGGCCAGTATGACTGGCATAGAGTCTATGGAAAGGAATAATGTGGCATGAAGACTGGAAAGAAAGGTTGGTGCCAGGTTGTGAAGGGATTTACAAGCCAAATTGTAGAGTTTACATTTGATCTCAAAGGCTATGAAGTCACTGAAGATTATTAAGGAGGGAAGTGACTTAGACCTAAATTTAAAAGTCATTTTGACAGCTGTGGGGAGAATGAAATGCAGTGTGGATAGATTTGAAGCAAGAAAACCAATTAATCTTAACAAGGGCCCCAACTAAGATAGCAGATGTATAAAGAGACTAGATGGAAGATATGTTGTGGTCAAAAACATAGCAAGATTTGGTAACTGATTGGATATGTGGGGTGTGAAAAGTCCAGGATAGTGCCAAAGTTACAAACACGGGAAGACTGAAAGAATGACTGTGTATTTAGCAGAAATAGGAAAATTCAGAAGAAGAGTCGGTTCTGGAGTAAGAGGAGGGGTAGAGATAATGAGTTCTGAGTTGGTATTGTTGAATTTGAATCAAACAGGTATGGAAAAAGGCAGGATGGGGTAGGGAGTGAATGTCAAGGGAATTTCAGGCAAAGGGAAGAATATAAACAAAGATACATGTATGGGTAATCAGTTTGGTTGGAGTTTAGAGAACCTGGAAGTAATAAGAGATAAGACTAGAAAAGCAGAACCTTGAATAGCAAACAAAAAAGTTTTAATTTTACTCAGTAAGCACAGACTGGTTTCAAGTGGAGTAACACAATACATCACAAGGGAAAATGATCTAGCAGCACTGTTAAAGAGAGCAAAAAGGAAAGAGAAGACCTGTTAGGAAGCTACTGCAAATAGTCCAGAAGGGTGGTAATGAGGCCCTGTAGCAGGATGATGGCAACAGAAAGGAGACTAAATGCAAGAGGAATTGCAGAAATATTTAAAAAAAAATAATGAAGTAAGAATAAAAGGCATATTTTGGGGGAAAGAAAATGAACTCTATTTTGGAAACAGGATCCCCAGGATAACCACGCAGAGTTGAGATTTCAAGTAAGGTCTTCTGACTTCAAATCCAGTGCCTTTTCCATGATACCACACTGTCTCTCACATTGAGTTGGAGGAGCCAGTAAGACATGATATGTGGATATGGAGGTTAACAAAGATATCAGGGATAGAGAAAGAGTTTAAAACATAGGAGGACATGAAGTTTTCTTAAAGGAAAGATTGAGAGGGCAGAGAAGCAGACTTAAGAAATACCTAATTTAAGAAATTCTTTGCCTTCATCAAAACTTTCAACCTTTCTACCCCCCTATACTTTCTCATACCCCAATCTGACTTCAATTTAGCCATTCCTCTACAATGTGAGATGCTGCTGAATCCCCCCCACCCTGCCTTCCCACCCCTATCTTACTGCCATTCTTCTCTTGCCAAATCTCAGTTCTGGATTACTCCCATCTATCTCCTACAATCCTACTCACAAGCCATCAAACACAAGAGGAAGTCTCACAACTGTGCTGGCAGAAAACATTATGAATTCATGTTATCCAGCCCTCACTGCAGCAAGGCGGTAGTCCTTTTATTCCTCCCTAATTAATTTCCTATCACTCCCTACAAAAGATATTCATACTCTACAATGCAGCACTTCCTCAACCAGAACTCTCAAACTCTTATTTCCATCCTTTATAATGACTGTTCACAATGCCTGAAAATTTCTACTCTTTCATCCTTCCTGGTTTTCCTGACTTCCTTCAAAACTCAACTCGAACCTCAGCTACTCCAAAAGGCCATTTCTTCCTTGTCTTCCCCACTCCAACACCCACTCCTCTTAACAATGCCTTCTCCACTCAGGCTGTTTTTCATTTACTTAATATATACATACATCTTAATGTATCTTTTACGTACCTAGTAGTTTACATGTTTTCTCCCCAATCAAAATGTTAAGCTCCTTGAGGGCAGGAATTATACTTTTGTTTTTCTCTGTAACCTCAGTGCTTACCACAGATATATAGTAAATACATAACAAATGCTTGTTGACTTCTGAGGGGAGAAGGAAAACGTACTGTCAACATTCTCAAGGGCTATACTGCTACAGAATTTGGTCTTGTAAGTGTGCATCTGTGTGTTTGGGGTTTGAAATTATTACTCTTAAAAGATTATTAGGCATTGACCACATGCAAAACAGGCACTCAGGAAACAACGTCTAAAAACCAAGTAGTTCCTTCCTCAAAAGATAAGAAGCTTACATTTCAAAGGCTATCATACATATGACTGTAGGCAAACACTAAATAATTTGAAGAAAGGGTAAACATTAATAACTGAATAATTCAGGGTATTAACAAGGGAGGTAGCCCCTAAAACTAAACCTTTAAGGAAGAGAAAATTTTTGATATGGAAATGAGGGATTCTAACCATGAGGCATAGTTATGAAACGACAGAGGGGGGAGATCAAATAATGATTTCTGGAAACAGTAGGCTGGTTTGAATGGAATGCAGTGGGTGTATAAAAGGGAGTAATGTGAAATAAGGACGGAAATGTAGGCTTGAGCTAGTGGAGGGTCATAAACATCAAGATATTGAATGCGTAATTTATCTTAAGGGCAATAGATACATGTTCAGATCTGACTTAAAAGAACGATTAAATTACTTATTTCAGACAATATTTTTTAGGGTAAATGTGCTTTTCACAATGAACTTCCAGTACTATAAGCATAATTATACCCATTTAATAGATTATAACACTGAAACTCAAAAGTATATTAAGATTGCATAGTTTTTAAGTGTCAGAGCCAGTATTCATGCCTGGGCCTCCCAGCTTCAAGTCTATCACTCTTTTCAGGAAATGACACAGAAAGTAAGAGAGAGCTCCTCTGTGTGGCTCCTTTACCTTCTGAAAGAAGGTATAAATCTGGTCCCTTTACCCTATCTGCCAGAGGGATAAATGGGATAACATCAGCAAAGCACATAGCATAGCTCCTGGTACCTAGTAGATGCTATATAAATACTTACTCCCTTCTCACCTTGCCCACCCCAGAGGGAGGCAGGGCCAAGATGTCAAAACAGCAGAAAGAAGTACAGTTAAGCTCTACCCAATTTCTCCTTAGAAAAGATAGATATCAAGGGTCCTTATGTATGCACCACATATATGAATGTAATGGAATGCTACTGTGCTATAAGAAATGAGGAACAGACTTCATAATAACTTGGAGAGACTTACATAAACTGATGCTGAGTGAGGAGAACAGAACCTGGAGAACTCTGTACACAATTACAGACACATCATATATGTGATGACTAGCTTTGATAGACTGGATTCCTCTCAGCAATACAAGGTTAGAAGACAACTACAAAAGACTCATGATGGAAAGGGATATCCATAACCAGAGAAAGAACTATAGAGTTTGCAGATTGAAGCAAACTATTTGCTCTCTCTCATTTGTGTTTTGTTGCGTTTTATTCCTTCTTTTTCATTGTTCAGCCCATGGTTATAATCCTTTACAGCATGACTAATGTTCAACATGAAGGTATCTGTAGAACCTATATTTGATTACATGCTATTATTGGGGGGGGGGGAGAGAAGAGAGTGAGGGGGAAAAAATTTGAAACTTAAGAGATAGTGGAACTGAACATTGTAAACTAAAAGTAAATAAAAAGACATCAAGTATTTTTTAAAAAAGAAAAGAAAGGGGTGGTTAGGTGGTGCAGTGAATAGGACAATGGTCCTGGAGTCAGAAGGACTGAGTTCAAATCTTATATCAGACACTTAAAACAAAACTAGCCATGTGACCTTGGGCAAGTCACTTAACCCCAATTGCCCTACCTTCCTCCCTCCAAAAAGCAAAAATAGAAAAATCTTTAAAAAAAAAAAAAGAGAGAGAAAAAAATGTACCACACCAAGACCTCATCAGGAAATTAATTTAAAAAAAAAAATAAGTGAGTCCTTCTCCCAGCCCAAGTTGGCTTTGGGAGATGAAGGGATCAGACAATAGGGTCTAGCCAGGAATGGCTGCATAGAGCATTTCAGGGCAAGGAGAACCTATGCAACAGGGCAAGAGATCCCAATCCTGCACAGAGGAGCCAAACTCATTTAGGGTGTACGAATAGGTAAGAGATGGCTACACACATGCGCACTACCTAGTTCTAGGTCACACATCCAGGGCAGGCTAAAGAAGGGGTCTTGCCCATAAAGGTGGCATTCTAGAGTAAAGAGTGGTCATGGATCTTCAGCTGTGTATACAAGCAAGGAACAAATTCTGAAGTATGCAAGCTTCTCACTTCCAAAGCAAGGTGTGTGGTTCAGACTCCAGGAATGGAGCTAGTCTCAGTTCAAGCCTCAAGCCCACCCTGCAGTAGAATAATAATCATGACAAGAAATCCAAACCAAAGGGGAGCTTGTACTTCTGTTGCACTGAACTGGTAGAGCCAGCTAAGTCTAGCAGCAATCTACCGGAACATTAACCAGGAATAAGTCCTCAGACCTGTAGCACAGATCAACATTTTCTGCTGGTCAGAAATTTGCAGAGCTCAAATTAAGAGGGCAGACATCAGTCTCTGCCCTAGATCAGACCAATTTGCAAGTCCTCACCTTGGACTGTGCCTAAAATCCTAGAATAGCACAGGATAAAAGCGGCAGGACCAGCCCGGACATCCCCTCTAGAAATGTGCAGAGTCCAACCCAATATGAAGTCTGAAAACAGGAAACAGGCTGGAAGAATAAACAAACAAACAACAACAACAAAACATATCATAAAATGCTAGTGTGGTATCAGGGACACTTGAGACAAACTGAAAAAAGAAAATGACTCCAAACATCTACAAGCAAAGCCTCAAAGATAGATACAGCTTGGTCCCAAGTTTAACTACAATTCCTAGAAGAGATGAAAGAAGAATTTCAAAAAGAGTTTTAAAATATTTTTACAAATGAAATTAGAATACTGGAGGGAAAAAGTGTTAGAGAAAAGTTAGAAAAGAATTATAAAGGAAATTTAGTTTGGCACGAGATACAAAATATTGACTAAGCAACAAACTTCTTGAAAATTAAAAGGAATCCAGCAGAAACTAATGACTCCATTAGACAACAGAAAATATTAAAACAAAAAGACTGGGGGGAACATGGAAGAAAAGACAAGGTAACAGTATAAAAACAACTAACTTGGAAAGTAGATCAAGGAGAGATCATTTAAGAATCAATAGAATACTTGAAAGCCAAGACCAATAAAAGAGCCTAGAGATCATATTTCAAGAAATTATAAAAGAAAACTGCCCAGATTATCTCAGAATCAGAGAAAAGAGTGGGAATAGAAATAATCCAATTGGCTATATCCTGAAAGAAATCCCAAAATGAAAATTCCCAGGAATAGCACAACAAAAATCAAGAGGTTCTAGGTTAAGTAAAAAAAAAAAAAAACTACCAGCAGCTGGAAAGAATTCAAGTTCTAAGGAATCACAAAAAAAACTGAGTATAATCCTACACACAAAAATAACTGATTTTTAATGAATATATGACTTTCAAGCATCCTAATGAAAAGACCAGAGCTGCATATAAACCTTGAAGTACAAACACAGTAATCAAGAGAAACATCACAAGGAATTTAAAAAGGATAAACTATTCTCATGAGGAAGATGAAACATGTGTCCCCCTGTTACCATTAGGGATAATCAAGGGAGTCTAAATTGGATAGAGGATCTGAAATTAATTCTCTTACGTTTTGATGATTTTACAAGAAGAACAGAAAAGGAGGAGATGAATTAATGAAGGGCAAAGGGTAAGGAAGTTAGGAAAGAAGGAAAAGAAGGATGAAGAAGTTATCTACATAATCAGAATGCACAACTTAACATTTCTGTTAAGTTCAGAAATACATTCTATTCAACAGGGAAAGGAGGAGGAGGAGGAGGAGAAAGGAGAAGAGGAAACAAGAAGCAAGATAGATTAAGGGAGACATTAATCCTAAGGAAAAAAATTCTAACAAAAGATATGCAAAAGTGTTTACAGCAGCTCTTATTGTAGTAGCAAAGAATTGCAAACTGAGGGGGTGGCCACCAATTAGGGCATATCTGAACCAGTTATGGTACGTAAGTGTGATGGAATATTAGTGTGCTACTAAAAATGATGAAGGAGATAGTTTCAGAAAAATCTAGTAAAACTTGTATGAACTGATAAAGAGTGAGGTGGGCAGAAGAGAATGAGGAGAATAGCTTATGCAATGACAACAACATTGTAAAACAATTTTGAAAGACTTAGGAACTCTCGTCAATGAAATAATCAACTATAATTTCAGAGGACTCGTAATGAAAGCCATCTCCTAACAGAGATGTGGTAAAACTCAAGGGTACAGATTGAGGCAAATTTTTCTGCTTTCAGACATGCCAATGTGGGAATTTGCTTTGCTTGACTATACATGTTTGTAAAAGGTTTTGCTTTTCTTTCTTTCTCAAGTGAGGAAGGGATGTGGGAGGAAGAGAAGGTAGATTTTTATTGATTTAAAAAAGAACTTTAAAAAAGGTTGCTAGAGAATAGAAAGCAGAGGTGTGCCTGAGTATTCCTCTGATGCAGAGGCAGAGTAGTGTAACTTTATCTAACTAGCTACCAAAGAGAAGAAGAGATGAAGGGCATAGCAGAAGCCCCATGTCCCTCAGTCTTCTCACTGGCTCTTCAGCAGGTGTGAGATTGCCTGAGGTTTGCACACATAATCACGATTTCAGTTCAAGCTCTCTGCCACACCAAAGGATGCTGCCCCTTTTTAGGGGCAGGTTAGCTTGGAACTGAGAAGGTCCAATTCTGTTTTTAAATCAAAAGTCTGCTATTTCATCCCAGTCACATAACCAACTGTACTTATGGAAGTCAAGTGGGGGAAAGGAACATTATCCCTACTTCCCATTCAGAACAGCTAGAAGTTAATCAGATTATCAATTAATGATTCTAATATTGTGGAGGATAGTCAAGCAAGAAGACTTCCCCTCTCAGTTTGCAATATATGTTCCTTGTTCAAATAGTTACAAACTACAAATTATGAAAACAAAATTTAAAACTATCATCCAGTTAAATTTACAGGAAAACAGTAAAGACTATGGAGGTCCTGCATTCCATTTTCTTCTACTAAATATTTTCAGATTTCAAACAGTTTTACTTAAGCTGTTTCCAAATTGCTATCAACACCTTTCTTAGGAGTTTATGTTTTATTTTTTATTCTACCATTTGATGAGCTTATTAATGAAAATTTTATGGTAAATGGCCTTTTTACTGACTCGTTTTTATAATCTGCCTCTTATAGATGGATTTCTTTTGTGCAACATTACAGCAATACTTGAAACATGTTTTGCTTACTTTTTTAATTATGCAGTGGCTGTTATGGAGATATGATACTGAAAGTACTTTTTGATGGATCACTGCTGCTATGATAAGAATCAGCCAAATGAGTTAATCTATGAAAAAAATTTGTTTCAACAAGAATCATATCCTTTCCAAAGTAGAGAATTAAAATTCCAAATTAGTCAACAGGACACCAAAATTTTTCTTCCAAATTAAAATATATATCTAGAGTATGTAGTGTTTATGTCCCTCAAATAGAAAATAGTTGTCTGAAAAAGACCAAACCACCTTAGTTTCTTCTTCAACTATATAATAAGGGGATTAGACTAGATGATCTCTAAGGTCTCTACCAGTTTTAACACACTATGAAATAAATAGTATAAATTTCACACAATTTGTAACTTAAATGAATTCAAAATAAATAAAAATAACAGAAACTTTGACTTTGAAGATGGGTGAAAAACTATGAAAAAATATTAAATTCCAACACTGGTCAAAACATAGGCTATTCCAGAACACAGATCACACCTCTAAAATGAGATCTCACTGAAAGGAAATGCAAGAGATCCCTTCCCTTACTTTGCAGCACCAATAGAAGGGGTGTCAGGTACAGGCTCCTGCAGCAAGAGAAAGGGAGGGAGAGAATCAGTTGTACTAGTTCTGTTACTTCTAGAAAGAACAAGAAGTACTTAACTGTTTTTCCACTAAGAACACAATACATCATAAGGCTTTATATAGTTTTAATTCCATTCCTTCCTTAAGGTTCAGCTCAAATGCCATGATGACTGATTTCTCTGATCCCCCACCTCACCCCCAAGAAGCAATCTCTTCCTACCCTGATCTTTCATGCCAATGTCCGGCTTCTCTTATGCACTTTATCCTATTTGTACAAGTAGATTTATTTCTGAAACACAGGTAACAGTCCCCAGCTGTCAGCTCCCAGCTCCTTCCCCACTGCTATGGCCTTCTGAGGTTACAATGTACCTTAAAGAAAACCTATTAAGTACCTTAATGAGCACACATGGCTTCAGCTAGAAGGGATGGGGAACAGGCTTAATGCAGACAAATGATCCAATCATACCTGCTATGGCTGTACACAGATCATTAAGTATATTCAAGTCACATTCTACTTTCCCCCCCATTCTCATTAGGCTTGAAAGCATTCTTCAAGCTTCTCCCTAAACATGACTCAGTCATTCCTTCCAGAAGTCCAACCTCAATTAGTGTTTACTGCAGATTTTTGTTTTGTTTTGTTTTGTTTAAACAGCCTTATACATGTCTAATGTAAGCCCAAACTCCTGGGATCCTTTTATTGTGGATTTCACTGATAGTGCTTCTGATTCTCTTGATATTTTCATTATCATCTTCTGGTTATTTTTCCATTAGTATCTACCTTACAAGTATTTGGTGTTCATTTTTAAGATCTCTTTTTGCCTTATCTCTTTCATATCCTGTGGCATTTTTCAAAATAATATATACTAACCAAGAAAATGGCAAGGTAAATAAATGTGCCATTGAAAGACCCTTTCCTTCTAACCTGCACCTGAATCAGCCTTATTCTTTGGCTTTTTCCTATCACCAAGTCTTTATCTGTTGGTCACCAAAATATCAAACAAGACTGTAATTTTCAGAAAAATAAGAGCTTTGTCATTTTTCATCTTTGTATCCCCAGAACCTGGCAAAGTAATATGTGCTTAACAAATGTTTGCAGAACATGAATTTGTAGAATTCAGATTGGGGAGTAAAGTGTGTAATATATATGACAACTATGGTTTTAAAAACTTTAGTATGGACCAAAGATTTCTTGATCCCTTTTTGTAAAGGAAAAAAACAATACAAAGTAACATCTTTAAAAGTAAATCTTGAAACTATTCAGAGATAGTTTTAAAAGCTATCACTTAAATAAAATTAAATGACCTACAAGATTAAATAAATTGAAATTTTACTTTCATTAAAGTTGTTTATTCTCCAATAAATAAACTATATCCTTGTTTCTTAGTGTAAGGGGAATAGCGAATATATGTAAGGAAAAGAGTTACATACATTTAACTAGTTATTAAATAAAATATTAAACTAAAATATGTATGAAGATAATTAGGTTTATATGAAAATTTTTAGATCAAATGTAGTTTTAGAAATCACAAAAGAGAACATAACTTTTTTTAAATTATCTTTACAAGAAAAATTTAAATTAAAAAAATTTAATCAATTAACAAATCCTGTTGCTTATTGCAATTTTCTTTCAAAAACAGGTCATACTGTCAACTTGTACATTTTGAATTCAGGTACTTAGGATGTTTCTATATTTATGTCATTTTTTAATCAAAAAATATCAAGAGATCCTACTCACTACTTATTAATTTATAAATGCCTATAATAATAGACCATAAGGGAAAAATAATGTGGAGAACTGGGATTGAGCCTTATGCAGAGGCAACTATCTGTGGTATAATTTAAGAGACACTTTGTAGGTCTCCTCCTCATCATGATATCTGAAATTCTACCACAATAAGATAACTATCTTGATTTCTTAGACTTTTCAGTCTTCAGGATACCCTTTTTAAAATACAAGAGACCTGGGAGCAGCTAGGTGGTACAGTGAGTAAGAGCACCGGCCCTGGAGTTGGGATGACCCGGGATCGGATCTGGACTCAGAAAATGAACACCCACACATAAATAATGACTGGCCATGTAACCTTGAGCAAGTTACTTAACCCCAACTGCTTTAAAAAAAAAAATACAAGAGACCTGGATGATGGAGCAGTAGGAAGCAATGCAGTCCACAAAACTTCCACAAAAACTCTTCTAACAGGCCTAAAAAATGCACAAGCTCAAATCCTAATGGTGAAATCCAGAAAATGTTAAAAATGAATTCTTTGTCAGGCCCAATTTGGCATAGGGAAACAGAAAGGTCTGCTGACACTGGAGACACTGGGTTGGGATAGGAACACACTGGCACCCGTGGAGTACTCCAGTGCCCAGGGAGTGCATCAGTATAAGAGAAGGTACCAAACCCATATGAGAGTGCTCTATAAACTATAAAAGCTTTGACTTCTTACTACTGTAGGCCTGTATAACCTGAAATCCACATTTCTTCTATATACAAAGGATGTTTTCCTTTACATTTTTCATACAGTATTCCACTCTTAACCTAAAACCTTATTTAAATTGAATCTCAATTCTCCAATTTATATAACTTTGTACCAAGATTAAGTATTTCTTTCCTTTGATGATTACATTTGTCATCTATCCGAAGTCAATCATTTCAACTTCTGTTTCTCTGACAGAAGCCAAACTAGCCTAATTCTACCAGCCTCTAATTAATGTTTAGTTATTCTATGAAGCCATGTATACATTATGTCAAAACAAATAGCTGAAAAAAATCAGTTAAACATCTGGTTATTTTCTCCATTTGACGTCAAACAAGAGGTCTGACTCATTTTCCATTAAATTAAAAATATTTGGGGACTCTGTGGGCAGGTAGCACACATCTTGTTTATCTATACGGCTGCATTTTCTGACAACTACACACAGGAAATTCAGGGGCATAGCAATGACTAATTTTTTTTTACCTTCTTCCCTCTTGTGCAGTCCAAAAAAAGAAAAATAATAGTAAGTTATTAAATGGCACTTATAAAAATTCCTAAAGTTCTGTTTTGTGGACACTTAGAAAGTGACTTCATAAATGTGGAAATTTTTGTGCTCAAGACATAACAGCCAACTCTGTAAAATGCGAAAGGAGGAATGTTTTTGTATTAGACTGCTAATTCATAATCTATAACATATTAGCCAGGGAGCTTCTGTTTATTCTTCTTTTAATAACATTTAAACTAAGAATTTGTCTTCTGTTTATATAAGAATTTTACAAAAGATTGTCTCCTAAGTTAAAAATTAAAATGGGGGGTGGGGGGCGCGGCTAGGTGGCACAGTGAATAGAGCGCCGGCCCTGGAGTCAGAAGGACCTGAGTTTGGAGCCGGCCTCAGACACTTAATCCACACAAACAAAAAAAAAACCTAGCCGTGTAACCTTGGGCAAGTTACTTAACCCCAATTGCCCTAAAGGGGTGGCTAGGTGGCACAGTGAGTAAGACTGCCGGCCCCGGAGTTGGGATGACCCGAGATCAAATCCGGCCTCAGAAAATGAGCACCCACGCATCAATAATGACTAGCCGTTTAACCTTGAGCAAGTTACTTAACCCCAATTGCTTTTTAAAAAAAAAAATTAAAATAGGGACAAAAAAAACAAAAATTCCTTAACATCTATGATGCTTCTAGTACTATAATCCAAGAATGATTAATATAGAAATGTTACAATTTTCTGTCTATCAAAGAATGTTTTTTAAAACAATTTTGTTTTCAGGAAAGGGAGTTAGATGTTGTGGCTGGAGAGTTGGCCTTGGAACCAGGAAGACATGAGTTCAAGTCTCACCCCTGACATACACTAGTTATGATTCTGGGTTCTCTGTACTAAAGTTCTCTTTGCTATGGGAAACGCTCTAGGACAATAAGTTGTAGAGAAGGCACCAACCCACAATGGAAGAGGCTGCTTCTTCATCCAAGAAATTGTCTTTACCAATGAAACTAGTGATACAGATCCTATCCCTGTTTTCAATAGATGCCAAACATTATAAACAAGCAAGGACATGAATTAGCTCAGTTTCTAATAGCCATAATAGCAGTTGAAATATGTCAGGCAGCCATGAGGGTAAACCAACCTTCTTTCATCAAATATTTACCAGTTAAGTCTCCTAAGCATAACTATTATGTTGATGGTAAGGAGTAAAAAGGTAGCTGTAACATTAAAGGTAGTAGTGAAAATGCAATGAAAGGCAGATTATGCCAAGAAGAGCAGCATAATCCTCAGAGCCCATTAAGAGAACAAAGATGTCCTTGACTTCATTTTCCTTCCCCTCTCTTCACTTCCTGCTATTCAGGATCTTCTTTGGCTCATCAACTTATTCAATGTTCTAACTCTACTCCCTCCAGTACTACTCTCTCTACACTCTCATTATCTTATGCATTTCTTCAGTAGAATAGAGTGGGATCATGGGAAGACAGATGTCCCAAGGACATCATAAAACACAGCACAAAACATATCTACTAGACAGAAGCTACTCTCAAGGTAACCCAGCATTCACATATCCCTTTGAAATTCTAACCATAAAACCTGTCTTCTTTCATTACAGCTGCAAAACCTGGAGTTACTACTTACCATTTCAACCATAATGTCTCCAGAGTGGTTGGTTTTCACCATCTATACTTTATTATATCCTATCTTGTTTTATAATTGTATCCTATGCACATATTTGCTAGATTGTAAACTCACTTTGTATCTCTTCTACATAGTAGGTGCAATAACTTAGAAATTGATTGATTCCATCACATGCCACCTAAATATTCTTGTTCCCAACCTACACATATCCCAGTCATACTCAACCAGTACCACCATAGCTAGAGCTGCAGAACAAGACTGGAAACTGGGAGACTAGGATACTAGACTTAGTTCCATTGGAAACTAATTATATGACCTTGGGCAAGTCAGTTCACATCTCTGTGCCTTTTTTTTTTTTTTAGCTCTAAGGTCCATCCTAGTTCCAACATTCTGATTCTATGACTCACCATATTAAAGGAATTTAAGATATATGGCAATCCTAGCCAGATAACTCTGAGAACAGGTTGAAGGTAACAGGAATTACCAGAAAAACAGAAGGTACTAAAGAAAAGGTTACTGGAAATAATAAGGAAGACTGAAGAGGGCAAAAATTCTATATACTCTATCCCCTTAGTTTATTTGGAACAAATGAAACACCAGAGATCTAAGAGATCTAGGTCTGGGAATGGGGGGGGAGAGGGAGGAGGGGCAGGAGACATGAGATTGGTAACATGGAAGGAAGTGCCAATTATAGCTTATGGTGGGGGGGAGAGCACAATTCTTAAAAATTTGCCTCAATAATAAAACTTCTCATTAATATTTTGCCTTCTTTCCACTATTATAATTTCTTTTCTACCTCCTTCAATTCTTTAATTTTAAAAAAAAATGCATTGTAGGGGCGGCTAGGTGGCACAGTGAGTAGAGCATCGACCCTGGAGTCAGAAGGACCTGAGTTCGGGATTCGGCCTCAGACACTTAACACACAAACAAAAACCTAGCCGTGTGACCTTGGGCAAGTTACTTAACCCCAATTGCCCTCCAAAAGGAAAAAAAATACATCTTAGATCTTTTTTTAAGACTAGGTCTCCCAGGCTGAAGCACAGTGGTTACTCATGAGCTCAATACTACTACTGAGTGGCACAGGAATTGTGATCTGCTCAATTTCCAATGTGAGCCGGTTCATCACTCCTTTGACATCCTGGTGGCCTCTTGCTCCCACCATACTAGTGCCAGACTTGGTTTATCCACCAGGCTATGCCTGTAGTAGCAGTGATTACTAGCATGTGACACTTCATCTTGTAATCTAACTCTCCCCATTAGCTGTACCACGGACACTAACTCTTTGTTTTTTTTTTTTTAATCACTAAAATAATAGTGTAGAGATTACTAACAAAAGTGAATAGTATAAACTCTTAGAACAGGGATCATTTATTAAAATTTACTTAAAACTTAGAATTTTGGCTAGATAATTCAAAGCAAAACTGAAGTCCTGCTGGCTACTCTGGTACCAAGGTTGTGTGCTTTTTTGTTACTGTTCAGTTTTTTAGTGGTGTCTGACCCTTCATGACCCCACTTGGGTTTTCTTGGCAAAGATACTACAGTGGTTTTTCCATTTCTTTCTCCATCTCATTTTAGAGATGAAGAAACTGAGGAAAAAAGGGAAAAAAGAGGTGATTTGCACATGGTCACACAGCTAGTACCTGAGGCCAGGGAAATGAGTCTTCCTATTCAGGCCCAGCACTCTATCTACTGCATCACCTAGCTGCCCCTTACATGTGTATAAGATATGTAAGTATGTGTTTATACATACACATACACACATACATATTTCTGTTACCGATCTTTACCCTGTATCCTCTAGTTACAGAACAAAAATATTTCAGTCATTAGATGATAATCTAGCTACTCCCCAACAGCTATCTGGAAATATTGTTATTAGGCTACTGGGCTGCCCAGTTCAGATTTATAAGCTCCTCAAAGAGCCTGTGAATGAAGATGTAATTAGTATCTTGTGCTCATTAGCCATCAATCACACACTAAAAGGGTCTATTCTTGGATGAAATCTTGGATGAAATATAAAGGATCTCTTAGAGCTGGGGATAGTAAGTTCTCTAGGACAAACTATATAGGAACAAAGAATTCTAGAGTTAGAAATGTCCTTAGATATACTTAATACAATCTAATCTTTTTACACATTAGGACATTTAGACCCACAGTCATTGGTGAGGTCAAATAATGACCATGGTGGGACTACTACTGGCAAGAATCTGCAGGACAAAATGAGAAAGGAAAACAAAATCAAATAGGAGAAGAAGATTAAAAGAAGAAAGGAAGGAAAAAGACACAAGATACAGTGAAGTGGCAGTGGGCCACTAAAAGCTATCTCAGATGCCACTCCAGGGTACCATTGTCTGAAAGTTGCCTATCCCTGCCCTATATATATAATTGGATTCCCTACTCTGCTAATTTTTTTTTTTTTAACAATTACCAAATCAAAAATTTCAAGAGGTAGGGGTGGCTAGGTGGTGCAGTGAGTAGAGTCAGAAGGACCTGAGTTCAGATCCGGCCTCAGACACTTAACACGCACAAACAAAAACCTAGCTGTGTGACCTTGGGCAAGTTACTTAACCCCAATTGCCCTCCAAAAACAAAAACAAAAACAAAAAATTTCAAGAGGCAGATTAGAACTCTTAGAGAAATGCTATAACTGAATCTCCTACCCAGGGATGCCTTAGATAGGGAGAAGAGTTATAACAAGATTATATACTCCCAAAGCTACTACAGAGAATGCGTAACTTGCCTAGTACTGATTCAAAATTGTTAATGCAATAAGAAAGTTTCTAGAAGTCATCAAGCATTCCAGGAGAAGTCTGATAGCATAGTTGCCTTTTTTGATGAAGCCATAAATGGTGGCAGAGCAAAACCAAGGAACAGTTCTGAACCTGTGAAATAATATAATCAAAATTAAAATGTTTAATCTACATTAGCCATAGGAAGGTTTACCTTGGCAACGAATTATTTATCTTACAAATATAAAATGTGAATATACAGATCATCTTATGAATACATGGTCAGAAAATTAAACACAGACTCTATTGCCTGAAACAGAAAAATATATACTATACCTCCTGTTTTCTGCCAAAATTGCACCTTCATCCTTTAGCCGTTTACTCTTCTCTGCACAATCTTCCAGGAGAATTGCTTTCTTTCGTTTAATTGCATGAAGCCAATTAACGTCATCATTCTCCACTAAGCCCTTCTCATCAGCAGCTTCAGCTTCAAACTGCTGGGATGTGACTTTTGAGACCTTTTCACCAATTTTCCTCTTCCATCCAAAGGAAGCCATTCTGGAAAATTATAGATGACCAATTTTAATCATTTCCCTAAAACTTTAAGATTGCCTGGAATGGTGGTGAAAGACTTGCTGAAAGGGCTTGTCTTCATAAAGAACAGTGGGAAGAATAGGGGAGGATTATATATTAAACCTGACAATAAAGCCCCTAAGCAGACAGCAGAAAAACATCTGCCTGCTACATTTCCCTCCCCGTTGAGAATCTCTAAAGAAGAGTGGAGACTGAGCTAGACAAGGACAACTAGTCTGGAAACCTAGAAGGTAAGACAGTGCTTCCCAGTTTGTTAGATGAGGACTCTTAATGGGCCACTCAGCTATTTTGTAAAGGGTCTAGAATTCATATGCATAACAAACACTATCATTTTTCTTCTTTATTCAACTCCAGCAAAATATTCCACATCAACTGTGGTCCTAAGACCAAGTGAGTTACTATTGGATTTGATGCTAAAAACTTGAAAAGAGATTCCTAGAGAATTCTTAGCCCACAAAAATGCGCTATTAGGTCAAAGACTGGCCCTTAAAGAAACAGCTCTTTTCACAGCCTGAGTTCCATTTACTCCCAGATGACTGATTCACAAATGGGTATTACTGGTCATACCTAACAGAAGAATATATAACTGCACCCATGTAACTGTAACAATACTCTCAGAAAAGTAATTCATGAATGCATGTCCTACTGATTGTAGATCAGCAGTGCTATCTTCACGTGTGAAGAAAAGCACACAGATGATTTTAATGTTATTTTTAGTATCTTTGGTTTTTATTGAATGTGTCCTTTATTCCCTCCCCAGTTAGCAAACTATTTCTTATTTATAAAAAAAATATTTAAAGAGAAAAGATAGGCTTAGTAAATCAACCACATATGACAGTATATGCAAAATCCCACAGCCAGTCTTCCACCTCTGAAAAGCAGGGAGATGGTAGTACCAAAATCAAAATAGTAAAATAAGTTGTTATAAGAGATACCCAAATGAATAAGTTATTTATTATATTCTTAATAACATTATTTTAAACTATTAAATATTAAAATTAAATAGATCTGATAACATTAAAAGTAGGCCCAAATTCAAAGAAAATGTAAGCTGAGAGATCAGCATCTTACTTCTGCATTTATAAAAACTGCATGTAGTTCTTTTTGTGATGGCAAAGAATTGGAAATGAAGGGATGCCCTAATGGGGAATGGCTGAACAAGTTGTGGTATACGAATGTAATAGAACACTACTACTGTACTATAAGAAATGATGAGCAGGCAGCCTTCAGAAAAACCTGGAAAGACTTAAATAAACTGCTGGTGAGTGCAATGAGCAGAACCAGGAGAACACTGCATACAGCAACAGTCACACTGTGCAATGCCTGACTTTTACAGACTTCGCTTTTCTCAGAAATGCAAGGATCCAAGACAACTCCAAAAGACTCACGATGGAAATGCTGTCCACATCCAGAGAAAGAACTATGGAGTCTGAATGCAGATGGAAGCTTACTATCAGCTCTCCTTTTCTTCTGCTGTTTCATTTTGTTTCCTCTTTCTTGTGGTTCTTCCCATTCGTTCTAATTCTTCTTTATATCATGACTAATGTGAAAATACGTTTAATAGGAATGTATAGAGCCTATATCAGATTACATCCTGTCTTGGGGGGGGGGGATTTAAATCTCAAAATCTTATGGAAGTGAATGCTGGAAACTAAAAATAAATTATCTTTTAAAAAGCTGCATGTTCATTCCTAAGAAATATGTAACAGACTAGAGAAATTACACATTAAATAAACTCTAATGTTCTTCAACTATAGCTTTACATATTCTGACCACAGAAAATTGTAATGTCATTTAAAGTCAGATTTTTCAAAACAGTTTCTATGGATTAACATCTTCCCAGTACAGCTACCCTGGAAACCATTAATAAATTCTAAAACACAAATGGAATGACTATACCAAATCTCTGGGTTCTAAAGGGTTCTCAAATTTGCTTAGTCTAACCTTCTAGTCAATGTCTGTTACTTCTCATTTAATGACAAATATTAAGCACATTTGGAGGACGCCAGAAGCTTACAATCTAGAGGATATTAGAAATGCATAAATATTATCATACAAAGAATATATAAGTTCCATATGACTGATCTGGATAATAAGTGTTGTAGGAATTTTACAAAAGCTGTGTAGAAAGGAAAAGTTCACTGGTAGGAGCAGGAAACACTCCTGAAAGAGGTAACAACAGACCTTGAATTACACATAGAATTTCAATAAACATACTCTAACAACATCTTTTTTTAATGAACAATGAACCAAGAACACTGATCTTGGTTAAGGAAAGATCAATCATGACTCCAGATGACTGATGATGAATGCTACCCACCTCTTAACAGAGAGATGTTCGACTAAATATGCAGAATAAAACACATATTTTTTTGATATGGCTGACATGGGAATTTGTTTTGTTTGACTATTCATATTTGTTAAAGAATTTTTTCCCCCAGTGGGAAAGGAGGAAAGATTCATCAGTTTTCTCTCTGGAGATGGAGAGCATTTCTTGAAAATTTTTTAAAGAATGTCGGGGCGGCTGGGTGGCGCAGTGAGTAAGAGTGCCAGCCTCGGAGTTGGGATGACCCGAGATCAGATCCGGCCTCAGAAAACGAGCACCCACGCATAAATCATGACTAGCCGTGTAACCTTGAGCAAGTTACTTAACCCCAATTGCTTTAAAAAAAAAAAAAAGAAGAATGTCAATATCTGATACAATAGGGAACTTGGGCTTTCCAGGTATAAGGAAAGGCATTAATGAATTATTTTAAAATATATACATATGCATATATATGTAGATATGTGAGTAATGAAGCTAAAAATATAAAGCACGTTTGGGAAATAGATTAAGATGGAAAAAGTAGGTAGGGGACAGGTTGTATATTTAACCAACAAACTTTTTATTAATTACCTAATATGTGCCAGGCAGCATGCCATATTGAGTGCTAGCCTGGAAACCATGAAGATATGGTTCAAGTCTCTCCTGACTCATACTGGCTCTGTGACTATGGGCAAGTCATTTAACTTCACAGGGAGTTAAGCCCTGGTGATACTATGACAAAAATGAAATAATCCCTGCCTTCGAGGAACTTACATTCTAACGGGATTCCAAAAAGTTATAAACCTCATAAATTCAAAGAAATTAAAACATCAATTTCTAATTGCTTTAGCACTTTATAGTTTTCAAAGCAGTTTTTTTAACCAAAAGAATTCCTAGACATGTATTTTTTTCCTCCACTCTCCTAATTTTGATAAATGAAGTTTTTTGTTTGTTTTTTTCAAAATAATACTTCCTTAATTTCCAAAGAAACAATGAACATCAAGGCCTTCTGAATGTCACTAAAATACCACAAAGTTAAGCTCCTCGAGAGCTGGGTCAGTCTTTGGCTTTCCTTCGTAGCTCCAATATCCACCTCAAAGCCTGGCACAAAGTAGGCGCTTAATAAATTATTTACTGACTGGTCTGTCATTGCCTGGGCACTGTTAAGTTATGCCTGATGGACATTTTATCTATTTATAAGCTACTTTTTATTCCGCCCTGAGGCTCTGGAGGGCGCAGCTTATCACTGCATCACTTAACCCCCAAACACAGGCAAGAAGTGTGAACACAGCTCAAGACGCTCATCCTTTCGGTGGTGACTCCGAAAAATGCTTTAACGCCTTTAAAACAGAGAAGAGGCTCAGAGACTTTCCCCCTTCCCACACTCGGCGGGGGTCGAGGACTGTGTAAAACGTGCCCACGGACGTCAGAAAGGGTGGAGACTGGTCAACTGATCTCACTCGCCCCGGGATCCACCAAACCGCCCTCCGGGGCCCCAACGCAGGCCCGGAGCCGGGGGACGAGAGTCCGCTCCCCTCGTCCCAGCTCCGGAGAAAACAGGGCTGCGAGCCCAAAGGGGCGTAGGGGCCCCGACCTCTAAGGGCCAGACAGGCCTCCCCCTCAGCCTCGGGGGGCCAACCCACAGGGCTGAGGTCACCCCACACCGACAAGGTGCACCCCCACTCCTCGAGAAGTCTCTTCACCAAAGCCAGGCTCTCTCCGCCCCCACCTACACAAGTCACCCCGAGAGCCCCAGGTTACCTGGCGACAGCTCCCTACTACCAGTGTTTACGTTCCACTTCACTCCCGTCCACCGGAAGCGGAAGCGGCTCCGTTCGCACTTCCGTCTTTCTTGAAAAAGTGAGGGGGGGTGGGGTTACTTGGGAGCGTCATTAGGTCTCCTAGGAAACGGAGGTGGATGCCCGGGAGCGTTAGGGCGGCCCCTGCTGGGGCTGTGGGGAATTCGCCCTGGGCAGGATCTCTGCTGCTCAGAGATAGAAATTCCAGACAAGTCCAGCAGCATGCTTGGGCTCGGCTAGTCGGGAGTCCCGAGGTGTGCCCCTTCGGTGGCCGAGCCTTGTCCATCCTCCTTTCATAACATCTCTAGAATGTGCCACCTTCCTCCCACTGACATCGCCTCCGCTCTGGTGCAGACCCTCATCACCTCACGCCTGAATTACTGCAATAATAGCCTGCTGGTGCATCTGCCTGCCTCAAGTCTCTCCTCCAATGCATGCTCCACTCAGCCACCAAAGCGACTTTACTAAAACTCATGTCTGACACCGTCAGTCCTTACTCAACAAACTGCTTTGGTTCCCTATTCCCTCCAGGAGCAATTACAAAATACTCTGTGTGGCATTGAAAGCCCTTCATAATGTAGCCCCCTCCTGTCTTTATGGTCTTCTTACACCTTACTCCCCCTACAAGTTTTCTTCAATCCAGTGACAATGGCCTTCTGACACTCCATCACCTTGCCTTGGCATTTCCTCTGGCTGTCCGCAACCTCCCTCTCCTGACTTACCTGGCTTCCTTTAAGTTCCAACTAAAATCCTATCTTCTACAGGAGGTCTTCCCCATCCATTCTTAATTCTAGTGCCTTCCCTCTGTTAATTATTTCTTAATTATCCTGTATATGGCTTGCTTTATATATATTTTTTGCCTATTGTCTCCCAAATTAGATTGTAAACTGCTTGAAGGCAAAGACTGTCCTTTGCCCCCAGTGCATAGCACAGTACCACATTGTAGGTGCTTAATAAATTCTCTTGGGGGTGTGATCCTGCAAGCTTTTTCTCTAGAAAGCAGCACAGATATCTCTCCTGCCCCCCACCACCATATCCCTACACCCAGAGAAGAAGGATGCCACCCCTTGAGCAAAACTCTGCCGAATGGGAGGATTCAGAAAGACATCATAAAAGGAATTCTAAATTTGGATTCAGAGAATCTGGGTTCAGATCTCAGCTTTACCCTTGACTCAATTTATGGCCAGGGGCAGTTATTTAACCTCCAAATTATGTTTCCTCCTCTGTGAAAAGAGGAGGTTAGGTGATTTTTTTCTCTGTAACTGAGTGTCTCCTCATTGGTGGAGATCAATGTCCTGCTCCAGGGTGAGGGCAAGAAGAGATGGTGAGAGTAAGAGACAGTCTTTTCAGTCTCCGCAAACTTTCTTCCTGTCTCTGAAGTCTTTGGGCTCTATGGTTGCTTCAGGCTCTTCTAGCTTCTAGCTTTGAGAGAGAAAATGGGCAATGTCAATCCCATTTCATAATGTTGAAGTCAGAAAAGACTCTGGGAAGAAGCCAAATAAGAGGAGCTTGTAGTCTCCATCATGTCCCTATACCCAGTTTGCTACTCTGGAGACTTCAGGTAATTTCCCTTCAGGTGAAACATGGGATTCTCTCCCTTGGTTGAGCTGAGTTATCTTGCTCCCAATTGGAGAGCTCTTTTACTCTGTTGTCAGCTACATAGTTACTAAGATATACTTTCTCTTATTTCTGATTTACTATTGTCAACCTGTAAGTCTGCTTAAAATTAAAAAAGAGGCAAACAGGCTAGATGATATATAAATTCATATTGTTTATTCCCTCAAAGTTAGCCAAAGCTAGTGAACATGTACACACAAGGAGCCATAACGTAAATTCTGACTGACCGATAAAAGAATGACATATATGTTTTTGGACAATCTCTGGATGTCTGTGTCCCTCAGATATATGGTCTCCATAGGTGTTACAAATTGACAAGACAATTGACAAAGTGCTGAATGGGGCAGGTAGGTGGCACAAGGGCTAGGGCACTGGGCTTGGAAATCAGGAAGATCTAAGTTCAAATCTGGCCTCAGGTATTCAATACTAGCTGTATTGAAGAGGTTACCTGTTGGGGCCCTTTAAGACTCTACCCAAACTATGAGAACCCACGGAAAACTCAGGCAAAGGACAGAGCAACTCAAGCAGAGTTGGAGGCACCTGGGCGTGTATTCTCCCCCGTGATTTGGGAGTATTGAGTATGCAGCTGCTAACAGGGGAGCACTCCCCTGCCATGAGGAAGCTTGTTACTGCTGAGACACGTGGAGAAAGAGTCGGGGCAGGGGAAAGAAGATAAAAGGAGGGAGGCAAGGTGAAAGCAGGAGGAGAGAGAGATGAGGTGATTGTAAACTGAGGTGATTAATGGAGAAAGAGATTAAACGGCAAGTCATTATATCTTGATGTCAGGACTCCTTTGTCTGTTTGGGAGGAGCAGGCTCCCCCAAGGGGTTCGTGGGGGCGAACCAGAGGTTGCAGTGGGGCAACTGGGAAAGGAACTCTCCAAGGGGTTGTGGTGAGGCGACCATAAGGGTCGGAGTAGGGCGACCAGAATCGAAGAAGGCGATTGGAGTGCCGAAGAGGTGGCTGGAGAGGTGAGTTTGACGTCAGCCCTGTCAGGCGGGCCCTAACAGTTACCCACTAAGAGGGTTAGGGTTGCTCTGGAGACCCCAAAATACCAACATGCCAGGTCCTGCCAAATTAATTCCATTCAAGTCTTCTCAGCCAAAGAAAAGTAAAATTTATTAAAAGTTCACTTGCCTTAGACAGAGTAAGTCTGCGCTAGGTCATTCTATGGGACTCTTACTATTGTAGTATGGTGCTCTCATGCCACATAGTGTGAGATGGGGTCTTATATACCGAAGGTTGCGGGAGGAATGATGGTCTAGAGGAGGAGTTTGGGGAGGGTCTTCAGGAGGAGTTAATGAGTTCAATGAGTGATTAAGGGTGGGAGGTTGCTGGAGACCACAAACAATGGTGGTCTAGGCCAGTTTGGGTGGGAAGCAGATGAACAATGGAGGGCTAGGCTAGTAAGTAGGCTAGTAGTAAGCAGTTAGTAACTAGACTTAGCCACAATGCAAGGTCCACTGCCTCATGCAAATGCCTCATCAAATGAGACAATTTAATCAAGAGTCCAAGGGAGGTTCCCAGAGCCGGTACCTCAAGGACACTAGGAGAGCTCGAGGGGGCTCCCACAGCCCATACCTCATCAGTATGACTATGGGAAAGTCATTTAACACTGTCTCAGTTTCTTCGTTTGTAAAGTAAGCTGGAGAAGGAAATGGCAACCCAATCCAGTCTCTCTGCCAAGAAAACCCCAAAAAGGAGTCACAGAGAATCTCACACAACTGAAAAATGACTGAACAACAAGCCTTGAATATAAAGTTTGGGATTTTGCTTTCCCCGTTATAATTATATCATTATATTTCTCCATCATAATTATATAATTATAATATTATAATAGCAATGAGAGGTTTAGTTTGAACCTTAAAAACCATATTCCCTAGGTCAACAATATCTAAGAGAGCAAACAGCTGCAAAATCAGGCCCAGTATTCATTCTCTCATAGGAGAGCATAGTGGTCAGTCTCTGCCCTTCACTTCCTACTTCTTCTGGCAGAAAATGAAAATCTCCCTTGCAGAAGTCTTGGGAGAAGAGGCTAAACATGTCTATTTTGCCTTCTTTCCAGATATACAATGACACCCACATGCTACATGTAGGAGAGAGCCTCACTACATGTGGGAGCTCTGTAGGAATATAATTTAATATAATGCTAATTTTTGCAAGAAATTTTGTTTTTTTGCTAGTTTTGAAAAAAAAAACTTTGGACAGTTTTTTTCTCACTGTCCTTTTGTGGTTCAGTTCATTGTTTCTGAAGAGAACTACTTGAATAATATACCTTTTTATCCTAAATGGCAGGCTATTATTGATAACCACTCAATTCAATTCTATAAGGCCCATAGTTTAGATGTTTGTACTTTGCTGGCTTGGAATGAGTTTAAATAGGAATTGTTTTCTATAAACAGAGCACTGGTAGGGAAATCTCTAGAAAAGATAGGAGCTTTTGCAGCTGAAAAGAATTAGAAGTCTCCTGATACCAGGAGTAGACCCAAACCTTAAATAAGATTAAAGGCAGAAAAATAAAAGGATTAGAAGTATATACAATTAAAGTACAGGTTAAGGCAGTTGAGACAACTCTAAGCCTGCCTCAGAATTTTGATCATATAAATATACCTGAGGAAATGATAGTAGGAAGTTATTTTTAGGAATTTCAGCCTTGTCCACCTTCTAAGGATGGTGATTTGCTTAAAGAGGTAGGATTCTACTCAAAGGAGGCATTCCTGTAAAAAGACTGAATGTCACAATTTAATCCAGAATCTTTACTTCATCCATGAGTAAATATACAACCCCCTGTTGTATACAACAGAAGCCATACACCCTGCTGTATACAAATACCCTGGACCCCAAATTTACATCTTCTCTGGATGAACCATGACTCCAAGGAGAATAATCTTGGGAAACTTTAGTTGGACAGGCAAGAGTGTGTCTGAAACAACAGAAGACTCCTGAACCAGACAAAGTGATGAGTCTGACAAATACCTTAAGGGGGATCTTTGCAAAGGCAGTGGATACCCTCACGGTGGCAAGGCCAGATGTTTCCTGGAAAGAATATATACAAACTTTAGCTCATATGTTTGAAAGGGGTGAATCAGAAGACCCCTATACCAATTTTGTCTCTAATAGTATACAGCACAAAGGAGAAAAGCCCACTGAGTTCTTCCTCAGGGAAGAGAAAGGAATGATGAGACTAACACAGATAGACACTGGATCCTGAGAACGCAGGAAAAATTACACTGCAGAGATTGTTCCAGGACTCGGTACATGACCCTTGTGCAGCCAACAGTATCTGAGGTGAGACAGGTATTCCTAATATTCAAGGACCAATGGTCCACAGGGCTCCAGTTCTTCTCAGGAATGGATCATAGGAACAAAGCAAGACAACAGAACCACCAGTGCCGAACTTCTGTCACAGAACCTGAGAGAATCGGTTAAGACATGGATCAGTGCCCAATCCTATTCCCCTTGGGGAGGCAGAGGTCTAAGGGAATGGAAGACACAAAAGTCTAACTAACACAACCTCCATCAGGTAATCAGAGTAGCAGATCAACTTTTTGTTATAACTGTAGACCAGATGGCCATATTTGATGTACTGGCAAAGAAAACTGCAGCATTGGTCATGAAGATGTTAAAATCTATCCAGTTGTGGCGGCTAGATGGTGCAGTGGATAGTGCACGAGCCTTGGAGTCAGGAGGACCTGTGTTCAAATAGGGCCTCAGACACTTAACACAAAAACTAGCTATGTAACCTTGGGCAAGTCACTTAATCCAGATTGCCCTCCAAAAATCAAAATAAAATAAAATAAAATCTGATTCAGCTTTAGGCAACCAAAGCAAGGTCAGGACAGGAGGTTACCCTGGGCTTCAAGGCCAGGTGTCACATTGACTTCACCATCAAATCCTTATGGATCTATTCCACCTGAAAACATAGGATTTCATGCAGAGTTGATTGTAAAAATTGAGAATGTGGACTATAATGCAGTCCTTGACATGAAAATTAATTTACCATCATTTTCCATTCTTTTTATGACAAATATTTAGGTAAAATACCTTTTAAAACCTATGACAGGGCTTGGACTTGGTGGTTTGAGTGAAAAGGACTTTGCATACTTGGGTATATACAGGTGAGCTTGAAATTTCCTAAGGAAGTAATTGGTGCTAACAGAAAAGTGTACATTCTGGTTCTGGTTATATTTAGACTCTCCAATATTCACTGGCGTGTCAGTATTGATTGGAACTAATTCTAGTCTTTTCAAAATTCTAGCAAACAGCAAGCTGAGACCTAATACCTGAACACTTCAACCATCCATGAAGATTGTGCAGAGACTCAAAAGAGGATAGAGGAAAAAGTTTCTAGTGGACATCATGGGACATGTGCATATCCCTCAAAAGTAACCCAGATGTCCTTTTGAGCACACGCAGTTTGACTAGAGTGTAGTTCACTGTGTCCCCTATCATGTGGGAAGCCTCCTTGATTGGCTACTAGTTAAAAATGGTTAGACAAACTCATTGGGTTTTTTTCTGCCATCTTTTTGGCCACTCCTAGCTGTTGTGCCCAGTGAGGAAGCCATGATCTAGACTAATGGGCCTAAAAAGATTTCCTTCCCTTATTTACCTCCCTTTTACCACCACCCTCCAAGAATTAGATCTGAGGATGTTTGTTTCTGCTTTGTGTTGTTTCTTCTCACTTTTAGGCTCTGGTGGTGATCCCCACTGGACTGGGAATTGGAGCCATGGCATTTTGGAGCCAAGACTGCAGACAAAATGGTACTGCAAGTCAGCTTGGCATGGAAGGCCTGAGAAGCTGGGGTAGCTGGAACTCAAATCTAAAGCGAGTTTGAACTTGGAACTGGGACTGTGCTCTGTGGGAGTAAAATGAAGTTACAAACATAATTCTCTTCTCCACCCCAGAGACTGAAGTGATGAAAAGCAGAAAGGAGGGATCATGCCTCTTCCCAAGTATCGGGGAGTAAGTTTGTGTGTTTGTGATTATACCTTAGGAAATAAATATTCCCATTAAAAGGTCTTGCATTACACATATACAAAGAAAAATCTTATTTAAAAACCGCCTGTTACTTTGAACTGTTACGCTATCTCCTTTCTTTTGCTGGTCAAAGGTATAAAAGAATAATCTCAGTTTCTTGTCTGCATTTCCTCATCACTGATTCACTTCTGAACAACCCTGTTTTGGTTTCTAACCAGTGGTATACTGCAATCAGTTCTAACCTAAGTGATTTGTTATATTTTCATTGAGAGCATTTACACCTAAGAAGTCCATCAAGATTTGATTTGTTTTTCTAATTGTTTAAAGTGTTAACAATGTAATAATTAAATTACATTAGTAAGTAAATAATTAAAGGTGTTTGTGCTTACATTTCCCCATCTCCCCCACCACTACCCACCAGTCCTGTTGTTAAGCATCGATCAGCACACCCCCATGTTGCCCAATAAACATTCCTTGAGCTCAGCAGGAGTGCTGTAGAAGGCTAAAGGAATGAAATCACCACCAGATAAGGGATCTGGGGATTGAGGCTGATGTAATACTAATGGCTGGCACTTAGAGCAAGCTTCAAGGTTTGCCAAATACTTTACATCCATCCCAACATCTCTTTCCATGCCCACCATTCTACTGAAATTGTCCTCTTACAGGTCATTACTGACCTCCTAATCTGTAAATCAAGTATCTATTTCTTAGTCATAATCATCAGTGGATAGAGAGCCAGACCTGGGGTTAGGAATACTTGAGTTCATATCAGAGCATAGATACTTCCTAGCTGTGTGACCCAGGTCAAGCTACTTAACCCTGTTTACCTTAGTTGTTTCTTCTGTAAAATGAGCTGGAAAAGGAAATGTCTCATTCAAGTATCTCTACCAAGTAAACCCCCAAAAGGGGTCACAAAATGTCAGACATGACATAAAATGGTTAAAGGACAAAGCATTTAACACTGTTGGCTAAAATGTATGGAGGACCCGGGTTCGAACTCGTAATAAATTTTTTCTTTTTCTTGCCTCAGTGGTCTAGGTTTGTCTATTATTCCACCCCACGTTTCATATGGAGGCCCCAGCAAGATCCTCGACGCCTTGGAATCTGGACTTTGGGCTCTGCTCGGCGCTGGTAAGTCAGGCCTGACCCAAAATAATATTTTATTGATTCTGGTATTTTTTTGCTTGCAATTTCTGGAGTCTCATGAGCTTGGTTGGTTTGGGAAGGGCGGGACGCTGCCATTAACTTCCCGAACCCCGGCCGAGGGAGGTGACGACCCCTAAGGCCCTTGGGTTTAAGTTGATCAAATTGTGGGTTAGAGTCCCACTTGATCAACATTGGGTCAATCAAATTGTGGGTTAGAGTCCCACTTGATTGACATTAGGTAAGTTGATCAAATTGTGGGTTAGAGTCCCACTTGATCAACATTAGGTCAATCAAATTGTGGGTTAGAGTCCCACTTGATTGACATTAGGTAAGTTGATCAAATTGTGGGTTAGAGTCCCACTTGATCAGCATTGGGTTAATCAAATTGTGGGTTAGAGTCCCACTTGATTAACATTAGGTAAAGCAAATATGATTTGTACCTGGCCTCCATATGAAACGTGGGGTGGAATAATAAACACTGAGGCAAGAAAAAGAAAAAAAATTACGAGTTCGAACCCGGGTCCTCCATCTAAAATGTATGGTGGGACCCGGGTTCGAACTCGTAATAAATTTTTTCTTTTTCTTGCCTCAGTGGTCTCGGTTTGTCTATTATTCCACCCCACGTTTCATTAGCCATCCCACTTTTCCTTGAAAGCTTGTCCTGTCCAACTTTCTCCTGGCTCTCTTCTTCCCTCTTTAAGCTATAGTTCAGAATTTCTTCAAATGACTACACTGCTTCCTCATACCTCACACATTTAGATCATACATCTAGGTTATCTCCAAGGTTTTCTCAGTTGTTTTGCCTTTGGAAATTTCATTACCTCCCATACCTTTAGCTGTTACTTCTATATTATTGATTTTTAATATTTACCTGCATTTGCAATATTTGAACTCCAATCATACATTTTCTACTGAGAATTGCCATGCAGCTATATTGCCCAGTACCACAAATTAAATATGTCACAAATCAGATTCATCATCTTTATGCCTTTCTGCTTATCTCCTTGTAATAGTAATGAAATTTAAAGATCCCCCGTATTGGCTAGGTTTTCCAGTTGAGTGTTAAAACCCAGAGCTTGTAAATCCCACTTGTGGTATGGACTTGACTTGAAAAGGGAGGGCTGAACTGGGAGGAGCTGGTGCTGTGGATTTAAAGAGAGGCCCAAGCAGAGAGAAGGCCCTAGCAGAAAGAGGCTGAACTTTTGGGAGCAGCATTGTAGAGGATTGCTGAGAACCAGTAGGAACTGCCCAGGACTTTTGAGAGCTGCCAAGGACTGAGGAGACATGGCTGTGATGCCGGTACTTTGTCTGTCTGTTTTGATGTTGTTTTGCCAGATTCATCCATTGGTGAAGGGCAGTGCTGCTGTTACAGAGGTCCTGGAACTTTACTGTTGGTTCAGAAGCCCTGAAGGAGGATTTTATTGTATGTTTACAGAAATCCTGGAAGAGGGTCTTACTGATGTTTTCAGGGGTCCTGAGACGGTTCTACAGGCAGAGAATGAATAGATAAGGACACTGGCAATGTATCTTGTGGCTTTACTAAACTTTGTCTCCCCAGGTACAGAGATTGCTGAGAACTTGCCTTGGGTCAAGATGAAGAAAAGACCTTTCTTTGGGTATTAAATTCTGTGATGATATCTTAACCTTGTTGTAGCTCAGGGATAGATGGCCATTGTGCTCTCTATTGCCCCTTTTGAGAAGGTGCTAGGCATTAACCCGTGATAATTTGTAATTCAGTTATGATCCAGGGGTAGGAAACTTGACTTTTTTGTGCTCTGTGACTGACCAAATGAATGTACTTTGTTTATGATTGAAAACCAATCTCCATTTGAGAAGAGGAACTTTGCGATTGACTAAATGAATTGTACTGCCCATGAGTGGAGTAGTACTTGGGAATTATTGAATTACACTTGGTGAATGCTGTATTTTGATTTTCTCTGTTCTGTGAACGTTTTGCCTTAATTTGTCATTGAATAAAATGGAGAGTTGCTATGCTGGTATTCTGAGCCTTGGAAGTTGCCTTTGCTTGGCATTACACTCGCCCACACTCAAACCAATCCTAGAGACTTACCTATTTTTACAGAAGACAAAGCATATGAAAAAAAAAATAATGGTCACATATAGGGTCACAGCTAAAATGTAGGTACATTTACAAAAGCATAGATTTTATAGATCACGCTTTTATAGCTTAGTTCAATAAAGTCAGTGGTAAATAAAGGCTCTATGTGAGGCAGCAAAGTGGTAGAATGGATAGAGAACTTGACCTGGAGTCAGAAAGATCTGAACTGTCTCAAGAATCTGCTTCAGACACTTACTAGCTTGTGGCCCTAGGCAAATCACTCAATCTTTGGCTCAGTTTCTTTTCCTGTTAAACAGGAATGATCATAATAGAACCTATCCCTCAGAGCTGTTGATAGGCTACAATGAGATAATATTTACAATTCACTTTGAAGTGCTTATATTGAAGTGCTATATTATTATATAAAGAACTCAATTACTATTGCAAATTTTAAAGTGCTAGCTATTAAGAAAGAGGTCCATGTGAAAAAATAAATAACACTTGAGTGAAAGAAGAAATAGCAAAAAAACAAAACAAAACAAATTACATTAAAAAATAATTGTAATTCAGAGAGAACATAACAAAATCTATGGAATGTAGTCAAAGTAGTCATAGGCAAGTCTGTAATGAGCCCTCCAAGTCAACATTCTGCATCTGATAAAATGAATTAATCTTTTAATTGAGGATTCAAATAAATTTTCCCTTTAATAAAAACAAATATAAATTTTCCCAGATAAAAAGAGTCTCCAAGGTGGTTAAAAAACAGTTAACAAAGTAAAAGCAGCAAGCAAGAAAATTGTCAAAATAGGTAACTATTACCCACTTCTGTTGATTCATATCAGTATGCTTGACACTCCCAAAAGATTTCTAGAAAGCATTGTCAAAGATTATATGAATTCTTGGACAAGAAAGTGAAGATCTTAATCACCTCGATTGTCCTTTCAGAACTAAAGGTGAAAGGTAAAAGAAGGTTAAAATGTATTTGTACAGACAGGTAAGAGAAAAGCTGATTTGGAAAGTGAACAGTTGGCTAAGAAGATAATAATAGGATTTGGATTTCTGGACCACAGCTTAAAATATAGAATGCCAAGTTCCTGGCATCTGCCTGGTATCTTGCAAATCAAAAGGGTTTTGAAAAACATCATGAAAAGTTATACATTGAATTTATTATTGTATTAGTAAGCACCCTAACATATCCAGGATGGCCTGCTAGCAAAGGTTCTTTGATCTGTTTTGCTAAAGGAAAAACAACTTTTAAAGGCATCAACAATCTTACTTTAATTACAGATAAGTAGAAAATACAAGCAGAGAAATTAGAGATTCCACAGACAGGGCTCCAACTGTCTGAAGAAAGTAATACAATGATCTATATACACCATTGGAACAGGAGAGCACAAACCTCTGAGTAGTCAGGGGGCTCTTAATAAATGACTACTCAAGAGTCCCATCCAAGGAATCAAAAGGTTTTTCCCATAAGCAAACCCCCAAAGTAAAATACCAACCTCCCAGTATATACATAGTTTTCAACTAATAGGCTCAGAGTCAGAAGGCTTCACAACCCTTGTTCCTCAGTGCCTACTTAGCTTAGTACCAAAAGGTGTGAAAGCCCTCCTACAAGCAAGCCTCTCTATCCCTGTAATGTTAATGGAATCTGAAGATCTTCCATGCCTCTTTGTATTGGCAAGTAAGCAGGTACTTAGCACCTCGTTTCAAGTTAACACCTTGTTTAAGCTATTTAATTAACACAGAAGTAGTTAACACCTTGGGAGGAAGTTGCTGATGTAATGGGAAGGGGCAGAACAGGGAGGAACTGATACGTATATAAGGAAGAGCACAAGCTGGACAGACAGATTTTCCTGGGGTAAGCATCCTGGAGGCAGAGCAGCTGCTTCGGTGGGGGAAGGGGGAGGGTGAGAGAGCGAGAGAGTGCTAGAGAGAGAGAGAAAATTTCTCTCAGTGAGTATCTGGAGGCTGGAGCTTCTGCTTGGGAGCTTCTGCTGAGACCTTTCTGCTTAGATTTTCCACTGAGAACTTCCAAGAAATCAGGCTGAGGACCCACTAGGAATGAGAGAGGAAGATTCCTGCTTGAGGGAGCCCATTCTGCTATGAAGGCTTGGAAATGCAGGTGTTTGCTGCATTGACCATGTGCACCAACTTCATGATTACTGTAGTGACTTTGGCTTTCTAGCTCTGGGACTCAGTTTTCTGGTATTTGAATAACAGCTTTCATTCTATCCTCCATGTAGAGAGCCTATTACATTTTGTGATTCACAACTATACCAGCATATTCATACCCACCATAGTGTTGTGAATATTGCATTATTGTTACATTTGGCAACATGGATGGGATCACAAAATGTCAGGCCTCTATTTGGAAGCAGGAGGGCTTTAGAGGGAGAAATCTCAGGATGGGAGGATTTGCCTTATTCCTCTCTAGCAAGAAAATGGGCCAAAAGCGCAGGACTCTGTGAAAACTGGGAACCGAGGCTACAGAAGGAAGAACTGGGAGATTTGGAAAGATGTTTGTAAGGAATACCCATAGAACCAGGCAAAGAACTGGCAGGAATGTACAGGAGAGGCCGGGTCTTGTTAACAAGTTATCATATACTTTGTAATCCTGCTGACTACACCATAATGTAAAGCCACATCCAAGCAGCTTTCCGGAGGACTGGGGCTGTGAACAGCTTTCAAGGTTCTGCTTACATAGTATAGTGAACTCTCTATTCAATAACAAATCAGAGCAAAACATTCACAGAAAATCAAGGTACAGCATTCACAATGTTACAACTTATCACAGAAAATAAAAATACAGTATTCACCATGTCACAACTCAACAACTTATCACTAAAATGGCCACATAGTTTTGACCAAAGTGGTCACATAGTTTTCAACAAAGTACAATCATTTAGTAACTCAATCATTCAATCATCCTTAAGGAGGCTTCCTTAAGGGTCAAAGTTCTCTATCCATGGAGTACAATTAAGTTACAACTTCAACCTCACTACTCAGTACCCACTTAAGGGATAGTAGAAAATACAAAAGCCATCTACCCCTAGGACACAAGTAAATTACAATTTCATCAGTCACTACTCAGTATCCTATTTCATTAAACACTATTCAGTACCTACAGAGAGGTCGTTTTATCTTGACTCAGGGAAGGCTTTCAGCTGCCATGGTTCCTTTTCATGGTCCCAACTCCAACCTGAATCTAACCAACTGCCACCTGAGTTCAAAGGCAGACAGCTCCCAGCTTCTTGTCCAGCTCTCCATGTAGTTCTTGCTCCACATTGAAGCTCACAATGTCCAGTCCGTGTCAAATCCTTCAGTCTCTGTTCCTGGGAAGATGAGGTTTAAAGCCACAAGAACATTCATGCACATTAACAAAGTCACAACAATATTTGTACAAAGTACCGGCACCACAGTCATGCTTCCTCAGTCTTCTGCAGCTCCAGCTGCCCTCAGAAATCCTCTACACCATAATCTCTGTGCTCAAAATCAAAATCACTTTATCCAGCCTCCATCTGGCTTGCTCCAAGAAATTGTCTCACTTCTCAATTCTCATTCCTCTTCTCAGTTCTTCTCAATTCTCAGTTCAGTCTTCAGTCCAGCAGCAGCTGCCCTGGCTCCATGATGATTAGAAGTTCTGACTGTCCAGCTTCTGCTCTTCCTTATATACGGTATAGCTCCTCCCTGTTCAGCCCCTTCCTGTTATGTCAGCAACGGGAGTTCATACCTCCTATTTCTTGACAGAGGCTTAATTTGAAACTAGGTGCTAAGTACCTGTCAAGCTTCCCAACACAAAGGGATCTTCAAATTCCATTACCCTTACAGTACCTTAGGCAAGTTCCTCCCCAATGGGCTCAACATGACTCAGGATGTATCACAGCTGGGCCGGAGTTCAAAGCAGCAAAACATCTGTGATTAAACATGGTCACGTAGATCTATTAATGGACAGGGAGGCCATTCATATTCCATTAACATTACAGTGATATACTGAAAAAGAAAAGCAAAACTGTATCTATTAATTGTAGTTTCACATTTTTCTATGTTATTATTTCTTTAACTATAGCATGAGAAGGATAATCAGCAAGGATACAAAACTGGTTTAATTTGAAACTAGGTGCTAAATACCTGTCAGCTTTCCAATACAAAGGGATCTTCAAATTATTGTCTCTAAAGAGAAACTCATCTAGTCAACAGGATATATTGACTTCAACAACAGCGGGACATCAGCCAAGTCTGAGGGGTAATGACTCCTTAAGGCTCTGCTTCCTTTATGCCATTAGGCATGAGGAAGACATGTCAATGGTTTGAGAATTAGCCCCCTGGACCAATCATATCTTGCTTTCTTTGTCTTTTTCAGGGGAAAAATTAGTCTAACCATATGGTCAACACCTTGGCAGACATTATTTCTGTCATCCAGAGTTTGCTCAAGGTCCCGGAAGGGTATTTAGTTCTGAGGACTTCTGGCTCTGGCTTCTTATCTTCTTCACTTTGGCTCATATAATAACACAAATACATATTCTTAGTCTGTTTTACTGCTACTTTATCAGTCTTGTCTTGTCTTTTTGCTTGCTTGTTTGTAGAAATGAAGTGATACATATAACCATTCCACAGAAGTTATTTCTAACCAGACAGTAGTAAAACTACAGATTAGTCACTAATATTAATATAAAACTGCCTAGGTCCCAAGGTAAACAAAGCAAGCTAAAGCTTCTTACAAATATACCCATCTCAAATTAAACAAGCCTAATGTGACTTTGAACACATTAATCCTGAATGTCAAATGAGACTAAACAGGGTCAGGGGACACACTGATGGGTATTCATTAGTCCATCCAGCTATCTCTATTTGCATGACCCATTTCCTCCCATGAGTGAGGAAGCATTATCTAAATGTCCTACCTCGTTAGTATAGGAATTAACTATTTATTAAAATTTGGCAAAATTCACCCATGAATCCCTTGGGTTCTTCCTTTTATTTTATTTAGAATTTTTCATCCCTCACACAAGAACTCACAGACTTACTGACAAAGTCCAGTTAGGACAGAATGTCTATTTAACTAGATAGCAAGTGAACAAATGAACCACATGACTGCACACCACTTAACTTCAGTATTGCGTTTATACTATTAGTACTATTAATATCAAAGCAAAAAATCTCTAATTCAAGGGTTCATGTCCTCTACCTTGGATGGCTACTTTAGCTGACTTCAACAATCTTTGCCCATGACCTGAACCCCAGATTCTGCCCAACACAAGATGCTGAACCAACTGGCTCTTCTGAAAAGTGACGAAGGAATTTCCCTTGTTAGTTGGACAGGGGCTCTCTCTTAAGGAGAAGACCTGTTTTGGGGGATATATAGTTTGGTTTCCATTATGAGGCTTTCCTTGCTGGGGATCTGTGATCTTGGGAGAGAGTTCTTTGTTGGGGGAAGTCTATGAAGAAATCTTTGTTTCTTACTCTACCACTTCCTTTTCCCAAAACAAAACAAAAAAATCAGAATAACTGATCAAAACTTCAAAAAAATCTAAAGAATATGCATTATATGGAATAATTATGGGCCTCCCACATCTGCAAAAGAGCATTTTCTCATCTCTCTTTTAAGATACACTTGCTCTTTAAACTTTTTAGAATGTTCACTTTTGACTTTTTTTTTTTTAGGGGGGTATTCTTTCCATTGAGAGAGAGAGAGAGAGAGAGAGAGAGAGAGAATGAATTTCTTCTTAACAACTACCTTGGGGTAAAAGTTCAGTAATGAAATATCTGGATCAAAGGGTTCAGACATTTTAGAAACTTTATTTGCATAATTCCAGATTGCTTTTCATAATGGTCATACTGATTCACAATTCTACTCAGAGTGCACCACTCTTGGAGTGTTCTTTCATACAGTTAAGAGTTTATAATTCCTTTGAGAACTCTTGTTCACATCTTTTGATCACTTATTTGTTGGCTAATGGTTTTTGGTTTTCTATACACATTAACTTTTTACAAACTTGTATACCAACCTTATCAGAGGAATCTGATACATAAATTTTCCATTAAACTGTGTTTCCCTTCTTAGGTATATTAATTTCATCTGTGAAGAAGCTTTTCAGTTTCATGTAATCAAAGTTATCAATTTTATTTTTTGTAATTGCCCCTATACATTATTTAGGGACAAATCTAACTATAGCTATCAAGAGGCATACAATCTGCTTCTCTTCTAATTTTTTAATATTATGATCTTTAACATTAAAGTCTGATACTATTTAGAATGTATTGTGGAATATGGTTTAAGGTATATAAGCCAGACAGCTTTCTAATTTTTCAAGCAGCTTTTAAAAAAATCAAATAGTAAGTTCTTTCAGAAATATTTATGTTTTCCAACTTTCTTGAACAGTTGTATTCCACTGTTTCTGATTCACCCTTGTCTACTCTGTTCCATTGATTTACCTCAATTTTTTAACCAGTACCAGATAATTTTGATGAAATATAGTAGGAAGTCTAGAAGTGGTCTTCTCTTTGTCCCTTCATATTTCAGATTTTCCTTTTTCCAAATGAATTTTATCAAATTCTATTAAGTATGTCTTTGATAATTTGAAGTGGTGTAGCATTAAAGGTATATACTAACTTTAGTTGTATTATTATTTCTATTACATTGGCAGTCTTATCATGAGTATTTAACATTCCTCCAGATATTTGTTATTCTTTATTTCTTTAAAGAGCACTTTATAATTAGATCAATGAAAGCCTTTTGGGTGTTCTGGTAGATTGGTCACCAGATACTTCATGTTCTTTTTAATTATTTGGAATCAGATTTCTCTGTTGTTGCCTTTTGAATTTTACTATGTAGAAATGTTTGATTTTGAGGATTCATTTTGTAGGTTTATTATAATTTTGCTGAAGCTGTTGTCTTAAGAATCTGTGACAATTCCCTAGGATTTTGCAAGGAAACCATCTTACCATCAACAAGTAAGGATAGTTTTATCTCCTCTTTCCCTATTTTCTATCTTTAATTTTTTCTCATCTTATTGCTATTGTTAGCATTTACAGTATTATATCATAGTCAAGAGTTTATACCTATATTTATTGGGAAGAGATTCTAGTGCATCCATTGCACATGGTAACTCATTTTAGCTCAAAGTTTTTATGTTATTAAGAAAAAGAATCCTCCATGACTGTAGTTTGTAGGGTTTTTGGCATAAATGAGTGTTGTATTTTGTCAAAGACTTCCCACCTTTATTGAGATAATCATGTGGCTTGGATGTTTCTTTTTTAATAGGAAAAAAACGTTATTTTTCTAATAATGAACCATTCTTGCATCCCGGGTAGAAATAGAATTTGGTTATAAAGAATGATCTTTGAAAAGTTACTATAGTGGATCAGCTAGGTGGCACAGTGAATAGAGCACCAGCCCTGGAGTCAGGAGGACCTGAGCTCAAATCTGATCAGACACTTAACACTTACTAGCCCTGTGACCTTGGGCAAGTCACTTAACCCCAATGGCCCTGCCTTCCCCCTGCAAAAAAAAAATGTAACTGGGAAATGTTTAAAAACATAAAAATGCAGTACAACACAGAGCAGTAATTTGTTTGGAGGGGGAGATACAGGTGGGAGAGAGACATTATTTTTCTTATTGAAAAAAAAAAAACAAAAACAAATAAAAGCATAATCTAAATAGAATTTGAATGTAGTCTGATGGACAGAGTCAAAACTTGTCTGTCAGCCTTACCCAAAACAATGGTTTTAAGAACTCAAACTTTAAGCATCATCCTGTTAAGGGAAGTGATTTGTTCAAATTTAAAGGCGGATTTAAAATTGTAAAATTACAAAAAAATATAGTTATATTATTGACAACAAAGATTCTACAGTGGATCAAGCTATCTTTTTTTTCTCTAAAAATTAAAAAAACAGTTCATTTATTTGGAGATTGAAATTCTCCATTTATCTTTCCTCCTTTGAGAAAGGATAACCTTATGTTATTGGGGAAAGAGAGGGAAGTCAAACATAAATTATAAGCTAAGGGTAAACTGACTTCAGCATATACATAATTCTTTTTTGTGGCATTATTTGGATTTACTATTCCAATGCATCATCATGGCATGGAGGTGACCTTGGGTTCTTTCAAGGCTAGGCCAGTATAGAGTAAAAGATTTGGAAAGTATAATACCAAACTGGAATGGCTTCAAATACAGTTTGGATGACCAACTGAAGGGTCCTCATGAGATGATGTGCCATGAGATAACTAAATTTTTTGTAATATTGAAGAACACTGCTTTAAAACAAATGAGCATACTTTTGGAATGGCATGTCAATAAAGGTCAATCTTATACAGTCACATTAATCTCTATACTTTTTCTTGTAACATATTTTGATTGTATAAAAGCTCACTGACCAAAAATGAACGATGACTGATCTCCTGGGTCTTTGAGGTGGCAATCCCTTATAACCAACCTGGATTGTTACAAAGGGCTCTCCAACAATTTTCTTGCCTTTTCTCTTTCCTCTACTTCAATACTTAAAATTGTTACCAGTAATGATTCTTGGGTACACATGTGACTAAATTACTCCTTTCCTTAGACTACCTACTGCCTACTGAATAAAATTGAATCTGTTAGCCTGATATTCAAGACCACCATCCAAATCTAGGAGGCTTATCATATACTTCCTTCCAAATTTTGACACTTTTAAACTGGATTGTTTTTTTTCTTTCACTCAGCTTGTACTTTTGTGACTGAAAATAGAAACCACATATTGACAAGTACAAACTATAGGAGTTTTTTTTTTTTACACATTCAAGTTTTAACTTGTATTTACCATATAAACCAAAACTAATGATGTTGTTTGCAGCAATAGTGACTGATGGACTGCAAAAGATTCCCCCACTACCTGAGGAGAGCAAGGCCAAAATTATCATTAGCAGGAGCAGCAAAAAGTTAGGACTTAGCTTCTAGTATATCAACCTCAATTTGAAAGAATTTTTTTTAACCTGAGTGAAATTTATCATACACTGTAGAGGAATATAAAGCCATATGCTAAGAATAATGGATTTTATCTAAGTATATCTACTCTTTCACCTGTTAGATGAAAGTTCAGTGGCATATTAACTCAAATCCCTGTAAAATAACATTTAACTTGGGGCAGCTAGATGGCGCAGTAAGTGGCACCCTGGAATCAGAAGGACCTGAGTTCGGATCTGGCCTCAGACACTTAACACACACAAACAAAAACCCAGCTGTGTGACCTTGGGCAAGTTAGTTAACCCCAATTGCCCTCCAAAAAGAAAAAAAAAATGACATTTAACTCAAATCTACTCTGATATAAAATTAATCTTTATAACTACACAAACCTTACATCAAAATGCATAATAGTAGTATTACTATGAATAATAAACTTCAAAAAGGTAAGCATTTGAAGTATATCTAACAAAAAATTTTAGTGCTTTATTTTGGGTGAAAAGAAACATATGCATGTGTGTATAGTAATATAGATTATCTATCTTTCTTTCTTGTATCTCTTTCTTTCTGACCTTGTCACCCAACATATGCTAGATATCTGCAGCATTCAAAGGGGGTTAATTCTAAAATTTCAGATGATATACAAGTTGTCCTAAAAGTCTTGGTGCAATTTTAAGAAATTAGAGCTTAACTGAACTGCTCTAAAACTTTTGGGACACTCAGTATTGTAAATTAAATTTTTAACAGTCAACTTTAAAACTTTAAAAATATAATCCTTAATCTTCCTGTTCACAGACTAAATTAAACTTAATATACACATTTATTTCAGTGACAAAGAAAATAACTATTTCCACCATTAATCTCAAGAGATGTTATGTTACCATTTAATTACTGATTAATGTACCTATAGTATATTAGGAATGTTCCAAGAAACTGTTCAAATGAATAGAATGATATTCTTTGTCCCTAAAAATGGGTAACAGTATTATGAAGGATAAAACATTTGAAACAAGAGAATCATGTAATTTTAAAAGGCTAAAATAAATATAGCAACTCAAAAGTTGCTATAACATTAAAAGGCTGGTACTGCATGTTAGACATGGCAGTCTAATACAAATCTTAATAAAAATCAGAAGACTATCATTTCTAAGATTGTGGCTGACAACTAATTAGCACAGACTCCATTAGGCAGCACTATTAAAAACACAGTAATAATTTAAAATATACCAACATGAGTACTAGTAGTTAGCAATTAATGGTAGTTGCTATAATTTCATTCTACATATTTCTAATGTTTTAAGCCATTCTTGATTTTAAATTAATTAGAAATTCACGGTAATTTAGTTACAAGGAACAAAATCATGTGCACACAACTGTAAAACCTCAAAAATAATAATTATTTTATATTCAGATAGTGTATTTTAAAAAATTTTATAGATGCACAACTAGAAACAAGCATTTTTTTTTCATTTGGTATTGCCAGATATTTTGAAAGGAATTAAGGCACAATGTTCTTAACAAAAGAAAAATGATCACTGTGCTATAATGTACGGTAGCTCTAAAGCAGAGTAAATAGTTTATTTGAAAATTTATACTGAAATACACTCCAGTCAAAACATACATGAAAATTCTCAGAATATTGCACCACAAAGATCGATTTCTACCTTATTATGAGTTTATAAAATGTTGCATGTAGAATTTCAGTTTATCAATGAATATGATGAGAAATTATAATAAAAATGAAAGATCTGTCAAGGTGTTTTCATACTAGTGAAAATCCGGGAGAGGGAAAAGTAAGAAAAAGATACATATGAATAGCATATACTTTACCAAATCTTGTCTGTTTTCATTCCCAATATTGCCAATCAGTTCTCTGAAGCTTAGTGAAGCCTGCAGTTTAACCCATATTATCATGGTATTAATTCAACATGTATGACATCACTATAATTCCAAAGATAACAGTGTATAAAAAGGGGAAATCATTGTAAAAAATCATCCAAAATCTTGAACTACACACACTTCAAGAAAAAAGTGTAACAAATAAAAGTTGGAGTTATATCTTAATGAAATCACATTTAAATTAGGTAAGTAGTATAAGCTTCTGTTTTCCCCAAACCCAGTATAAAAATTCCTTTCAATGAGAAATCATCTATTTTAATGGCAAAATCTTTACATGCCAGAAAAATCTGCATTATATTTAAAACTATGTATATAATACATTTGTGGCAAAAACCTATACATCTTCCAGCTCTCAAGACAAAGTAAAAAACATGGTTGCATTAAAGCACAAAAAAATATAAATTGCTGAAAAGATATAAAAAATGATTAAAAACCATTTGCATCCTGACTCTTTGTAGGTCTTCAACATTAGTCAGAATTTGCAGACTACAACAAATTGTGAAAGTTTTGATACAACCTTGACATATACAACCAAAAGAGTTCATTTCATTTCAAAAAGATCCCAGCTTAAAAAGTAATATACTGCAATAAAGTCTGTGCGTTTATTATACTATTTGTACAAGTGCAATATTAAAACATCTTCAAAATAAAACTCAGTTACTAGAAGGGATCACAATAACTTAACAGAATATATCAGAATTGAATTTTATAAGATTAATAAAGTATTTTAGAAAGTTCTATTTAACTGGTTCCTCTTCCTCTAGCACATATAGACATTACAGTAATGTCCCTTGTATTATATACATACCCCAAAATCTTCAACTTTAAAAAATACAATCTTTTGCTAACTTCCAGGTACATTATATTTCAGTTGAAAAGTATGTGTCAAAATACCGATCTAAATATGAAGGGCCATAAAGAAAATCTTCAAAAGAAAATTTAAATTTATATTAAGAGGATATATGAATACTTTGTACAGAGTCCACATTTAAAGTTAAGTACAGCAATCCCTGGATATAAAAGCAGTGTCATGCTTCTTTTCAACTCAGTGCATGTTACTAAATTGTTGGGAGTTAAACTCACAACTACAGTAACTATTTATGTACTTTATCACGATATTCAAGTGGACACACTATCATCGGATTAGGCAGATATGCATTGTACTTGCCTAAAACAAACCTAATAAGTAAAGGTATTTAAATAAAGGAAAGAAATACTTGGGGATATGAAATAGTGCTATATTATTCATAAAACAAATCAAACTGAAAGTAATATATATAAGGCAAGAATATTAGATTCAGCATTTGTTTATATTTATTAGCATACACATGATATCAAATTCCTCTAAAATGGCTTTAAATTTGTATTTACCATAGCTATATGACACCATTACTGAAAAGAAAAAAAATGAATACTTCCAGCTATAGAAACAGGTCTCTAAAAGTCAGATCTTGAGGTGGTTTAGCATTTTCTTCAGTTCATATAATGCTATTTAAAAAATTAATCAAAACCTAGAACTAGTTTGGGAAATGTGATCCTTCAGAAGACTGAAATTTTTTCATGCTAAATTTTATCAGAGAAATAAACACCCCCAAATATCTGGGCGCTTAAATACTCTGTATAGATGTTATCTGCATTGTCAATTTAAAACAGATACATAATGAATTGGCTAAACAATCATGCTTAATAATGAATTGTCAAGATACATTATAAAAGGTAAATAGAATATTTTTAAAATTGGAGAGCACTGCCCAATGTCTTATTTACAGTGTATGCCAACTCATCCCTCATGACAGAAAGAGGAATTTATATATAGAAAGTATTAGCACTTACTATTAGAATAAATTAAGTGCCATGGGTATCTGAATGAGGAAGCACTCTGTGCTCAGACTTTGCAACCTTAACTAAAATGTGTTTACATTTTATGTCTTTGAAGTTACAATTTTCAGTTATATTATAAGATAATGGAAGGGATAAATACAGTCATTCTGACTGCTAAAACTGTTGATGATTACTTAAAGGACAAGCATTTAAAGGAGTTCAAAAACAATCACTTCTTTAATTTTCTAGGGACTAGTAGGCAATTATTTATTGACTTAAATTTCGAAGCAAAACCTTAACAAAACATAAAGAGAAATATAAAGGCCTTTGAGGTAAAACAGTAATATTCTACAAAGCCCAGTGTGCAGTAAAATATCCAGAACTCAAGTGAGCTTGAGAGACTTAGAATCCATTGTGCCTTTTGTATTACATACCATATACCTGCTGAAAAATAGACAAGAAAATAACCACAATTCACTTCTTCATGTTAGCCTATTAATCACGTTCCAATCTCTGTGCAAATTGCATTCAGAAAGGGCTATTCTTCTCAGTGCCATAATTATAACTTGATTACAAATGGAAGCATTTGGCTATGATTTCTGCATGCTTATTGCTATGAAAGAAATAAGCAAACTTTTATGTTTACTGTGCAAGAATTTTAATAAGATTTGCACACATCTCAAAAAATTCTATTGTGTGACTTCCTGGCCTTGGGGTTAAGTCAACTGCAGAAGAGTCAAGTGAAGTCACTGATGAGGTAAGGGAAACATCTGATGATCTTCCTTGGGCTTCAGCATCTGAATCATTCTTTTGGCAAGATCGATAATTGCTCACAGAACCCGATCTTTGTGGAGTAGTAGTTCCAGATTTGGCTTCAGTAATTTCATCTAGAAAAGGAAACACTTGAACTAAGTTTCAATTCAATTTGAAGATGAAAAAGTTTTTGTATATCAAGATTATACATAAGCTTGTCAGAAAAATATACGCTTTTGATTTTGAAAAAATGGTATTTTTTTTCTGAGTCATTCTCAGCCTGTTAAAGGTTTCCCCTTTATGACTCATGGAATGCATTTTTTTTTAATCATTAGCCAGGGTTAAGTGTAGCCTGTAGCTACAAAATAGTTCTGTTCTATACAAAACCAATTGGGATTGAACACATGCTATGGTTTCATTAGTACCAAATGAATTCTTGAACAATCCTAGCAGTAACATCATTTTCGAACTATAAGAACAATTAAGGGGGGCTTGGTCTCGCCCGTGACCCGGTAGTAGTTCTAAGGGTCGGCCCTTCCCCTTCCCTCTTTCTCCTCGGAGCCGGTGGCAGAGTGTCTCTTCTTCGATCATGGCAAAAATCAAGGCCCGAGATCTTCGTGAGAAGAAGAAGGAGGAGCTACTCAAGCAGTTAGATGATTTAAAGGTGGAACTTTCCCAATTGAGAGTGGCCAAGGTCACTGGGGGAGCTGCATCCAAGTTATCTAAGATGCGAGTAGTTCGAAAATCTATGGCCCGAGTTCTGACTGTCATCAACCAGACACAGAAAGAGAACCTCAGGAAATTCTATAAGGGCAAGAAATACAAGCCCCTGGACCTTCGGCCCAAGAAGACCCGTGCCATGCACCATAGGCTTAATAAGCACGAGGAAAGCCTGAAAACCAAAAAACAGCAGAGGAAGGAACGTCTGTACCCCCTTCGAAAATTTGCTGTTAAGGCATAATTTGTTAAGGTGCTCAATAAAAAGACAAATTGTTATAAAAAAAAAAAAAAGACAATTAAGGGGTGGCTGGGTGGTACAGTGAATAGAGCACTGGCCCTGGAGTCAGGAGGACCTGAGTTCAAGTTTGGCCTCAGACACTTAATACAAAAACTAGCCATGTGACCCTGGGTAAGTCATTTAATCCCAACTGCCCTCCAAAAAGGGGGAAAAAAAGAAATGATAATTGAACACCACAGGAATTGACAAAATCACCAAGGGAAAGAGTAAGTGAAGAGGGTCCAGATCAAAGCACTGAGGGACATCAATGGTTAGTGGGCATAACATGGATGAAGATTCAGCAAAAGTGATTGAAGAACTGTAAAACAGTGAACAAGGCAAGAGCAAAAACAGAAAGATAATAGAATATCTGAGAGGATAATGATGACCAGTGTTAAATACCACAGAGAAAAGAGAAAAGGTCATCAGGTATGGCAATTATAAGATCACTGGTAACCTTGGAGAAGATGGCTTATGATGAGGTTGGAAGCCAGATTGCAGATTTTAAATTAAGTTGAATGGAAATGGAAACACTGAATATAGGAAGCTTTCTCAAAAAGTTTAGTCACAAAAGAGATGAGAGATATAGGATAACAGCTGAGAGGTAAGGTAGAATTGAGTCTATTGCAAATGGAAGGAACATGGACATGTTTGTAGGCAGTAGGGGAGGAGCCAGAAGATAGGAAGAGACTGAAAATGATAGTGGGGCAAATCTGCTGGAGGATTCGGGGGAAGATAGGATCATGGGAACTTGTAGAGGGGTTGGCAATCTAAATCAATTATATTAAAATACAGCTATAAAAATATTACTTTAAAAAGGTTAGGGAACCCAGATTAGGGAAATCCTGGATTAGAACCACGCAACACCCAAGTAATTAAAGAACTGCTTATTTCCTTATTTGTCCCTTGAGCTTGAAGGTCCAAAGGAAAAACATGACCAGAGGAGATTCCCACACTAAAAATTCTCCTTCACATTAGTTCCCTCCAAGAAATCCTAGGTGGGAAATAGCTCTTGAATATAGGAGTTAATCATGGCTACAATGCACTTTCACCCAGTTTCTGAAGTTAGAATTTCTATTAAAGTTTTGAAAGAAAGAAAAAAAGAGACCTTAAAAAAACTACTATAGCAAAATAATTATATTAAAATGTACTCAAAGTTGCACAAAGAGAATATAATTGAAAGTTGAACACTGGAGAATATAATATTTTATTTTTTGGTACAGAGAATTCCCAAATTTCAAAGGGTTTTGAAATTTATAATTGCTTGTTTGGAATTAAATGTCATACATACCATCAATGCTTCGGAAGTCCAGTAAGTAAGTTCTACTGTCCACTTGGTATAATTGTAGACTCATTTTTGAGTATGTGCTTGTCACTGGATTCTTCCTTCGAACACGCAAATAATATGGGTTTACAACCTGGCATACCAAATGAAGAGGAAAAAATAATCATGTACATTTTTTCATTTAGACAATTTGTATACTTTATTAGGCACAAAAAGTATGAAGCAAATAATGTTGGTATGTAGTTCGAAGTAAATAATGTGAGTACTTGCAGATCTATTGTGTCTTAAAGATTTGGTTCTTTTACAGCAACAGAAAGAGAATATGACTGGGGAATTTTCTGTACTAATTATCTCAACAGCTGTGACTGATTTGATTATATATAAAATTTCATATTTTTGTCATATGAAAATTATTTTTTCCTGTAAAAATCTTATATCCAGTTGCAATTTGATCTCTGTTGGATTTTTGCTTTCAGACAGAAACTTTATTGGCCATGTTAAATAAATACCCTGAGGTAACTGTTTGTGCTTACAGATTACTATTACTACTGGCTCTTTCCCTCCTTCACTTTGGCTTGTGAACATGCCTCTCCTTCAGTGCAGCCTGCTGCTTTGGGACTACTACCAACTAAGTCCTTTTTTAGATTCATTGAAGAGTGTGATAAGGAAAGGGGGAGAGTAAAAGATATGCTTTGGGGACTTCCATGTGAGAGTGACTTCCCTCTGAATCATACACACATCTTAATCTTTAGTGTTTCGAGATTTAGGTCCAGCTAGTAATAGAAAATTTTAGAAGGGCTGTGTTATATTCTTTTATGGCCTTGGAAAGGAGGGAAACCCTACTTAAAAACATTAGATTGTAGCACTGGAAAGGAAAGAATGAACTGGCCTATTGAAGGAAGAACCTGTTGTGACCAAAAAATTTCCCCTGAAATTTTTTTGCTTCTTGGCAATCTAACAATAGTTAATAGCTGGCATTACACAAGGTTTTAATGTTTGCCATATGTGAATGGGAATTTAAGATCTTCCCTGCCCCTAGGCCCTTTGCTAGGTTTAAGTACACCTGGAGCCTGTGGCAAGAGGCTTGGTTTGCAGGAAGACTCCGTGATTGAGCAGTGGGTCAAGAGGGTTGTGACATTCTCTGAGCCAGGAGAAGGCTATATAAACCCTAATGTGAAACTTTGTTTTGGGGCTCACTTTGAGAAGTGTTATGTGATTTGACCAGAAGAGACTCTGGGCAGCTGTTGAGTTCCCCAGCTTCGAAAACTCAGATGTTGGTGCTTCCCTCTCTAGTAACTGAGTAGGTATGGATGTAATGGTTGGACAGTTTGGAGGCCTGTCTGCTTGATCTATTTCTCTGTCTTCTTATAACTTCTGTTTGTAACCTCTGTATACTCTGAAGTTTGGGGTGCTGACTTTTCCCCTTGAACAAGGTAAATGTTATGTTTGATTGATTAAAGCAAGATTATTAACCCATTTTGAGTTGCTTCCCTTTAGAAAAGCACATCTAAGAACCTGTGTTGGCAGCCACCCTGGGTATGGTGGGGTGCTTGCTGCTACACCACATGATTTATAAATTGTCCTCCTGTAACTCAAATGCCCTACTTTAGAGACCACTACACATAGTTTAGATCTATAAGTCTTAGCCATAGCAGAAAAGGAAGGAGCTTTTCCATCACACTGTAAGGTACAGTATAGACTTTTTACATTCCATGTTGGAAATCTGTTTTGCAGATATGTAAATGCTTAAGATATATTTAATGAATGAATTTTTTAAAGAAACATTACACATGATAATTTCCTTACTACTCACAATCAATACGGGATAGTTCAGTTATATTGTGGAAATGTATAGACTTTTGCAGACTAAAAAAACAAATCATCTCACCTTCCATTCATAATCCAGCTGTTTAATCGAGCGACAAACTTCTGCCATGATGTCATTTGGCCGACTTTGGCTTCGAATTCCCAGGTGCCATTTTGCCCTTCTCACACCCTGGTGCTTGGATTTTTGAGGATTTAATTCATCCAGTGTATGGCGTGACCTTGGGGTTTCAGCAACCAAAAACGGCACTCTTTCAGGGTGTGGGCGAGAAAAATGGTGATCATCCAAGAAAGAATCTGGTGGGCTTGTAGCCAAGTAGAAATCTTTGGCCTCATTCATTATTCTCCTGTTATCTATTATGAGGTGATAAGCAACTGCCAAAGGGTCCTGGTGGTTTCTGCTGTACAGACAGCTGAGAACCTCTTCCTCTGTACATTCAAATTTTTCACAGACTTCTTTTAAGGCTTCATCGTCAATCATAGTTGAACTATATGATGGATCCTCAGGAAAGAGATACTTTGGAAGGTCCTGTTTAAACCACTCATGTTCCCTATGTAAGGAAAAGAACAAAAGTCATAGGCTCAAAGATTCTGAGTAGTTTGTATGGTATACAAATAATAATTTAGGGCTATTTCAAAGATAAAGGGTCACACAAAGACATACTGGTTTTAAAGAACAATAAAAAGTTTTTAAGTGCAAATTTCATAGTATATTAAAAGAAAATGCTTCTGTCTTAGGTTAAGAATCAGAAAAATAATGATTTTGGAACAGAAGTAGAAATGCACACAATTTAAATACAACTAAGAAAACAAAAATGTCCTTTTTTTCCTTTACAAAGAACCACAGCATTAAAGAACAAAGCAGCTAGGAACTGATCAGACACAAGTCTTTTAAAACTAAGGTGTAATTTCTGAATGCTAAAGAAAAATGCTATTCCTTTTAATTGAAACTTTAAAAATATTCATCTTACAGAACTATTATTTTTCATTTCCCCAAGGTAATAACTGATATTAACATAGCAATTTTTAAACATTTGCAAAGTACTTACTTATCTCATACTTTATCTCATTTGGGCCTTAGAACAATAAAAGTCCTGGACTTGGAATAAGAAAGACTCACTTAGTAGGTGCGTGATCTTGGGCAAGTTACTTAACTGCCCTCAGCCTCAGTTTACTCATCAGTAAAACAAGGTTAAAACTCACCTCCCAGGGTTATGGTGAGAATTAAAAAAAAAAAACACTTGTAAAATGCTCTGCAAACCTTAGAGCACTATATAAATACTAGCTATTATAACTCTGGGTGGTATATGCACTACATCTATCATTACCCCCATTTTTCTGATGAGAAAACTAAGGCTCCAAGAAGTTAAAGGTGACTTGACTGCATCACACACCTAGTGAGTGTCTGAGATGAAATTTAGAGTAACTTATTTTTTGCTTTAAGACTTCTGGTCTGAGGCTTTTGGAGAGTGAAAAGAATAATTTTCAAAGTATCACAGAAACAATGATTTTCCTTTTCCATTAATGTCCCTCCAGCACTTTCCTTTTTATTCCTCCCAATCCTGGGCAAAACTTTCCTCTAGGGCAAGTAGGTAGCACAGTGAACAGAGCACTAGCCCTGGAGTCAGGAGGACTTAAGTTCAAATCCAGCTTCAAACACTTAACACTTAATAGCTGTGGGACCTTGGGCAAGTCACTTAACCCCAATTGCCCTGCCTTGCCCCCTCCAAAAAAAACCAACAACTTTCCTCTATACTTTTGACTTTCCCAAAGAAATACATTCTCATTTAGAAAGATGAATAAGGTGGATGCTATCAGAGGAGAGAAATGAGAAAGTGATAGAGGGAAAATCAAAGACTACTATACATTAAAAAAGATCCCCTAAATAACCTAACTTATACTTCAGAACCAAGTATTAATATGATGGCAACACAGGATAACCAACATTTGGTGGTAAACTTTTCCATTTTATATGCACTTTGTTTTTCCATATAGTCAAAAATAATGTCACAGGGAAGTTATTGTTTAAATTTTATTTTGAAGATCACAAAGAAGCTTCCTATTAATTTATGAATCAATATTTGCAGATTTAAGCAACTGATCAATTAACAAATAAGAACATACTACATGCCAGGCACTGGGCTCAGAACCACAGAAATATATGCAGAATAAATGCAAGAAAGTTAGGGCACTACTAGTTTAGGGATAAGGAAAGATTTTGTACAGAAGGTGGCATTTGAATTATATCTTGAAGGAAAAGAGGGATTTTATGAAGCAGAGGTGAGCAGGAATTTCATGAAGGTATAGGATACATATGGCCAATGCAAAGACTTAAAGATTTGAGACAGAGCATTCTGTATGAAAACCAGGAGGCCAGTTTGGCTGGATGAGAGAGAGAGAGAGAGAGAGAGAGAGAGAGAGAGAGAGAGAGAGAGAGAGAGAGTGTGTGTGTGTGTGTGTTGGGGGGAGGGTGGTCACAGGGGGAGAGGTTATGAAAAGGAGGCTGGAAAGATGGGAAGAAGCCAGGTTGTTGAGATTTACAGGTTAATCAATTGAGAAATGGTTGAACAAGTTGTGGTATATGGTATGTGATTATGATGGAATTCTACTGTACTATAAGAAATGGAAAGCACAGGGGCAGCTAGGTGGCACAATGAATAGAGCACCGGCCCTAAAGTCAGGAGAACCTGAGTTCAAATCCGGCCTCAGACACTTAACACTAAAACTAGCTGTGTGACCTTGGGCAAGTCACTTAACCCCACCTGCCCTCCAAAAAGAGGAAAAAAAATGATAAGCAGGATGCTCTCAGAAAAACCTGGAAAGACTTGCATGAGCTGATGCAAAGTGAAATGTACTGTGTACAAAGTAACAGCGATGTTGCAAGATGATCAGTTGTGAATGACTTAGCTATTCTCAGCAATACAATGATCCAAGACAACTCTGAAGGACTTATGATGAAAAATGCTACCCATTCCCAGAGAAAGAACTGATGGTATCTGAATACAGATTGAAGCATACTATTTTTAAAATGTTATTTTTCTTGAGTTTTTTTATCTATATTTTCTTTCACAACATGACAATTGTAAATATGTTTTGCATGACTACACATGTATAACCTATATGGAATTGCTTGCCTTCTCAATGAGAGGGGATAGGGAGGGAGGGAGAGAATTGGAAGTCAAAGTCTTACAAACAAATGCTAAAAATTGTTTTTACATGTAACTGGGGAAAAAATAAAATACTAAATAAAAGTTTAATATAAAAAAAAAGTGGTCAGAGAAAGATTTTACAGGCTAGGGTAGCTACACTGCCCCCTCAAGGTTTTAGGGAAAACTGCTGAGGGCTTGAAGGCACTTGTTCTAATGCCATTCCCTTGAACCCCTACTGGTTGTGTTCCCTTTGCTGTCAGCCTACAAGGAGTAGCACTCTGTTTCCATTTAAATACTTAATATTAATTAGTTTTTACAAAGGGATATTTACTTCAGATATAGCAAGAACTAACAAACAAATATTTTCCCCCAAACCTTGGGGGCACACTCGTAGCATAGTTCCTATATAACATTGGTATATAACATTGATCCCACTAAGTTCACATCCAGATGAAGCATAGCTACTGGATTAGTACTCTTATCTTAGCTACTACAAGTCTGGATCCTAAAAGTCATATTCTGCTGTTTGGGGCATCAATGCTGGGTGTAAAACCCAGCATGGGCTTGGACTCCCAGAATTCTTTTTTTTCCTTTTTTTCTTTTTTTGGAGGGCAATTGGAGTTAAGTGACTTGCCCAAGGTCACACGGCTAGTTTTTGTGTAACATGTCTGAGGCCAGATTTGAACTCGGGTCATCCTGATTCCAGGGCCGGTGCTTTATTCACCATGCCACCTAGCCACCCCTGGACTCCCAGAATTCTAGAGACTGGCTCTCCTGACCTTTGGAAACTTATAAGGTCAGAGCCGCTGGCTTAATCTTCTTAACTTAAAGTAGAAAAACCAACGTGGGGGGGCAAAGGACATATTACCATCAGCAAGGAAGTCCCAAGGGACCTTAACAGCAGTCTTCTCACTATGTGCTGTCCAGAAAGGAGCCAAAAGACCCACCAAGTGTAAACAGAAAGAAAATGACTGAGACTCTGGTTACTAGTCCTTCGAATGTTTCCTTATCCAATACAAGAGCCTCCTGTTTAACATGTGGTTAGTCAATATTTATAGATGCTTCAATCTCCTTGCAAGGCTCTTATGTTATATGCCATTATGACTCCTAGAAGCAGACTCCCTGCCAAATTTCAAATAAGTTATAATTTAAAAGTTCATCTGTGAGCTGTTTCAGAGTGGGAAACAATGTTATAAATGGTGATGAGCATCCATAACAACACATAAAATTTAAAGTATTGAAATACTAACAATAACAACTCATATCTGTATAACACTCAGGCTAGCAAAAACAAAAAAACCTGATAATCAACATAACTGAATTATAATATTAATAACAGCACTAGACTACTGCCCTAGTCTTAGGAGTAGTAAGCTTTGAGGTTTAGGAGAGGGAAGGAAGAAACTATCTTTCTTTAATTAGATGCAGATTCATACTGAAGCAAACATTTAGAAAGTAGTCATGTCTATCTTTGACATTCTCTCATTCCCTCCTTTCCCGCCTCTCTGAGCCATTCTCCCTTAGGCATCTAGTACCAGGTTACTTAAAGTCTTCCCACTGGCTCAACGCCAAGGCTTATCTGAGCACATCCTGAAAAGTGTTCGACATTCCAAAATCCCATGCCTCTCTCTTCCCCACACAACCAGATCATCAGTCTTTCACACTACTAGTTTAGAAGAGAGCAATCTGAGCCCATAGATGTACTGCTGAAAGCTCTAAGACATATTTATTTTATCTTTAACTCCTAGAATTTTAAGCAATGTAAAGAGTCCCATTATAATGCTTCACTTTAGTATGGCAGTCACTCTGAGTTCTCAAAGGTTTTGCCAGGGAAATACAAACAGGCACTACTGAGTTGAAAAAGCTCTGAGGACAAGCCCCATGAAAAACTGTCATTTAAGTACCTACTTCAAAGAGAGATAACATGAGAAAAGTAGTTTCTGAAGGAAGAATTTTTTTGGTTACAGCAATTCATTAACTCATCATCTAAGTCAGAAAGAAACTGTGATCTGAATTGGGAGGAGTGCCTGTATTACTTCACATATACCTTTTAAAGTATTTAAATACTAACAATAACTCATCTGTATAGCACAGTAAAGTTTACAAAGAAGCAACAAAGTGAAGTGAAAAAAGTCAAAAGATGTTGGAATAAGAAAGGTCAGGTCTACCTGGCAGACCTCCCCAGAGTTACATCTCTTTAAGATATTTTTATGCTTCATATATTTCTTCTTTTTCACTATTTCTATAGCCACTAATTCTTTAAAAAGATTCAAGTTCTTTTACAACCCTCCATATTGGGGAGGAAGGATCTGGATCTGGAGATGGGGAAAGAGTGGCAACCATGTTTTAAAGTTGGTATTTACATTGCAAATTTACAATTGTATAAATTTAGAATTGTGATATGTGAAATGACAGGGAATTTTTCAAACTTGCTGACTCTTATGCTGCTAGAGATTCTTGTGGCAATTAATGATACTGCATGAAAGAATCTGGAAAAGATTTCTAAGGAATATGAAGCTTTTGGAAGGCAACTGAAGGACAGTAAGACAGTGTTTTACCCACTATTTCCAATTTAAATGAAGATTTCATATAGCAAAGGAAAACGCTAGAAGAGAACATTGTATAAGAAGACAGCGTCAGAAGATATTAATTAACTTTCTAGACCACGCTCTAGATGGACTCTTACTCAAGGACAGAATAGATATAGTAGAGTTAAGGAATAATGTACCTGGAGTCTTCCTTGTCTGATTAGGAGACTTTAGACTGGAAGTAGAGAGGGAAGAGAGAAAAATGATCACAAAGAACAGCTAAATGAGGTAAAAGAAAATACATGGGAAGAGGGGGAAAATTTGTGCTCACAGAATTCCATGTTTATATAGTAATGAGCAGAATACAGGTAACTAGATAAACAAGATCAACTTAAAATCTCAGTGCAGTGAGCCAAGTATTAACTCATAGCTACTACAGAAGCCTGGAAATATGAGAGTCATGAATGAAATAATTTGATAATCAAAAGGGTAAAAAAAAGAAGGTTTTTTTCGGTTTTTTTTTGCTTTTTGGAGAAGGAAGGCAGGGCAACTGGGGTTAAGTGACTTGCCCAAGGTCACATGGCTAGTAAGTGTTAAGTGTCCGTGATGCCGGATTTGAAGTCAGGTCCTCTTGACCTCTTGACTCTAGGGCCTGTGTTCTATTCACTGTGCCACCTAGCCGTCCCACGAGGTTATATTAAAGAGACTATGTGAAAGACGGTTATGATTAATTTTGTGTCTACTTAACAATGAAGTCACCAAATATCAAGGTATATATTATACTGACTTGGTTTGAAGGCTCTTGTTAAATTCTTTATTAGAATTTCTCTATTTCTTCACTCTCTACAATAGATGTAGGAGTGTAAGTTGCACTTAACTTCTGTCTACCTCAGTTTCTTCATCTGTAAAATTAGGATAATAATAGCACCTACCTCCCAGGGTTATAAAGATAAAATGAGATAATTATTTATAAAGTGCCTGGCACTATGTAAATGATAGCTATTATTATCATCATCATCATCATCATCATCATCAATAAAAATAGTAACAATAACTTCCTTCAGGATGTTTGGCTTGCTTACATTCATCTTAAATAATTCAGTCAAAATGCTCAAAAGGGAGAAGAGGAAATGGCCTCAATTTTATCTGTAAAGAGAGTAAAGGACTATAAGCCAAAAGTCCAAATAGGAGACCATTACATAGTTCAGGTGAGAGGGGATGAAAAACTAAGGTGATGGCTATATGAGTAAAGAGAAGGAAATGAATAAAAGGCATGCTGTGGAGACAGAATCTACAAGACTTGGCAACTGACTGGATATGAGACTTTCAGTGAGAGGGTAGAGTCAAGGATGATTCCAAAGTCTGTGAACTTGTGTGAGTTCAATGGCCCTTGCTCCACACACCCAATCTTGCAATTTCCTACTCCCATGACATATCTTGCATCTGACCCATTCTCCCTGCTTATACAGCTACCACTTTAGCTCAGGACTTCCATAATAACGTGATGCTAGAGGTAGAATGACTGGCCCTGAGTTTAATCCTAGCTCTTGCATTTACTTCCAGTGTGACATTTTAAAGTTATTTTTACCTCTCAGAGCATCAGTTTTCTCATTTGTAAAATGCAAAGAGTTAGACAAGATGCTTTTGAGGTCCCCACAACCCTCGGGTTTATGATCTTATGATCCTAAGACAGGGAGTTCCCAGTATTTGGATGTGTTGAGCAGATAACGACTTGTCAGGGATGATGCAGGGAGATCCATGCTTAAGTCAGACAGAGAGAGATTGGGCTAATGACCCCTGCAACCAGGCAGTTACTACGACAGAAGTAGGTTTCTAATAAAAGTCAAGATATGCACTGGCTTTAATTCAAATTTTGGTCTATCCCATGATCTTGAGTCCCATTATAGAAATGGTACTCTGTAACCACAATGACTATTAATAATCTAGCACTCCTTTCAATAAGGCTTGTGGGTGTGACAACAAGTTAGAGGAAGAATTATACTAGGACAAGTAATTACTTACAAAAAGACAGAAGTGAAAGGTGTGCCAGTAAAGTGGTTGAGCCAGGGAAGGTAAACAGGCAGTAAAGAATAATACATGTAACTGGAATAGAGAGCTTAAAACGCTGAGAATCTTAAGAAAAACAAACTGGGGGCATCTAGGTTGTACAATGAATAGAGCACTGGCCCTGGAGCCAAGAGGACCTGAGTTCAAACCCAGCCTCAGACACTTAACGCTTACTACCTGTGTGACATTGGGCAAGTCACTTAACCTCAACTGGCCTTTTCTCCTCCAAAAAGCAAAAGCAAAAAAAAAAAAAAAACTGGAAGAAACCTTAGAATTCTGTATTCAATACAGGAATCCCTGACACACTAGATGCTGGTAGGCTGTTACCCATCACTGGTCCATATTTTATTTTTTAAAAGTTGTATTGATGAGCCAGCTAGGTGATGCAGTGAATAGAGCACCAGCCCTGGAGTCAGGATGACCTGAGTTCAAATCTGCCCTTAGACACTTAACACTTGCTAGCCTTGTGACCTTAGAAAATCACTTAACCCCAATTGCCCTGCCTTATCCCCTCAGAAATAAAGTTGTATTGATGCCTTTTGTTTTTCACATTATATCCTATGCCACATAAATCTCTACTCCTTTCCCCAAACCAAAGAGCCCCCCTTTTTAATAAAGATTAAATAATTTTTCTCAAATTCAGCAAAATCTAGAGAAACTGAACAAGCCACGAATGAGGTCTTGAGAAAAAAGTTCCTAGTACCAGATGGAAGCACAAGTGAATTCTATCAAACATTTAAAGAACAATTAATTCCAATACTATATAAACTATTTGGAAAAATAGGCAAAGATGGAGTCGTATTAAACTTCTTTTATGACACAAATATGGTACTGATACCTAAACCAGGGAAAGGAAACAGAGAAAGAAAAATATAACTTCTCTAATGAATATTAAAGAAAACATTTTCAATTAAATACTAACAAGGAGATTACAATATATCACAATAGGGGCAGCTAGGTGGCGCAGTGAATAGAGCGCCAGCCCTGGAATCAGAAGGACCTGAGTTCGGAGCCGGCCTCCGACACTTAATCCACACAAACAAAAACCTAGCCGTGTAACCTTGGGCAAGTTACTTAACCCCAATTGCCCTAAAGGGGCGGCTAGGTGGCGCAGTGAGTAAGAGCGCTGGCCTCGGAGTTGGGATGACCCGAGATCAGATCCGGCCTCAGAAAATGAGCACCCACGCATAAATAATGACTAGCCGTGTAACCTTGAGCAAGTTACTTAACCCCAATTGCTTTAAAAAAAAAAACAATATATCACAATATATCAGCAATATATCACAAGATCATATACCATGACCAGGTAGGATTTCCATCAGAAATGCAGGGCTGGTCTAATATTTAAAAAAAAAAAAAAAACTATCAGCATAACTGACCATATAAATAACAAAATCAATAAAAATCAGACAGATGTAGAAAAACTTTTGACAAAATGCAACTTATTCCTATTAAAAACTTTAGAAAGCATAGGAATAAATGCAGCTTTCCTTCAAATGACAAGTAGTATTTATCTAAAACCATGAGCAAGTATTATCTGTAATGGGGATAAATTTGAAATCCTCCTAATAAGATCAGGGGTGATGGAAGAATGTCCATTATCATCACTATTATTCAATATTGTACTAGATATGCAGCTATAGCAATAATAACAGAAAAATAAATCGAAGGAATTAGAATAGACAACAAGGGAAAAAACTATTACTCTCTGCAGATGATATGATGGTATACTTAAAGAATTCTAAAGAATCAACTAAAACAACTAAAAACTAGTTGAAATACTTAATAACTTTAGCAAAGTTGCAGCATATAAAATAAACCTACATAAATCATCAACATTTCTTATATATTGACCAACAAAGTCCAGTAGCAAAAGACAGAAAGAGAAATCCTAGTTAAAATAACCATAGACAATATAAAACACTTGGGAATCTATCTTGCCGAGATAAATCTAGGAGCTATGTGAACACAATTACAAAACACTTTTCACATAAAGTCAAATCTAAGCAAATGGAAAGTTGTTCATGGGCAAGCTGAACCAATATAATAAAAACGACAATTCTACATAAATTAATTTACTTATTCTGTCATACTAATCAAACTACCAAAAATTATTTTATAGAGCTAGAGAAAAATAATAAAATTTATCTGAAAGAACAAAAAGTAAGGAATATCAAGAGAATTAATGAAAGAAAAAATGTGAAGGAAGGTAGCATAGCTGATCTAGATCTCAAACTGTATTACAAAGTGTTAATCATCATCGCAATCATTACAAAGTAGTAATCTGGTACTGGCTAAGAAATAAAGTGATGGATTAGTGTAACAGATTAGGTACAAAATATGAAGTAGAAAATGACCATAGCAATGTCATGTTTGATAAACACAAAGATAACAATTTTTTGGAACAAAAACTCACCATTTGATGAAAACTTCTGGGAAAACTAAGAAGCAGTTTGTCAGAAACCAGGTATAGACCAATATCTCAAACCATATGCCAAGATAAGGTCAAAATGGGTACTTGATTTAGACATTAAAGGTGATATCATAAACAAATTAGGGGAACATGGAATAGTTTACCTGTCAGCTCTATGGGTAATTGAAGTTATGACTAAACAAGATATAAAGAGCGTAAGAGAATATAAAACAAATCATTTTGATTACACTAAAAAGGTTTTGCACAAATAAACCAATATAGCCAAGATTAGAAGGAAAGCAGAAAACTGGGGAAATTTTTTTTTTTTTAAAGCAATTGGGGTTAAGTAACTTGCTCAAGGTTACACGGCTAGTCATTATTTATGTGTGGGTGCTCATTTTCTGAGGCCGGATCTGATCTCGGGTCATCCCAACTCCGAGGCCTGCGCTCTTACTCACTGAGCCACCTAGCCTTCCCTTTAGGGCAATTGGGGTTAAGTAACTTGCCCAAGGTTACAGGGCTAGGTTTTTGTTTGTGCGGATTAAGTGTCGGAGGCCGGCTCCGAACTCAGGTCGTTCTGATTCCAGGGCCGGCGATCTATTCACTGCGCCACCTAACCGCCCCGGAAATTTTTTTACAGCAAGTATCTCTAATAAAGGCTTCATCTCTCAAATTTATAGAGAACTGAGTTAAATTTATAAGAGTATGAGTCATCCCTCAACTGATAAATGGTCAAAGGATATTAACAGTCAGTTTTCAAATGAAGAAATCAAAGCTATCTATATTTTTATGAAAAAAATGCTCAAAATAACTATTAATCAGAGAAATTCAAATTAAAACAACTCTGAGGTACAACTTTACACCTATGAGATAGGCTAATACAATAGATGACAATGTTGGAGAGGATGTAGGAAAATTGGGACACTAATACACTTGATAGAGTTGTGAACTGATCAAATCATTCTAGAAAGCAACTTGGAACTATGTCCACAGGGTCTAGAAAACTGTGCATACTCTTCACCTGACAATAACACTATTAGGTCTGTATCCCAAAGAGATTTTTTTAAAAAGAAAGGAAAGGACCTACACGTACAAAAATATAGCAGCTCTTTTTGTAATGACAAAGAACTGGAAATTTAGGGGATACTCATCAACTGGGGAATGGCTGAACAAGTTGTGGTATATGATTGTGATGGAATACTACTATGCCATAAGAAACGGTGAGCAGGATGCTATCAAAAAAACCTGGGAAGAATTACATGCATTGATGCAAAATGAAGTAAGCAAAACCAGGAGAACATTGTACACAGTAAAAGCAACTGTGAATAATTCAGTTATTCTCAGAAATACAAAGATACAAGACAATTCTAAAAGACCTATGATAAAAAATGTTGTCCACCTCTAGAAAAAGAATTGATGGAATCTGAGTAGAGATAGAAGCTTACTGTCTTTTTTACTTTCTTTCTCTTTCTTGAGTTTTTTGTCCGTGCTTTCTTTTTTTTTTTTTTAAGTTCTTGAATTTTGTATTATCAATGACCCAAATGTCCTCACAGTAAATTTGCATTTAGCTGGTATTCCACTATGCCTATTAGGACAGGTTTCTTATATTTCCCTGTCTCTCTCTATCCCCTTACTGTAAATGTGGAATGTTATCTTTTTTAAATTAAATTTTATGTTTATTTTTAGTTTACATCATTCATTTCCACAAGATTTTGAATTACAAATTTTCTCCCCATCTTTCCCCTACCCACCCAGCCCCAAATAGCGATCCCACTGTTTACCCCCTCCCCCAATCTGCTCTCTCCTATATCTGCCCCCATCTCCCCTCTGGCTTTCCGGTATGGAAAGATGGATCTCCATACCCCAGTGCCTGTATATTTTTTTCCCAGTTGCATGTAAAAAAGAATAAAAATAACATATATTTTTTAACATTTGATTTTAAAATTTTGAATTCCACATTCTTTCCCTTCCTCCCTTGTCATCAACCCTTACTGGGAAGATAAGGAATTCAATATAGGTTGTACATGTGTAGTTACTCAAAACAACTCCATAGTGGACATATTGTGAAAGACTGACTATATTTCCCTCCCTCTTATCCCACCCCCAACTTATTCTGTTCTCTACTTTGACCCTGTCCCTTTTCAAAGGTGTGTTCTTTTAACTACCCTCCCCTCTGACCTGCCCTGCCCTCCATCATCTGCCCTCCCATCTCCACCTACTCTCCTGTAGGGCAAGATACCCAATTTAGTGTGTATGTCATTCCCTCCCTAAGCCCAATTCAATGAGAATAAGGTTAACACATTCCCTTTTACCTTCCTGTTCTTCTCCTCCATTGTAAGTTTCCCATTGCCTCTTCTATATGAGATAATTTACCCCATTCTGTCTCTCCCCATCTCCTCTCATTATCATTACATTCTTCTCTCACCTCTTTAATTTCACCTTTTAAATATCATTCCTTCCTATTCAATTGATCCTGGGCCCTCTACATATACCAGTACACATATATACACAGACTCACAGATGTATTCATATGCACATACCCTCTGTAATGGAAATGCAGATTTAAAGATCTTCCCTGCCCCTAGGCCCTTTGATTGGCTTAAGAGACTCTGAAAACCTTCCTTGATTTGAAAATACACTCTGCCTCCTAATAGGCTGAATGTGGTCACATGGAGCTTGTGGTAGGGGGCTTGGTTTTCAGGAATGACCACACCTTGATGCTGTGTGATTGGGCAGTGGGTCAAGAAAGTGGTTACATTCTCTGACCCAGGAGAAGGCTATATAATTCCTGATGTGAGGCTTTGCTTTGGGGCTCACTTTGAGAAGTGTTGTGTGATTTGACCAGATGAGACTCTGGGCAGCCATTGAGAGCCCCCCCGGCTTTGAAAACCCAGGTGTTGATGCTTTCCTCTCTGGTAACTTGTGATTTGGTATTGATATAATGGTTGGACAGTTTGGAAGCCTGTCTGCTTGATCGGTCTGTATACTCTGAAGTTTGGGGTGCTGGCCTTTTCCCCCTGAACTAGGTAATATATGTTTGATTAAAGTAAGCTTGTTAACCCATTTTGAGTTGCTTTCCTTTACAAAAGCAGATCTAAGAACCTGTGTTGGTAGCCACTCTGGGGATGCTGGGGTGCTTGCTGCTATACCCTCATATATAGACATATATATGTGTATATATATGTGTGTGGTGTGTGTGTGTGTGTGTGTCACATAACCTAAAAAACACACACACACATTTATATTCCCTACAACTATCCCCATACTGAGAAAAGTTTCATAAGCTACAATTATCATTTTCCCATGTAGGAATGTAAATAGTTCAACTTGAAAGTCCTCTTTCATTGAATGACCATATTTTCCCCCTGAAACATTGTACTGAGTTTTGCTGCATAGGTGATTCTTAGTTTTAATCCTAACTCCTTGGACCTCCAGAATATCATATTTTAGCCCTCTGATCTCTTAATGTAGAAGCTGCCAGATCCATTCTTCTCCTCATTTGGCCTCTTTTGCCATTTGAGTTAATCTATTTTTAAGGTGTTATTTTCTTCAGTTAGGTTGTTGACTCTCTTTTCATGATCTTCTTACATCCTTCTCATTTCTGATTGTGTTTCCACAATATTCAAATTGCTTATTCTTGGCTGCTTATAATATTTTCTCCTTGATCTGGGAACTCCAGAACCTGGCTATAATATTCTTAGGAGTTTCCTTTTTGGGATCTTTTTCAAGAGGTGAATTCTTTCAATTTCTATTTTGCCCTCTGGTTCTAAAGTATCCTAAATTTTCCTTAAGAATTTCTTGAAGGATGATTTCTAGGTTCTTTTTTTGATCATGGCTTTCAGGTAGTCCAATAATTTTTAAATAATCTCTCCTGGATCTATTTTTTAGGTCAGTGTTTTTTCCAATGAAATATGTCACATTGCCTTCTATTTTATCATTTGTTTAAATTTTTTATTCATTTCTATTTAATTTTTATTATTTATTTATTTATATTTCACATTGCCTTCTATTTTTCATTTGGATCTGTTTAATAGTATCTTGATTTCTCATAAAGTCATTAGCTTCCATTTGTTCCAGTCTACTTCTGAAGGAATGATTCTCTTCAGTGAGCTTTTGAAATTCTTTTTCCATCTGGCAAATTAGCTTTTTAAGGCATTCTTCTCCTCATTTGGCCTCTTTTGCCACTTGAGTTAATCTATTTTTTAAGGTGTTATTTTCCTCAGTCAGGCTATTGACTCTCATTTCATACTTTTCCTGCATCCTTCTCATTTCTCTTCCCAATTTTTCCTCCACTTCTCTTACTTAATTTTCAAAAATCTTCTTGAGCTCCTCCATGGCCTGTAATCAGTTGTTATTTATCTTGGCAACTTTTGGTGCAAGTATTCTGACTTCATTGTCTTCCTCCTGTTCTATGCTTTGATCCTTTTTGTCCCCAAAATAGGAATTTGTAAAGTTGGATTGCTCTGCTTGCTTTGCTTCCTTACATTGCCACTCAATTAACTTGACTTTTGAGCTCTTTGCCACAGTAGAACTCTGCTTCCAGAGTGGAGAGCTTTGTCCCAAATCACTAAGGTTTTCACAGTTGCTGGAGCTTTTGGGAGGGCATCCTCTCTACAGACACCACAAGCTCTAGCTCACTGGTCACACACTCCAAGACCACCACCCAAGACTGCAATCCAGATCCAGGCAGGTTAAAGCAAGAATGATTACCCACTGAATGGTCGCTTGGCCCCCCTATGATCCACAGACTGGAAGCTCTGAAGCAGCCATGTGGAGGTGGCTGTATGGCTGCCATGCCTCCATCCCCCCCAGTTCCAACAGAGTGCTACACTGACCTTTTACTTTTGTTTTTGGCATTTATGGGTTGATGTTTCTGCAAACTGCCACTGCTGCTGGTAATCCACTCTCCTGGAGTCTGCTCTAGCCCCTGCTGGTCAGGGGTCATCCTGTGGCTAAAACTGGGGGCTCACGCTGAGGTGGGCTTGGCTTCCTATGTGCTGCGATACACCCTTCCCATCTGCCTGCTGGGCTGCCTTCAGTGAGATTTGTTTCTGTCACTTTGTGGGTTCTGTAGCTCTAAAATTTGTTTAGAGTCATTTTTTATAGGTATCTGAAGTGGTTATGGGGGGAGCGCACAGAGTTTTCCTGCTTCTACCCCACCATTTTGGCTCTGCCCCCTCAGTGTTTTCTTTCACAACACAACAAATATGGTAATGTTTTGTATGACTGCACATGTACAACCTTTATCAAACTGTTGCTTTTTTTTTTTTAAACAAATACTTTATTAACTTCTGTTTTACATCATTCATTTCCGCCAGATTTTGAGTTACAATCATTTTCCCCCCATTATTCCCCTACCCAACCTCCCAGAATAGCAGTCCCACAAGATATCGCTTCCTCCAATCTGCTCTCTCCCATACCTTCTCCCATACCCCCATCGACTTTTCCATTAGAGGAAGGTGAATCTTTGTGTCCCAATGCCTGCACATCTTATCTCCCTATTACAAGCAAAAAAGTATTAATAATAGTATTTATATATATTTGAAACATTTAATGTTACGACCTCGAATTTCAGATCCATTTCCTTCCTCCTTTGTCACCCATTCCTTCTTGGGATATAAGTAATTCAGTATATGTTGTACATGTCTAGCTATGCAAAACATTATCATAGTAGATATATTGTACAAGGCTGCTTATAATTCCCTCCCACTCATCCCACCCCCCACCTGGTCCATTCCCTACATGATCCTGTCCCTCTTCTATAGTGGGTACTTCCAACCTCCCCTCCCCCCAAGGATGCCCTCCCATCCATCATCCCTCCTCTCATCCCCCTTCCCCCTATCCTGCTGCAGGTTGAGATATCCCATTTAGTATGTATGTCATTTTCTCCCTGAACCAAATTCAATGTGAATGTGGTTTTGCCTTTTTAGCCTTCCTTATTCTCCCCCTCCTTTGCACCCACTTCCCCTACATGAGATAGTTTACCCTACCATGTCTCTCCCCATCTCCTCTTGCCACTTTCTTCTCTCACCTCATAATTTCATCCCTTGAGTACTCTCCCTTCCCAACAAAATCAACCTATGCCCTCTATCCATATATAATTGTAACCATATACACACACATTCACATATGTATTCATATGACCACACCCCCTTCTTCCATTATTTTCATAGTGAGAAAGATATCATCAGTCACAGTTATTGCTTTTCCATATAGGAATGTAAATAGTTCAACTTTGATAAGTTCCTTTTGATTTCTTTTCCCTGATTACCTTCTCAGGCATCTCTTACTTCTTGCGTCTGGATGTCAAATTTTCTATTCAATTCTGGTTTTTTCCTCAAGAATGCTTGAAAGTCCTCTATTCCACTGAATGACCATATTTTCCCCTGAAACAAAATACTCAGTTTTGCTGGGTAGGTGACCCTTGGGTTCATTCCCAGTTCTTTTGCCCTCTGGAATATCATATTCCATGCCCTTCAATCCCTCAGTGTAGAAGCTGCCAGGTCCTGGGCTATTCTGATTGTGTTTCCACAATATTGAAATTGTTTCTTCCTGGCTGCTTGTAGTATTTTCTCCTTGATCTGGGGATTCTGGAACCTGGCTATAATATTTCTGGGAGTTTTCTTTTTGGGATCTTTTTCAGGAGGTAATCGGTGGATTCTTTCAACCTCTATTTTGCCCTCTGGATCTAAAACATCAGGGCAGTTTTCCTTGAGAATTTCTTGAAGGGTGATTTCTAGGTTCTTTCCTTGATCATGGCTTTCAGGTAGTCCAATAATTTTTAAATTGTCTCTCCTGGATCTATTCTCCAGGTCAGTGGTTTTTCCCATGGGATATTTCACATTGCCTTCTAATCTTTCATTTGTTTGGATCTGCTTAACAGCATCTTGATTTCTCATAAAGTCACTAGCTTCCATTTGCTCCAGTCTAACTCTGAAGGAATGAATCTCCTCAGTGAACTTTTGAGATTCTTTTTCCATCTGGGATTCGACTTTTTAAGGCATTCTTCTCCTCATTGGCCTTTTGGGCCTCCTTTGCCATTTGAGCTAGTCTATTTTTTAAGGTGTTGTTTTCCTCAGTCAGGCTGTTGACCCTCATTTCATACTTTTCCTGCATCCTTCTCATTTCTCTTTCTAATTTTTCTCCACTTCTCTTATTTGATTTTTAAAGTCCTCCTTAAGGTCCTCTATGGCCTGCAACCCACTCATGTTTTCCCCTGGGGCTTTTGGAGCAGGACTTCTGACCTCACAGTCCTTTTCCCGCTCTATGCCCCCAAAATAGGAGTCTAGGGTTGCATTTTTCTGTTTCCTTTGCCTTGGCATGTTGCCACTTAATTGCTTGACTTTTGGGCTTGTTGCCACACTATGGCTTTAAGGCCAGATAGAGGAATTTTCGTCCCGAACGTGTGGGGGCAACTTCCGTTTCTGGCAAGCTATAAACCCACCCACAACTTCCACCCTAGATCACAATCCAGATCCAGGGAGGTTAAAGCAAGAGCGATTACCCCCCAAGACTGATCGCTGGATCTCCCCACGATTTGTAGGCTGGGAGCCGGAAATGCCTCTGAAAACTACACAGTGGCGTGTCTCCTCAGCAGCTTCTAGCCCCCAGGGGAGGGAGCTGACGCATTCCCCAAATACAGGTCCCAAAGTCCATAGGACACTAACCTCTTACTTTGTCCTAGGCAAGTCTATGTTGATAATTCTGGCGTCTCCACAGTTCCTGGTGTTCTGGGGTTCCTCCAGCCGGCTGCTGGCCCTGCCGCCCTGGGGCTAAAACCTCGGCTCACGTGGACCTGGGCTCGGCTCGGCTCCTGCGCTCTGCGCGCTGCCGGCTCCCAGACCACTGCGCTGGTCCTTCCTGCAGGGTGCTGGGCTGTCCTCAGCGGGAGGTTAGCTTCTCTGTGTCGTTCTGTGGGTGCTGGGGCTCCAGAAGATTTTCAGAGTCCTTTTTTACATAGTTTGTGGAGAATCTGGGGGCAGAGAGGCTTGGACGAGCTGTTTCTATTCCGCCATCTTGGCTCCGCCCCCAAAACTGTTGCTTTCTTAATGAGGGGATGAGGAGGGAACTTGGTGAAAAATTTAGAACTCAAAATTGAAAAAATGAAGGTTAAAAAACTCTTTTTACATGTAATTGTAAATTTTTTTTTAAACTACACAAAAAACAACTGACAAATCTCATATGATAGCACATGCAACATTCTACACCTATGGTCCCCCTCCTTTCGAATGGAAGAAAGGATGTGCATTTTCCCATCTCTTCTCCAAAGTTTAGCATGGTCATTATAATCATACAGTGTTCAGTTTTTTCTTATTGCTCTGTTTACATTTTTGTACACATTGTGTATGTTGTTTTCTTGTTTTTGCTTACTTCACTCTGAATCAGCTTATTTAGTTTCCCCATGTTTTGCTGAGTTCTTCAAAGTGATTGTTTCTTACAGGACAGTATTACTCCCTTACATTCACATTCCACAATTTAGCTATTCCACAACTAACAGGCACCACAGTGTTTCTAGTTTTTTGGTACCACAAAAATGTTATAACTACTTTGGTATATGTAGGGCCTTTCTGTCTGTCTACTTTGAGATTGTGACCCACCAATAGGATTTCTGAATCAAAGTCCATTTTTAGTCTTTAAAAAAACAAAACAAAATGTAATTCCAGTCTGTTTCTCAGAATGGCTAGACCAGTTCATAGCTCCATCAACAATGTAGTTACCATTTCCCCTCATAAATGGACATTTCTATCTTTGGCAATTTGCCAGAAATGAGATGAAACCTAGAGAAGACTAAAACTTGTTTTAGTCTGAATTTCTCCTCAATAATGATTTGGCACAATTTTTGATTTTAAGATTTTTCAGTTTTTCTTTGGAGAATTATTTACTCCTATCTTTGATCACTTAACAATTACAGAATAACTCTTTTCACATTTATTTGAGCTAGTTCCCTATATATCTTTACTATCAGAACTTTATCAGAGATATTTGATTTAAATTTTTTAAACCAATTTACAATTCTCCTTCTTATCCCAGCTGCATTGATTTTATTTCTGGAGAAGGTATTTGATTTTGTGAAATTAGAATTTCTTATTTTAGTTTTATGATCTCCTCTATCCCTTGTTTGGTCAAGAATTCTCTACCAATTTTATTGTTTCTTTTGAGATTCTAGGCCTTTTAAAAATTAAAAAAAAATTTTTATACTTCGTCTAGCTCTCTACAAAATAACCCCTTGGAAATCTGACTGGCAAAGCACTTGATGTGTGTGTGTGTGTGTGTGTGTG